>OY282558.1:105693298-106293298 GCA_958295665.1 Tipula vernalis
TATTTTGTCTGAACCTTTTGCTTCTGATTTGGAGAAGAATATTTTGTTTAAATCTGTTCCATACAAATAGAAAAAAATACTGACACAAAAAGTTCAGATTTTGTACAAAAATAAAATCCAGAATATTTTTTTTTTTTTTTTTTATTTTTTTTTTTTTTTTTTTAATAATTTTATTTATGATAACAATAAAATTTTTTACATAGTAACTAATCATTTTTGACTAACAGCGTTTGACTCTAACAATCTAATAATAAAGCACTCATATGTGTTTTACATAAAGTGTTGTTTTGGTTGATGTTGCATTGTGCGGACTATTCAGGTAACTCAAAAAGTTTTAGTCTTTTGAGTCTTCTTATTATAACCTCTTGATGAAGTAGTCTTGCAGCTTCGAGTTTAGGGTGATGATGGAGCCTCTCTTGGTGTTTTTGAGCACATTTCTTTATTTCACTTGCGACTGTGTCTATTTCGAGATCTCTGTGAAGGTCACTATTACGAGGGTACCATCTAAACTGAACTATCTATTGATTGCTGATTTTGGTGCATCCTTATTGGTGCATTCCACTTTAACTTTGCATCAAGGTTCATACCAAGGTATTTTGCTTGATTGGCATGTGGTACAGAGATATTATTGAGAGTCACAGGTAGTGGTTCTATTGATCTATTAGTAAAGTTAATGTGAGTAGACTTCGATTCATTCACTTTAATTCTCCACTTAGCTAGCCAATCTTGTATATTATTTACAGCTATTTGAAGTTTGAATGTGACTTCACCAATTGTGTCACCAACAGCTAGAATTGCAGTGTCATCTGCAAACGTGGCGATAGTTGTATTGCTCGTCTGCGGTATGCCGCTAGTAAACAGCACGAAAAGAAAAGGCCCTAAGACACTCCCCTGCGGGACTTCTGCTTTAGCTTCTTTAATACTGGAGTAAACTCCTTCCTGTTTATCTCTAAAATATCTCCTTTTCAGGTATGACTTTAGCAGTTCGCAATACTCAAATGGCAGAGTTTTCTCCAATTTAAATATTAAACCATCTAGCCAGATTCTGTCAAATGCCTGCGCTATGTCAAGAAATATGGCTAAACAAATCTTTTTTTCCTCTAAGAACTTTTCTATTATATCTGTTATTCTATGGACTTGGTCGATTGTGGAGTGTTCCTCTCTAAATCCAAACTAATGGGACGGAACAGCTTCTGATTATTCAACTTCTGGTTTAATTCGTTTTAATAACAATCTCTCAAATAGTTTTGACATAGTTGGAAGAAGTGATATTGTCCTGTACGAGGCCAGTTCACTTGGTGGCTTACCTGGCTTAGGTATCATTATCACTTCCGCAAATTTCCAAGATAGAGGGACATAACGGAGTCTAAAGGAAGCATTAATTATGTCCGATATTTTTTTAATAGCTTTATTAGGTAGTTGTTTTAGGATCTCTCCAGTTATCGGGTCATATCCTGGTGATTTTTTAAGTACTACATGGTTCTTTATTACTTGTTTTACTTCTTTAGCATTAATTAGTGGAATTCCCTGTCTCGGGACAGTTGTTTGGTTTTCGAACAATATATCCTGTTGGTTAAGTGTTGTTAAATTTGGCTGAAAGGTACGCTCGAGATGATCCGCGAATTTTTCTGCTTTTTCTTCTTTGCTTTTAGCCAGATGACCATTATTTGTTCTTATTGGTGATATATGCATAACTGGCTTTTTCAAATATTTGGTTGCTTTCCACAATGAATAATCACTACCGTTATCATAGGTGAGAGATTGTAGGTATGAATTTATTGATTTATTTTTAAATTCCCGTATTTCTCTACGTATTCGTTGTGTTAAATTATTTAATCTCTTTTTGACGGTTGGGTCTCGTGTACGTTGCCATTCCCTACGGGTACTTCTCTTTTCTATAACTAGTGATTTAATTTTGATTGGATAGCAGTTGCCAGCTATTTTTTGTTTGTTGTGTTAGTACTTTTTCACGCCGCTCGCTGTATGTCCTTGACGAGCTTCTCCACCTCCTGTTCTAATGTTTATTCTAATGAAAGTTGTGTGTTTAAAATGATGCTATTGTTTAGTTCATTTCTTAACTTTTTCCAATCTGTATATTTATTTGTTAACAGTGGCTGTTTATCATTAGTAATTATTGTTTCACTTATTATCATTAAAATAGAGGAGTGGTCAGATGTGGAGTCCAATCCTTCCTGCACTTGTATATAATCAACCGGGATTTTTCTTGTTATAAAGGAGTCAATTAGGTCTGGTGTTTTATTTTGATCACTGGGCCAATAAGTTGGTTTTCCAGTAGAATGCCAGTTGCAGTTGTATTTAATTATTGCTTGATGTAGCTCTTTCCCTTTAGTTGTGGTTAGTCTTGATCCCCAGTCAGTATGTTTAGCGTTGAAGTCACCCTCGATTACAAATTTTTCACCGAGCTGCTTGAAGAACTGAGTATAAGAATTCTCTTTAATGTTATATCTAGGTGGGCAATATATTGCGGATAGCACTTGCAACTTGTGGTTGCGGGTATTAATGCTAACGCTAATTGCTTGTATTTTATCACTTTCAAGTTTTTGTTGCAGATGGTATTTAATATCTTTTTTTATAACCACGGCACTGCCCCCTCGTGCATTATTATTATTAGAAGAATATTTTAAAGTTTTCCAAATAAATAGACAAAATAATTGGCAAAATAATTTCTTATTATACAAAATTAGTGACTATAATTTTTCTGCACATATAAATACAGACTGTAGCACAAAATTAGCTAAGTAGTTATGCAGCAAAATTTTAACATATACTATTTTGACAACTCCCGCCCTGATGGCTTTAAAATTAAGGTATTTTATGAATATAAAATAAAATTGTCTAATATTCTTGTTTCGTACTAGTGCCATATCGACAATATTGATCACTTCCATGTGCAAGGATACTAATTTTTACTTTGCCAGTTTTTTCAAATACACTATCCTATTTTAAGTTGTATCCTTATAAATTCGATTTAATTTTTAAATTTAATTAAATGACAGATAACATTATACATTATAGAACGAAACCTTCATAATTTGTATTAAATAGTTGCATGACTTTTAAATAGATAACACAACCATTTCCTGTATATCATAGTATAAAATCTGGAATGCTATCATTTATTATTACTTTTCAAAAAAAAAACAAAAAAAAAACATTAATTGTGTCTGCACGCCAACAACACAATTTTCACAAATTTATTGTGTATTGTATTGATTTTTTATTTTTGTAAATTAAGACAAAATATGTATAAAACAGCTATGTATTAAACATAGCAACAGAAAATTATATAATGTATACAATTATGTTGGCGATTATGTAAATATACGATTAGTAAATATATGATTTCTTTTTAATTGATATGTTATATGTGTATGAAACCAAAAAAAAAAAAAACATAATTTATGGGATCCACCACGCAAAGTAATCACAATGTAAATGCAATTAATTAAAGGAGTTGGTGGATTGTATATACTGTAATTTGTATTTACGTTTATCTGTGATTTATTGTTTATTTTAAGGAATACAACATGCCATCTATACCATTTATGATGGTTGCTAAAGGCCAATGAACTTAGTTGATTGATTATTCTGAAATATTTCTCAAAAATTTTGAAGTGTCATGATATTGGTAATAATTTGAAACAATTGCGATAAAACACCCTTCGGCATCATTCATATAACTCTGTACTTTAATAAATCGTCCCCCATCAACATGTTTACACGCACAAAACAGACAAACAATTCAAAATAATTGAATTTCTCTTGATTTTCCATTTCACAACAAATATCATTTTGAAGCAATTGCAAGCGGATTTAAATTATTACGATGATGATGATGATGATGAGGATATCAAGATGTGAATTGATGATGTTGATGATTCGGAGAAAAACAGATTTTCAATTGTATATACAAAATAAATGATACGAATAATATTGTTGTTATTATTATTTATCAGAAATATGTCTGTGCCGTAAACGAAGGAAAAATACCAAAAACAAAAATATTTTAATCTCCCCGCGGATATGATTATTGGAATCTTCCTCTATTGATACTAACTTTTAAATTTATTTTTTGTTTTGTTCCAACAATTAAATTTTATAGCGTTTAATAATCCACGCGACATATTTTTTTTTTTGTGTTGAACACATTTTTCTGTAACATTATCCTTAACGTCGTATCATAATAACAAAACATCCTTTTCTAGCATAAAAAGAAAAAACATAAAAATTGTTTTGTTTATGTACATTTGATATCGTTTATCCCACTCGCATTTCAATTCTCAAAATATTATAACAAGAAAATCATAAATTTTTGAAAGAAATTTATAAAAATCTGTCATGTAACCAAAATAAAATCCATTCTAACGAATTATATCTTGATAATCGAAGAAATCGATTTAAATTTTGTTATTTTGGATGAAATACGATTTGTGTAAATACGAAAAGTCGATTGCAATCTATAGCTCCAGGGGAGTAATAATCGTAATAAAAATAACATTTTGTTTATTTGAACAATATGCGATCTATTTAAGCGTCGCTCATAAAATATTATGTTTGTCTATAGTAACAAACCAAAATACAATTCGGATAATATTTAGATTTGAGCAGATTTTTTTTTTCTTTAACAATCATGAGCCGTCTTTAATTCTGGCAAAGATGGTGAATATAAAATTATTGAATATAAATATTGAATATAATTTGTTGCCACGGCGACAGCAGCGTGTCTGATGATTTGAACAGATTTTGTAGTTGGCCAATTTGTAATAGACTGGACCTCAACGTTAATATGTGTAAGAGAATATTTTAATTTCAACGTACTCGGGTAGTCGAGTATTTTTATTTTAATACCCGAATTACCCGCGTACCCTGGTATTAAGAAAAATTCTGACCGACGATTTAAAATGAGCCAGACAGTTTCGATATTTTATATAGGCTAATGGCATTTTGTTCAATAACACTATCATGACTATATTCAATGTCTTCTTCCTTAAAAAAAATTCATGCGTTTTTAAAGGATTTAGACAACTGATACATTTTACTGGTTTCATATTAAAATATTGTAGATTTGGTCACTAAAAAGCAACTCTAACCATTGGTTATAGATTAATGTTTTTATTAATATTTATAATGGTCACTAAAAGTGGTAATTTCATAGAATCGAGTCCTTTTATAGATCTTTGGATTAAGATAGAAAACATTTTGATTACTATTTCTCTTGCTTTTTACAAATAATGACTCTACACAAATGAATTGTTGATGGATGCGAGCGACGGGTGCATTTTAAAATATGGGTATTCTTACTTGTAGTGTAAAATCCGGGAAATGGCTTATTATTAGGTTACAAATATTTTTTTGGTCCATTCATAAATTCATGATTGTCAAGGAAATTAAGATAAATCAGTTTATTTAACTTTGAAAATATTAAAACCATTTGACAATCCTTCAAGTAATTGAAGTATAAGGCAATATATTTAAAAAATTTCCTAATAATTAAATAATAAATACCGACTATAAGAAACTAAAAGTTAACGAAAAGACCAAAACAATATCCTGAAGTAAGTCCGGGGAATTAATTCCGCCATTAAAAATAAGCAAGCTTCACGACATTTTCGACGCGAAATTAATTGATTTTTAACTATGAATTAATTCCGCGACATCAATTTATTAAAAACCTGGATTAAGTTCGCATGGAATTAATTCATTTTGCGTAGAGGATTAATTCATGTTTAATTATTAATGAAATCCGTCGAGAAATTAATTAATAATAATAAATTAAATTCATTTCAATCTATTGTTAATGTAAAAGAGAAAGTTTTTTTTTATTATATTTATTTGAAGTGTATGCTTATGATTATAAAGGTTGATCTTCTCATCAGGCCGCGGCGAAAGATCAGATTGATTGCACAGTGCAGGTTGTATTAGCGAATTATACTAATACAGGCAAATTCCTTTACCAATTTTTCTTCGACCTATTCACACTGCTTTATTTCTGTGTAAGCAAATTTAAGCAATTAAAATCCTTTTTTTCTATTTTGAATTAATTAATTAATTCGTGTAATTTCTAATATTCCACCGATCCTAGGATATTTTTAATATTTAATTTATTTGAAGTAAAAATTCGGAAAATATGTAAGAGAATTTAATTCAGAATATAGATTTTTTCCTATTTATAAGCCCATCAATTCAAAACTGGATTAAATTCTGTTACATTTTCAGAAACATTAACATCAAATGATTTAAATATTGAAAATATCTGTTTACACCATAAAGGTGTAAAGGATGCGAAACTTTTCAATTTAATTTGAAAGCATTGAAATCATTATCATCAAATAACTTTTTTTTCCATCAAGGTGAAAATAGTGTGTAACATTCCAATTTCAATTCAAACCGTTAAATTCAACTCAATATTTTGTAATCCAATAAGCAGGTTTTTAGTGTTTTTCGATAAGATATATTGGGCGTATTCAGGTAAGCCAAACTGTGTGCAACATATTGGGTAAAATCAACATGTTGAGATCTGAACGAAAATGTTACAAATTTTTTTCATCGGTAAATTTTTATTGTCATCATATTGGGAAACCTGAATGCGCCCAAGGTATGTGTAACATTTCAGTTCATTTCAAGAAATTTTCAACATTGAAATTCATGTAGAAATGAATTAGTTTTGCCAATAAATTTTAATTTATTCTACGTCAATTTAATTCTTTTTCATTATGAATTAAATCCGTGACATTAAACTTGTGAAAACTGAATTAAATCCATTGATTTAGTTCCTATTCAAAATGATATTAATTTCGAGATAAAAAATTGTCGATGCGTTAGTGAGACATTTCAAACCCTTGAATTAATTTATCCGGATATAATCGATCAATTTGCATGGGTAATCGAGTACTAGAAAAAGGACCAAAATATCTGAGTACCCGCGTACTCGATAATCGGTGTTGCATATCCTAGTCTGCATAATGGAGATGTTGACAGAGTGGAGTTCACATCCGATCTGGGTATAATTTTTTCATCTAATGCCACTTTTACCAGACATATTAATACCAAGGTCATTTATTATTTTGGGCTTAATTAAGCGGAAGTGTTAAGACATTACCGACCCGATTACTCTAACGTCACTCTACGTTTCTGTGTTTATTCTATTTTGGAATTTGCGTCGCCGGTATGGTCACCATCTCGTGAGTCTCGTTTAAGAAAATTATACTATCATGTTAGTACCACCGATCGAGTAAATAATATTTTAGCCAGAATCGGTTATAGAATATCCACTATTAATCCACTAATAATATCCTCCTATTTTCGAATAGGATATATGGGCGATTTCCAGAAATTCCACTTTTTAATAAAACTCTAATTCGAATGTTAATAAAAGGTGGGAATTCTGGAAATCACCTTTATACCCTCTTTGAAAATCTACAATTTTGTTGAATTGTGGAGGTTCTATGTCCGATTCTGCCCGATTTTATCTATTTTTAAGGTAATTTGAGTAACTCACAAGATTGAACAATCCTTATTAGCAGAAAAACATGTTATATGAGGTAAACAGAATATAGTATGTATATGAGATTGCTGGTCTCATAATCATGAGGGAAATTCCATTTTGTGTCTTAAGGATTGGTGATATATTCCAGAGAGATAAAATCCCGCGGGACATAATCCCCAGAGGGTACAAAATTCCGAGGATACATAATCCCGAGGGTACAAAATCCCGACGATACAAAATTCCGAGAGGACAAAACACGAGGGCTCAAAATCCCATAATACCGAGAACCGCCCCTTCTGGCGAAGGAAAATTTGAATTTAAAATAAAATAAAAATCAAAACCGGGATTTAAATTTTTGCGGAACCGGGGTTTTTAAAGCAGGATTATGAAAAAATGGAATTTAAAAAGCGGTAACCATCACTATTTTCGATGTTCGATTTTTCATGTGTAAACATCTTTAAATCAAGGGAAACTTGCACGAATTGTACAACAACCATATTTTGGAATTTTCATAGGCTTGTACCCTGCGGATTTTGTATCTTCGGGGTCGAGTATCCTAGGGATTTTGTATGATCGGGATTTTGTAACCTCGGGATTTTGTACTCTCGGGATTTTTTGAAATCCTCGGGATTTTGTTCCTCGGGATTTTGACATTTTGGCCCTACTCCCGTTTCTTAAAGTACGCTATGCACACAATGTTCTAATTATACAGGCACAAAGTTGCAAAATTACAATGGTGCGAAACATATATGTATAGTAAATTTTTGTTTCTAAAATGGGATTTCTGGCGTGATTTGCAAGAAAATGATATAGAATCTATGTTGGTGAGGGTCTCAAATGCAATATGCTACAAAGCAACGCTTCTCATTGAAATACTTTTTAGTACGAATTATTGTATTTTTTGTTGTTGTTTTGTTTGAATTTAATCTTAAAGCAGGGTTATTTAAAAAATTTGTTGGAATGCTGATTTCCAGCGCATTGCTTGAACTGAGAAGTTAGTGAGGATTCCATGATACTCTCACACTTGGTCTCGAGTTGTTTGGGGAATTGATGTTTCAATTTTGGCAGACCGGTTTCATCACTTTTGCGGGTTTACATCCAAAACAAAATGCAAAAGATGTCTGTAAAATCTATGGCCTAGCTCCTTACAATTCAAGCAAATTAATACCGAATTTGGGTTTCAGAAAAATCGGGTTTAAACTTATTTTGACAATTGTGTTGTTTTATTTGATTTGGTACTGGGGATGTATCGTGGGGCTTGAACAGGGAAATTCAATTGAATTAGTTGGTTGTGCAAGTTTCATAGTTCTCGTGCATCTTTATACTAAAGGTCTTTTGCTTTAGTGTCTGTGACACACAGTTAGCAGTAGATGTAGTACCTTAGTTAAGTTTTGTTTTGGAATGTCATCATCACGGAACATTTACTTCAATCGATAAATGCAATGTTGGACATTTGTTGAATAGGTGCCGTCAAAAGACAAATTTTATTTCTGTTTTATTTTATAATCGTTGCGAAATAGTGTATGTGGATGCAAGGAACGTACCAATATTTTGATATACCCGGATTTAAATCTGAGTAGTGATTCGTAAGCTTTTTATGCTACATAGTCTGTGCGTTTGGTTCGATTTGTCCTGGCTTGAAAGGGACATCGTCTAAAGCAGATGAGATAGAATTTACTTAAACCTGTAAAAAGAAATCTGCCGCAGAACTTATTAATTCCATAGCTGGTGCTAGTGTGTCTTGCTTTGATGCTTCAATTGGTAAAATTTCTATGGGCGTGACGTTGTGAGTTATGGCAGGTACAAATTCTGCTGTCCCCGTTATTCGGTTTCGGTTTATTGAACTACTTTTAGTAGTCTTCTTGCTTCTAATCCTTTATTTTGGTGGGATTGGACTTTATGCTACCTCGATGCCATTATTGTATAATTTATGGTCCCAGTTGTTCCACCGACGCAAATTACTAGGCAATTCTGTTAGTTTTAAAAAGCTTTGTAGGCCAAAGCTATGGATAATTTTTTGTAATCAAGCTCTTTGTAATGAAGCTCCTTTGCAAAAGCTAATGTAATAAATTCCAATTGAGGAGAACTGTTTTTTTCTGAGAGATCGCTGATAATTCATCGAATCGTAAAACACATAACTAACGTTCCTCATCGGGGTTTAAATTAATTTGTATATCACTTGGTGTTATTGTTATGTCGGAACATTAAGCGCGCAGCTATTAAGATTACCATAGAATATGATACTTTCGATGCTAGACCTCTAATCATGTATTCAACTTCCCGTTCTTCTAGCGAAAGATTATTTAAATAAACTAGTGGGAAGAAATACCAAACAACAAGTTTTAGTATTCCTGCCACAAAAAAATTCGTACACATTTTTTAAACTACAGTTACGTGATATGTCTTTCAACTGTATTTTACTGCCGTAAAGTTATGAAATAAATTATAAAATGTCTTCATTCAAAAATATACTTCCGAAATCGAATTAGAAACTTCAATTTAAAAGTCAGCATGCAAATGATTTAAGTATTTATGTCAAAAGATTTGAAGATAATCCTACACTAAATTAAAGAAATAGAAAACCCTAAACCTACAAGCCAAAAAAATTATTAAGTTCATATATGACAAAAATTAACTTGACGTAAGTAAACGTATGATCAAATACTGTTAACTGATGTATTATTTGTAACCACGTATTATTGAAATTTATTCGCCAAATAAATTTAAAAAAATGTTCCTGGTCTAAATTTGAATCATGATGATGATGTTGCTAATCGTCGAATTCAAATATGAATGAATCTATTCTAGTCGCCAATAGGTATCAGTGAGATTGTATCACAGTGTCCACCAATGAATTTCTATGGCGAATACATCATTGCGTGAACCCCCAATAGTTAATCAAACAGTAACTGTGACAAATGAAATGATCAGAATTTTCTATACAGTAATCAGTGATGAACAAAATAAAGGAATTTATGAATTCTTCATATGTCTAACAATAAATTACTCATTTCGAACTCTTAAAAATATTTTACTAAATCACTTATTGCATATTAGAGACTTTGCTATATAAGTCGTAGATGGGGCTGATACTAGTATTTTGCCCAGACTATTTGATTAAATATCGGTACAAAATGTTTATAAAATTTATTACTAAGGTATTATTATTTATTATTTAATAATTACTAAGGTAAAATATGTAGTGGCTCACTCATTCGTTCTCCGATACAATGTATCAACTACATACATTGGCGTTTGAGCTCACCCAATTACCACTACTACGATTTCACACCGCTCAACATTGACATCTCTTCACTAACACTACATAATAAATAGCTCTGGTTGCGAGTTTCTTTTCTAAATTTCATAATTTTGTAATTCTTCCACTGCCATCAAAAATTTTTCGAAATTGTTTAAATATCAAATTTTTGACTCAGCAAAATGTGCATGATAATGGAAGCGTGGGGTTGATGCTCGAAGAGGATAGATGTATTTTTTGTCGTCCTCTTCATAAATTTAATTTTTTTTTTTTTATTTTCACAGTGAAGTGTTGTAGTGTTTATATATATTTATATAAATATTGTGGAAAGTGGTGAAAAAAGAAATTAATGAAAATTTTATAGCGAAAGAAATCCAATTTTTTGATTGCTCAGATCAAATAAAAATCAAGTCAAACTATTAATATACGCAGTAAAATTAAAATTTCTATTTATGTACAAATATACTTGTTTCTATTTTTATTTTTACTCATATTTGAACATAGTTTTGTATTTTATTTTATGTGAAATCGACGCAAGGATATTTTTATTATATAATATGTAGGAAGCAGAGACAAAATTTCTCCTTCTAAAATATAATTTGTAATTATTTATGTATAAATAGTATATAAGTAAGGTATGCATGCATGCGCGAGGGCCAACACGAAAGTCTATATAAGCTGCACTCAGTCAATGCTTTAAGTTGAATATAAAATGTAAATGGTCTTTTAAAGTTCTCGCCTCTGCTTAGAACTTGTTATATTTGATGATTATTAAGATTACCACTGGTGGGGTCTTAATAATCTTGAGAATGAAAAAACACACGATTGAAGGTAAATTTATTCTGATTTTTATATTTCATTTGCTTGACTTTTTATACAAAATTTATTACACAGAAATAATAAACGTATAACGTTTAGTAAGCATTTAATATTGGCTTTGCCGGAAAAACGGTGTTGTATGATTCACGTTATTTATTGAATTGGTAATAACAGGTCCCGTTTAGTATTAGTAAATAAAAATTCATATTGAAATGCTATTCACAACTCACTCACTGACATAAACTGATGTACGTTTTAACTGATTAGCTTGTATAAGACATATGTATCGGTTTTGATTAAACTGAAAATTTTTGTTCTTTAATAAGTAGTATGGTATTATGTGCCAGAATGTAGGGAGTGCATATGAGTCATTGAAATTAGAATACCACTATTCGACACATGGAAATTGTCTGAGAGTATATCCATGTTGATAAATTTAAGTACAATAGAGGATTTCAGAGTTCAATAATTTTTAGCTGATGCCAATTATATTTGTTATGTTGGGTCATCTCTGACCTATAGAGGAGGGTTTCAGAGCTTTAATAATTTTTAGTTTAATTTCATTAGCAGCATTTAGACATGATAAATTGCACGTTATTCATTTTATGCCAAGTACTATCTTAGGTACCAAAGTAAATTGGCGCATTTATTGGTTTTGGTTTTACAGTGGCCATGGAAGTGGCTGAAGGCACATCAGAAATGACTACAGAAAATAATTCGTTTTATCTTTACCATAATTAAGTGTCCATGATTTATTTATTTGTATTGCTTATCACATTTCATCATGGGATTAACTTATGTAGTATTAGTGACAGGTTGAAGACATTATTCTAAAGGGTGAAGTGGACCGGGATTGCGGAGATAATTAAAAGAGATGGATGATACTAATTGAATTTGTTTATATGGACGTCTTTGAACTGGGGCTATAAAAGTTTTGAAGAAATACTGCTTGAAATTAATGATGATTACTTTCTTAGTAATAGCTGATTAACTAATTACATTTTAAGGAATGGAATGAATTGTATGTAATGGAAGAGGTGTGGGTGTGGTATTAACATTTAGAATAACTAATTTGATTTGGATTTTTAGAAACACACGAGTATCCGGCCATCGCTTCCAGAGAAAAAGCATTCAATCTTGTACATTAAATTGTGTTGTCTTGTGATAATTAATGTATCATAGATTATACTAACAATTTACTAACTATTGATCGCTTAGATGTCTGTAATCGAGTCGATTCTGTCATAACTAGCAATTCTATTATATCCGTCGGTTTTGCTGTATATAAAACGAGCCCGAAAGTCCAGGTGTCGCTCAAGATAAAAGGGACTCAACAACTTCAACAACAATGTCAAGCAACATTTGCTATGGTTAGTATATTTATGGGTGCCCGCTTGGGAATAGGGTGGTGAAACGAGATTTCTCTTTTCCCCCCATCCCGGAAGAAAAATAGTGTAATTACAATATTAATAATTATTTAATTCCTGATTTAGATTTAGAGATACCTGAGTAACCCGCCTAGGATTCCAGAGAAATAAGCATCTAATTATGTAGTTAGATTGTGCTGTCTTATTCATCATATATTGTACTAATACTTTACTAACTATCTATCGCTTAGGTGTCTGTAACTAGGTTGAGTCTGTAACAACTAACAATCCTATCCTCTCATTCGGTTTTCTAAAACGGGTGTACGGTGTGTGCCCGGGAGTTCCTGCTCAATGCTTCACCGTATATCCTAATCAATCCATCAAAATCAGCAAAATGTGAATTATAATAAAGTATTTACGTTAAAACTTACCCACCTTAATATTTATGTTTCGGAAAAAACAATAAATACCTACTGTTTATTAAGATGCACTGCTTTTAAAATAAATACTCCCCAAACCTTTTTCCCACAACATTATTATCTAAATAAATTTGGAATTTTCTATCTTTTAAATCCTTATACAACCGCATTATGCTTTAATTTCTCTTACATAAACTATATAATTGTATAAATACCAGCAATAATAATAAAAATAAATTTTGTGTATACACCTTACAACACCAATAAAATAATGAAAACTAAAAAGTAGTTAAAAATTGTATTCTTTAAAAAATGTTTGTATTTTAAAAATGAAAAATGATAAATAATATTTCTGAAAGTTTTTATTTTTTTTTATTCTTTGCCACTTCTTATACAATAATATCTAAAGTAATTTAATAAGGTCCATCCCCTAGATAATGGTTAAAATTGATTATACCATTGAGAGATAATTGTTGTGTACTATTATACATATACAAAAGGTATATATAGAAATGGTAACAGTAGCATCATAAAAACAATAATAAAGGTTTACAATTTATTTGAATCTCCTTCCACATTTTTTTTCCAGTTTCATATGCTCGTATATAATGCTTTTCTGCTGCTTTACTCGACTCTAAGGTCAGTTACATTTTATATTAATGTTATCTAAATTAGAAATAATTAATATTGAAGATTATATACGAAAAAAAAAAAATAAATCATATACATTTTAAACTTATGAACTTTGAATCTCGTATACCTATGTATGTATAGTCGGTACACAAGAACAAGTTAAAAAAAACACAGAATGGATATACACATAAAAATAAAAGTTGTCTGAATATAATGGCTTGAATGAATCTCTCTAATCGGTGTTACCTTATTTATATACTGTCTCTCTCTCTGTACATAAAAGCACTTCAAGAAAATTAAGTTTCACCTTTCATTGGTGTTCCATTTATTATGTTTCTCGTATCAAATATATTGTATACCCGTATAATGATGGGATGAAGTTGATTGTAAAACAAAACATGTTGATTATCGCCCCGTATTTTTATCCTGAATTTATTGTGTATCGATAATATTTAAAATATTTTTTGTAAAACAATCGTTCAAACTTTAGGTAACGTAGAAAATCTTAATTATCATTACTAATGGTATAATACTGTTCCTATATCTACAGCCTCTACAAAGTTTGATTCCCGTTATGGTGAAAAATGAAAATGTCACGATTGGATATTGTGTTTTATGTGTTTGGGTGTACATGTGTGTATGTCAATTGTGGGTGCGTTTCGAGTGTCCGGTGCTGGAAACTCCTCGACAAGGATCCGTCAATTTTTCTTGTCTCGTTCAGCTTACGAATACTTCGTTGTAGTACATTGTTAGAAGATAATAGGTAGTAAAGATAGCTTACGAACACTTAGATTTCCACATTGTGAAATCAATAACATTTTACTGTGTTATTCATAGTTGAGAACTAGTTTTGTGCAGTTTAAGTCAATCAGTTAAACTGATGCTTGGGTATCGTTATCCAAAATAAAATAATCTTTAAGAAAACCAAAAATCCGAAAAAATGAAGTGTCTTTAAATAAAACAAACATTTGAAATAATATTTTAATTCGTTTTATACCTTAGACGATGGGTGCTAAAAATTTGTGTTTTTTTAATGATTCCTCACATACTAAACGATAGATAGTAAAGTCACCCTGTAAAACTTCAAACACAAAACTATTTATTGACCTTACAACAAACCACTTTAATTATAATTTCTGAAATGTTTAAAAATTAAAACTGTTTAACGTTAAGGCGCATAATATTATTTTTATTAATATTTTGTGGTTCTAATAAAATAGTGAAATTAAAAGTGAACAAATCGAATGCAACATATGAGCTTTCATGTAACACGTGTGGTAAAGAATTTGGACTTTGTAAAGGCTACTCAAGGTGTGTGATAACTGTGATCGGATTTTTCACTTGAGTTGTAAAAGGCTTTTTGGAGCTAATTTAGTTACTGCAGCATCAGTTGCTACTTGGTATTGTTGCGCATCTTATTTCTATGCTTCTATAGCTGTTCGTAAAAAACAGAATTTCTTGTCTAAAAAAATATAATGATACACACAGCTTTAAAACAAAGATTAAATAAATGAGAAGGAATTATTCAAGTTTTTTATAAAATACTATGTGACCATTAGATCAATAATGGTTCAATTAACAATGAAATTTCAACAATATTAACTGGCTTGTCCTTTTCTTCTAATTTAACCCAACAAGAAGTAAAATTTTTTGAAAACTTCTAATTTGCTGTTTCAGTTGATGGTATTATCTAGCGTAATAAAATAATGACTTGGTCTAAAAAAAAAAATTGTATTGTTGTAAAATTTAAACCAGCAGAGCTCAAACATAAATTGTTTGAATGCAGGAAGAATAAGACAACTATCAGCACAACTGATTTAAATTTACAAGAATGGAGAAATATTTACATATGGCAATTGTGTAGTTTCGAAAGCAAAAATGGTGCTCTACACTGAATGTCAGCAATTCAAAGTTCACCACAATTAGAAATTTGGTTGGTTCAGAGGTAATACTGAGCTATTGAAAAATAGGTTTTATGATTTTGATAAGTTTAAGTTAAGTCTAAAATGTAATCAGTAGTTGTATATTGTTTGTATCTATGTTCTGTTTGTTTCTAGATTAGTAGTATTATCAATAATATGTTATTTGTGCATCATAATATAAGAAGCTTGAGTCAAAGTTTGGAATCGGTGTGAAGTTTCTGACAAAATTTGTCAAAGAGAATATTGAAGAAAGTGAACAATTTTTTTACAGAGTTATTCAATAAAAAAAAAGACGAAATACTATATTACGTAGATAATAATAAAATACATAATTAATAAAATAAAAACAAACAACATAAAAATTTAAGTTGCACTTAGAAATCGTAAATAAAATCAATTGACAAGTTAAAATTGTCAAAATTCACACGTTTTTTTTTTTGCGAAAATGTTGTTCAATTAATTTTTCCAGGGCGATCCGAGAGTTTTCCGACATATCAGATCGTATGCTTTAAATAGCTCATACTATAAGCAATCGCTATGATAATGTCAAATTATAATGGCTAGTGGGAAACACTATGAATTGATAAGCTCTGAATTGCCCAGATAGTCAAAATTCACAACTGATGATTACCGGCAAACCACAAGTTTTGTTTCTCTGTTATATGGCGCGGAGGTTCTATATAAACAGGCCCTCAGTCGTTAGTTAAGAGGATCCCATTGGCTTGGGCGCTCCATATGAAGGATTGTATGAACGAGGATCCCTATAATCGAGCTCTCCTGCATGAGTGACTGTGTGAATATTAAAGAACGAAACAATTCGGAGAGTAGACGGACATCTGGTGTATATGAGAAATTCGTTGATTTGTTAATTTTAAAAAAATTTTTGCAAGAGCCTACGATGATTGATTTTAATTCCTCAGTGTATTTCCTTTTCAACCTAGATAGTAAATATATGAGCCAATCTCTAAATTTCGTGGTATTTCGTTATAGTATGAGCTATTTATGGCATATGATGTGATGTGTCGGAAAACTCTACACAGTTGAAAAAATAACTGCAATTTTTAATGCAAGCCTTACACTATGACTCATGTAATTCAAGTTATTATTATATTGTAAAGTAATGATTGCATTAAAATGAATTTTAAGGCAATAATGAAGATTTCTAAAGCAGTATTTGCATTAAATGTTATATTTAATAAAACTATTAAACATTTTAAAGCCACCTGCTCAAATTGAAAAATTATACCAACATAAAATTCGCTAAACTAAGCGGACTTAAACGTGCATATGAATGATAAATTCTATAACGTGTTTTGCTTTTCGGATATAAAATTCGCTAAATCAAACCGACTAAATGAGAAATTAAAAAATTGGGTTTTCTGAGTTTGAAAATGTCTATTATGTTAAAGGTAAGCTTTTCAGTTCTTAATTTATAATGTATTACCTTAGTAGAATATAAAGTGAAGTAGCCCGCTAATGGAAAAAGATGAATGTTTGGTTTTTAAAGTAAACTGCTCTTTGAGATGTCGACCCTCAAGGCACTAAAAACAAAGGGCTAAACTTACGGAACTTTTAATGCAACTTACTTTAAAATTGAATACTTCTACAATATCTTATTAGTACAGTCCTTGATAAATTTTAATGCAGTTGATTGACGGTTGTTTTATAACTTGCTTTAAATTCTAATGGATTGTTGCACTATAATTTAATGTAATTGCTGTATTACAAATTAATGCAAATTGTGTTAAAAACCTTTTTAATGCAAGCTTTGTATTATTTTATAATACAGAATTTCACTGGACCTCTATGTAATGCAATTTGCTATATAAGCAATATTTTTTTAACGTCTAGAATCGCCCTGACAAAATTAACTAAACAACATTTTCGCCAAAAAACAGAATGCAGGAGTTGGGGCTTATGTATATTGGTATTGTATTAAATGTACATGTTGAATGTTTAAAATTTCGAAGCGCTGATGGTATCAAGATAATTTCCATGTTAGCAAAATTAACCTTGAAAATAAATTATCGAGCTATGGTTTGATTCCTCTCTATCGACTTGTACACAACGATAATAAATGCCTAAAGGGTGGTTAGGAAATCTTTAATTGTCGAATTTAGTGTTATTTATGATATTTCGACATAGAACATATTATCACATCCACGTCATTTTCCTAAAAATAATTATAAATCTTCATTTGATTGCATGGTAAAAGTCGCAACAATGATAAATGCTTGGAAGGTAGTTAGATTAGCTTAGATACATCGATAGGTTTTGATTATTTCACAAAAATTAATTTTATTTATATAACTTTCAGCGAATTTAGTTACATATCCAATTTGTTTAACGATTTTTTGAACTCGACGGCTCCCCAAGAATCATCACATTTTCACAAATATTTATATTGATATTGTTATTTACGTTTGTGTTTCACGTGCTAAAATTAAGAACTTCTCAAAGCCACTTACCACTAATCCTCTAGGTGTAAAGATGGCAGCAAAATATATAGCATCCTGTTGTTTTTATAACGTAGTTAAAAAAAATTTAGTGGGGTGTTTTGTCACTTTGTGTTTTTCGGGATTTTTTTGGGGGATTTTGATTTTTGAGAAATCGATTGACGTGGTATTATAAATTCAAACAGTTTATTTTCAAACATTTACCAAATGTAGTTTAAATGCTACAAGGCTGATTGAAAACGATTTAGGCGAAAGTTGTGTCGTGAATTCACGCCTACATATATGTGAATTTATATCGAAATAGAAATACTATATAAAATTTTACAAACTTTATCTAAACAACGTCTAAAAGTAAAATTAACTTATACCTAATGCTAGAAACAGACGTGCGGAATTTCCGAATGCGAATACGCAAGTCAATCACATGTGCGTATTTTTATACATGCGTGTTTATTTATTTTTTGAAAGCCTCTATTTTTTATTCATTGTGCTAATTTTGACGTGTAAACAGGTTTAGTTTGTTTTTCTTAGCAATTTCGTTTATATTCGGTGATATTTAATTAAATCTGAAAACGCAAATAGTCAAATATTACTATTTTAATCTAGTTATTATATTTACTTATGTTATTTATCGTATATAAAATTGGTGAAATTATGTGAGGAAAGTCTGACAAAAAAAAGGAAGTGGACACGGGAAATTTACACTGAAAATGAAAGGAAGCTGTATGGTTTTTTTCCAATCTTTTCACAAAAATAAAAGAAAACGACGAAGGGCAATTTATTAAAGCCACCAGAATGAGCATTAGGGATTTTGAAATTTTAGCGAACATATTTAAATATAGGAAGAAGAATTTCGATTAATCGTAACATTAGTGTGAGTATCTATACATATTATATTATTTTATATCAGTTTAAAATTAATTATATAAATTTTAATTTTAGTTATTTGGCGCATGGTGCAGCCTGGCAAATTCTAGCTTGGAGGTTCCGGATTAGTGTATCGACTGTGCGGGAAATTATTTTAGATTATTTACCTATCCCCACCGACTGACCAGGAATGTAATAAAATAATTAATGATTTTTATCACAACACTGGAATGCCAAACGTCGCTGGCGCGATAGATGAAAAGCATATCCGTATCAAATGCCCACCCCACTCTGGCTCCCTATACTATAATTATAAACAATTTAGTAGTATAGTGCTACTTGTTATATGCGATAGCAATTATATGTTTTCGGCCGTCTATGTTGGAGCTTATGGTAGCCAGAGTGATGGTCGCATATTCAAGAATAGTGCCTTTGTTGAGAAAATATTAAAAGGATACATAAACATCCCTAAAACAAGAAAATTGACAAACACCGATACAAATTTTCCTTGTTTCTTGATCGGCGACTCAGCGATCCCATTAAAGTCAAATTTTAAAAGACCTACACGCCTCTTTCCAAAAGATAAAGAGTTGTTCAATAAGAGACTTTCGGGAGCAAGAGTTAAAATTGAAAACATTTTAGGTATTTTAACGGCGAAATTTCGAGTGCTAACGAATTCTTTAAATGTATTTCACGAAAACGCCGAAAACATTGTTAAAGCCATTTTGGTATCACACAATATTATTAAAATGCACGATTCGGCCAACAATGCACCAAATTATTTTGTTTTTTGAATATAAAGTTTTTTTTTCCATAAAATTAGCCGGATGGAAAATAATTTTATGTAGAAGAGAAACTGTTAGAGTTTTGTAATTCAGTTTTGATCTGATGAAGATTGAGAAAAAATTTTCATTTTTCAATCAGACTACAGCGATTGAACTGCGAACTTATTACACTGATTTTTTCCTATATCTAGGAATAAACCATGCACTTGTAGTATTAGCGAATTTTACAATTCCCGTTGATAAAGTTTTTTTTTAAATGTTGAAAAAATATTTTGAATAGACTTAACATTAAACTTACTTTTGTTGTTGTATAGTAACAAAGCATTCCTAAATATACAAGCCATCAGTATCAGACCAATTTTAAAAGAAGCTTAATTTTAGAGGGATACATTTTACGATTTCCCATAAGAACCCATGTAAAATCATTATTAAACGAAAACGCATTACTTAAAAAGCAAATGGTTGAGGTTATTATTCGTTCGGAGCAATTGGAACGATTTTATTATTCTTGCAACCTGCAACTGTACGGTGTTCCTGAATTAAAGATGGAAAATTTAATGTAGTGTATTATTAAGATATTTCATCATTTGGATGCTGTAGATGTGGCCGCAAAAGATATCAAATATGTACATCGAACGAGATCTAAGTCTAATATTTGGCCTATAACGGTTGAATTTGTCACGAAATTTAAGAGATGTCCTGCGGTGTTTAAACTAAAAAAAAAAATTCTTGCTAAGGATGTCTTCTAAGAAGCAATTACTATATGATGCTAAGAAATTGTTGCAAAGCAATGAAGGGGGAATTTAATTATAAATACGTTTGGACATCACAAGGCAATATTTACTGCAAAATATCTGAGTCAGACTGACCAATTATTCTATCAACTCATATGGATTTACTCAATCTTCAACATTCCCAAATTATCATTTTCTAGCAGTGAATAGGGAGTTTGATGCTGTGCGGCTTGATAGTTTATACAATTGTTATGTCATCGACGATGTTTGGATTAAAGTGAATCTCAAAAATAGAGCAATAGTTATTATCTATGCAGTGTACTTCATTATAGGTATTAAGTACGTTTAATGATTACAAACTATTTTTTGATCACTTAGCACTATTGGTTAATATGTTTAATGCTAACACCAAACTCATTGTGGTGGGAGACTTTAATCTCTCGTCGATTGTGGGGAACATTGATAATCGCTTTACCATAATTACATCGAAGTATGAAGGACGTACCGCAGATTATCTAATTGATACTTTGAAGCCTTACCAATTTATTTTAATTTAATCATGTTAAGAATATACATAATAGAATAATTCTTGATCTTTCATTACTAATATCGATTTAACTAGCGTTCGTCTAATTAAATCCTACTTACTTTAGTAACACTTACTAAAAGTAATAGTTATCATTCACCTTTTGTCGCCACAGTTACTTTAAGTATTGTTAGAAGGCACCCTTCGTTTACGACTCGGCAGATAAACTTTCATAAACTATATTACGTTAATTTGGCTAATGATCTAGCTTTTATTAACCGGGAACCATTATTTGATAACTTGTTGATTCATTGCAGTTGATATATTCTACGGTAAGGCGTTCTCTCAGGTAAATACTTGATTAGTATTAAAATGAAAAATCGTAAATTTCCTTGTTGGCATTTCAATCATCTAATTTTCCTTATCAAAGTTAAAGGAAAAGCCCATTGTCGTTTTAAGTCCTATGGATCTAGGCATGAGCACTCTTTGTTTTCTAACTATAGGTAAAAATTTAAACTTGAAATTAAGAAATGCTAGAAGCGTTATGCATTTCATATTGAGAATAGTATAAAACGAGAGCCTAAATTATTCTGGCAGCACCAAAAATCATTTAGAACTTATTCTTAGTTCGTTCAAGCCTTGAATACTTATCACAAGTTTGGAATCCTTACTACAATGACTATAGCAACTGAATTGAGAGTGTTCAGAGTATGTTACGATATTAAAAAAACATAACTTTTCATATGTAGTAATAACTCTATCAGCGTATACTTCATTATTCATTAAACCAGAAAATCAAACGATCCTAATCGATTTTTACAGAATATAATGGCAATTCTAGAGATTTAAAGAATATAAAGTAAATAGCATTTCTATTAAGCTTAATTGCTTGGTTTATTTTAATTGAATGATTCCAGCATATCTTCATTTTCAGAGTCAAGATCATCGTGTAAATCTAGGTGAATATTTGGCACATCTTCATCTCGAAAATTTAAAAAACTATGGTAAAATTCATTAATTAGCGGAAATTACTCAATGAGATCCTTTTTTAGCTGGATTATATCGCTTTCATTAACCATCAGCCCATTGAACTTTTCACCGACCCTGTTGATTTTACGCCACATACATTTGGATTTTACCACTTTAGCGAAATAAAATATATTTTTCTGCTCCAGAAAAGAAACGTTTGTGTTGAGCTGCTGTATTTGGACGTGGGATTTCTTTTTTATACTATTTAATGGTTCACATTGCACTCCATGTGTGTATATATTTATAGTCTATAATTTTCCCATTTTGACTATGTTGAAGAAATATTTTGAACATCATGTACAGTACAATTTGTTCAACATTCTATGATTGGTTTAACAAATGATGAAAAACGCAAGAAGCAATTTCATTACCTCCCCTTTTGGCAATCACTTCATGCATCTCTTGTCAAAAGATAACATTTACCCAAAAAAATGACGTTGGAAGACATTATTTGAATTACTTTTATCTCGTTGTTTGTCTTCGTTTAGCGAAGCAAATAAAAATCTGACATTTGATAGTGCTCTTATTGTATGTCAGTTAAAGTTGTTTTCTGCTCTGCAGATTTAGCCATGCCCATTTGTTTTCTTAAATTTTTTTAAGACCTCTTGCTCAAAATCACAATTGTACACGATAATCTAATCATTTTATTTTAAAGACACCTATGGAACACTTGTTGCAATTTGAAAGATGTTTTGAGAAAATCAGTTTGACAATTTTCTCTTTCACTGGAACCCCTCTATTCTACACTCGAATAGAACTAAAAGTTCCCGAGTAAACGGCGGTTGGATCGGCAGGTACCAGGTTCGAATCCTTATAGGGGCAGGATGCAAAAGGGGTTTTTCATCATATGATTACAATCGGTGATGAAGATGAACACATCTATGACCCCTCCTGTAGAAAGTGCAGAATCCATGGGCCGACCTACCTTTCATGTTAGCACTACAGGTTGGCATGAAGCAATGCAATGTGCAGGTGGTTTTCAGAGACGGATCTGTAGCCGCCCGTCTTCGATTTGGCTACTCCAGGCGTAAAGTGGGATAGTAAAAAATAAATCAAGAAACAAACAAACAAACAAAAAGACCTAAAAGTTAGCACAAATTGCTTATTAATAAAATCTATATCATTGTACAAAATTTCGATCAAATCTAGCTATATTTGTGAGAATGGCAGGCAAAACAAAAAATAATAAAAATTTATGACCCGAAGGACGGGCACGATATTTTTTTAATCGACGTCTTGCAGTTCTGGTAAGCGAATTCGTCGAGAAATGTGAAAATCTAAAACAAAATTTTGTTCGCCATTACAATACTCACCCAATATAGCTTCGTTTTAGAGGGAAAGTAAAAATTGAAATTAAGAATTAAATGAAACCATTAATAATTTGGGCGTCAAACAAATATTAAGATCCGATTACAGATATTACGAGTGTAATGATTTTCATATGTTGGGAATTGATATAAGTGTGCTTTAATTTACTCAAGTTTTACATTCAATAATTTATTTGTTGGAATTCCTTTTCCACGGTTTTTAAAATACTGTCAGTTACATCCAAGATTTGCTTATAACATTTTTGACATACATTTACTTTTAATCCATCCACTAATAAGCTATATATGGTACATTGTATTACAATTTTTATTGACATTGTTTTAATTCATAATCCATATTTTAATTTGAATTTATGGCAATATGGCTCTAATTTTGTAGGAGCCAAGGCCTAATAATAAAAAAAAAAAAAAAAAAAAAAAATATATGGTACATATATACGAGTGATTCCTATTGTGCGGCGATGTTGGTGATTTTTGGAGGGTCATGCATTTTTGATGTGAGAACATCTTCAGCAGGAGTAAGTAAAAAATTGTATAAAAATCATGTTACGGAAACATATGTGCCGAACAAATAATTTCGCAGGTATGTATGTGTGAATATCGACAAGATCGCTTATAAGACATTGTCGATGTACTCTATATTTGTTTATGTATCAGATTTAATTTCGTATACTATCTTAAGTGTTTGGTATTGCTAATGCTTGCACACTACCCTCTTTCGAATTGCTATAATTTTACGGTCAACATTGCGCCCTAATTGAACCGCTTATAACTGATCAGTGACAAAGCGAAGCCATTTTGTTCAGCGTGTTTGCCGTGACCATTACTACTAAATATGGAAATCCTAAATTTTTTCGGAAGTTCCCAATATTTGTTGAAAACACACAGTTGCTGCCCATATGGTTTTTTACCTTTACAATTTTTATGCATTCCTTTACTGGAAAACATTTTTTTTTTGTATATAGTTTTTCCTTTTTTCCATATTGGTTGACTCATTTTTTTGTGATACTAAACAATGAACATATTTGTTGTTCTCATGTTATATGGAAGGGGCAGGTTTCTGCCAATAATACTGAATTCAGTTATTTCTGCTAATTTTACCAAATCTCCCAATTCGCCGTTGTTATCAGATAGCGAGGAATTTGAATCGCTGTAATTCTTAGGTTTAAAATCTAGGCTCTTATTGCTGTCATCTGCTTCGTTTGGGTGGTGACGTTTTAGCCTTTCATGAAATATAAATTAAACTTCAGAATTTCCTTGTAAGTCTTCAGCCTATACACTTTTAGTTGCATCCGGATGATTACTTTAAAGCTGCGAATGGTTATAGCGGTGAAAATATGATTTACTAACATTTCTATAAAACCAATAAAAATTTACCAGTTACATATACCCTAGATATAAACAATATACTAAATTATATTAGCTACACTACAATGATATTTAATTTAGTTCAAAATATAAACATTGCAAATCACTCACTAAAGACTCATCTGTATTCATTGTACTAAATAATTATTATTATTGCTATTCTCTATAAATAATAATAAATAGGCGTAATTAAAACAATAAATTCATTTTATTTATTATAAATAATTATTTACAAGCTGGACAATATTTTATATAATAAAAACTATTTTATTTAAAATAAAATAATGTTCATAATAAAACAAGGATTTTTGTTCTGTGTCGCGTATTTTTAATAAATCAATTGTATTAAATAAATAAATTAAAATTATTTTTAGTATTTAATTCCAAAGCACAATATTTTTGTGCTGCTGCGTTGATTTTTATTCAATTTATTATCATTAGGAACTATTATTGTTATTTTTGCTATATTTAGTATGGCAAGTTGGGATTAAAATAGATAAAAAAAAAAATAAAAAATAAAAAATTTGTTATATTATGATACTGACTCGGAAGTTTTATGATGCTGCATTTAGCACTGGTATAATGGAACAAATTTATACCACTGTAGTCTAGACTGGTTCACATTTTACATATCAATTAACTAAATATGTCGTTACAGGTTTCAATCTTGCTCTAATTATTAGTTTACCACATGAAACAAATTTAATAAATTATACATAAAAAAAACCCTTGACAACAACAACTACAAACACCGCACAACAATAAAATTCAGTAAATTTTTATTTTATTTTTTATTTACATTTTATTATGCGGATTTTTATTTTTCAATTTCATGCAGATAAATAAACTTGAATTACTTTGAATAATTTAATAAAGGCTAACGT
This sequence comes from Tipula vernalis, assembly GCA_958295665.1. Lineage (NCBI taxonomy): Eukaryota > Metazoa > Arthropoda > Insecta > Diptera > Tipulidae > Tipula > Tipula vernalis. Next base: position 105,719,202 of record OY282558.1, read on the forward strand.
TTGTTACAAAGCCAAATATAATATAAAATTGCAATTTTAATCGTAAACAATATTAATGTTAACCAAATATCATTGATTTAAATTAATTTAATAAAAAAAAAAAAAAAAATTTGTATCGGTTTTTTAACGAAATGTTAAAATGTTACATTTGTGTAATTGTTGCATATAATTAAATCAGGATCAGGATCCCCAATCAAAAGCTCCTATTTTATTTTGCTTGAACAAACACACATAAATATTTTGTACTCTCGATGATTGAGTATTAATGGAAATATTTTCATCAGGATTCCGATTGAAAAAAATAATGTAACCGATGGATTTTAATACATTATGTTTGAATTTACGTTTGATATAAAAAAAAATATTAATGTGGTTTTAATTTCTGTTTGTTAACAGAAAATAATAGCCTTTTTTACGTAAACGTTTTCCATTGCCATAATTAAATACATATGTATATATGTATGAGTACCCTTTTATTGGAAAATTGATGTTTTGGTGGGTATAAGCATGATTGTGCTTAAACAATCCATTTTTACAATAGCTTAATAAAAACATTAAATATAATTAAATATATTTCATTAATTATTGTGCAAACTTTGACCGGCAGGTGAAAAAAACATTAAAAATGAAATATACCTAGATAAAATTTACAATACACAGGAATTAATATTAAGAGTTTGAATTATTTAATTTACTGAACTTTTAGATTTATGATATAAACCGTAGAGAGTGTACGAAAATATTATCAGGTGTTTTTTGGTCAAGCAATAAGTCGAAGTATTTTTAATACTTTTCAACGTTCAACTCTAATCTTTCTCGTTCAACTTTAATCAATCTGTATAACAATAATAAGAATATAATTAAATCTATAGATAACATTTTATTTTAACAGTTTCCTTTTTTTCACCACCAAGGACTAATATTACAGTTAAATATCGGCCTATAACGCGCAATTAGTAAAATACACTTCAAAACATGAATGCAATTTTGACGATTATAAATTTTACAGAAATTGACGTACATATCAAAATGGTGAAAGTCCAGAATTTACTTTCTCCAGATTTACATAAAAGGTAACTAATGCCGTTTCGAATTGTGTTAAATAGATTATGGGTAAAATATTTATATATTGTCTTTTTACTGTCCAAAATCATCTATAGAGTTTAATTTCTCAATAATTTCACAATAATTTTGAGTAACAGAATTTTACGATTATTTTGAAAAATTTAAATTGCCGACATAGTTCATTAAACTGTGGTAGAAGTAATGCTGCTGGTAGACCAACTTTATAAGACTATGGTGCTTAACATGATTATTTTAGTACAATTTTTGGTGGCCAAACAAATGTAATAAAGCTAACCAACAAATTATACAAAATAAATCCTTAATTTTTTTTTACAATGTTTCCAAGAGATACAGAATTTTACGCTTTAATTATAAATCGACACTAGGTTGAAACTCATTGATGCAGAAGCACTTGATGCTATGCAAAAATACTTTTTACAACTTACTTATATAAAATATTCATTTTATTATTAAGTTATATGACGTATTTTATTATAATAGAGTAAGTTTTATTTATTTTGGGGATAGGTAAGGTTGAGGAGTAATAAAAAATGAATTTAAATATTTGGAACAATGTCAAAGACTTTTAATAAATTGGTTTCATATTCTAGCATTGGCGATAAACGGTATTTTACACCCAATTTTTCATGATAAAAAAATATACAAGGCATTACTAACAAGATATGTGACAAGATTATCCGGTTCCTGCAGGAACAAAATAATTAGAAAAAAAAATAAAAATAAATGTATCTAAATCAAAAAAATGCAAAAAAATAAAAATTGTAAAATTGGATGTTTGGCAACATGGCTCGTTATATTCGGAGCCAAGTTTAATGAACAGACGTTCACAGTGAAAAAATATATAAAATAAAACAAATAAATAATAAAAAGTAAATCAGTGCAAACAAAAGGCAACTAGCGCAATTTTGCGCATTACACAATATATAAATATATATATATATATATATATATATATATATATATATATATATATATATATATATATATATATATATATATATATAAATATATATATATATACCTGTTAAAACAAGGTTGTGGAATAAAAATATGGGAAGTTTAAGGCAAAATACGGCGAGGGTACAGTTCCAGAAGACGGATCTAAAGCCTACTGAGCTGGAAATGATGCAATTTGTGGTGAACGTGGGATTAACCAGCAAAGAGATACACACACTGTATCAAGATTTGTACGATAGGTGTATATATATCAAGTTTAATAACGAACAAAATTACCAAAAATTTATATTGGAAAAAAACTCACTGATCTTTACATATACAAATGGAACAACAACAGAAGTTACTGTTAAGCTTGGTGTAATGCATTATGTGCGGGTATTCAATCTATTACCAGAGATTTCCGAAAAAACTTTGTGTGAGGCCATGCAACGGTTTGGCAATATATTGTCCACTAGACGAGAAAAATTTGCTGCCAACTCGCTGTTACCGGTATTTTCGGGTGTGAGAGGTATCTACATGGAAATCGAACCCGAAATTCCGCAATTTATATACGTCCAAAATATAAAAGCAAGAATTTTTTACGATGGAATGAGAGAGAGAGGTGTTTTAAATGCGGCGAAGATAGTCATAAAAAACAAGATTGTCCGTTATTGTGCAATACAATCAACGAGTTGCCACTACAACAACAAGCACAGCAACAAACAATAACATCACAAAAAGCAGATGAACAACATTTACAAACGCAAGGACAATCACAACACACACAACAAACAAGCACGTGCGACAAAAATACGTTACCATCGACTAACAATAATGAACCAATAAAATATAGCGATGTAGCAAAAATCAACATGCTACACACAGAGGACGAAAACAAAATTGAATCTATTAAAAAAATGGTTAACATTAGAGATCATTTGCACACAAGAAAACAGCAAACCGACTCATCGTGTATGGATACGGAAAGCGAGGATGTAGATGAAAATAATGGCAAGCGCGGTCGACCCGCCAAAAAAACAAGATACACAAATACAAAAAATAGAATTGCGTTCACAGAACAGTATAATATGGCAATGACGAGTGCAAATGCAAAAAATAATAATTTTATTGCACCAACACCACCTTCAAAAAATAAAACGAAGGGGACATAGTATGGTCAAGTTTTACGATGTAATCGTAAACACAATATAAAAAAATCAAAACAAAAAATCAATATTATTCACACGTAATTGGACAACAACGCGCAGTAGCCTTATTCTATAAAAAATAAGATAATGTTTACACGTGATAAACAGTGAACGAAAAGAGAATCGAAAAACAATTGAATGTAATTTTAGTAAAAAATCACAAAGTTTACCCGTTTTCACGTTTACACATTATCTTATTTTTTACAGAATAAGGATGCAGCACAGAGCAACAAAATGAAACGTTTATGACATCGAAGGATGCAACAACAATATTTTTTGATGCAACAAAATTTATTTATTTTTAAATTTATTTTTGTTAAACAAATGAATGGACTCTCCCTGCATATATTTTAATTGGTATGTATAAATTATTATTTGGGTGAATGTGAAACATGAGTGAAAGAATTATTGTTGGTCAGATAAACATACAAAGTTTTTACGCAAAGAAAAGTATGTTGGAAAATTATCTGGCCAAGAATAAAGTGAATGTGATGCTTATAAGCGAAACGTGGGAAAAAATGAACAAGACGTTAAATGTGAGAGGGTACAGATTTCTTTCCAAGCCAAGAAATGATGGTTATGGTGGAGTGGCGATAATGTACGCCAGAAATATAACGCTTCAAGAGGTTCAGTTACCCGCTTTTGGGGTCATTGAAGCAATAGCCGCCTCAACAACGAATTTGAAAAGAAATCTGTTACTAGTGAGCGTGTATGTAACCCAGGTTCGTGATGAAGATGAAAGGAAAAAAGCCTTGAGTGATTTTTAAAAATTGTTTGAGTTAGTAAAAGATAAAAGTGACCTGATTGTATGTGGAGATATGAATGCGCATGCGAGAATGTGGGGTTGTTTACACAATTGCGCAAGAGGAAAACATTTGGCCGACCTGATTCAAGACTCCGATATGGTGCTCTTGAATGATGGAAGGCCAACTAGAATGGCGAATGTGGGAGGCACGGCCAGCGCAATAGATTTGTCTATGACAACTATTGAACTGGCCTGCCGGGTCACTTAGAATGTTGAAGAAGAGAATTTGGGTGGTGATCATTTCATGATCAAAATGATCATGAATGATAATCGAGTGTTTAGGAAAAAACGTGAATTAATGAATAATAGGAAATGGGCGAATCAAATGAATGAGATTCTCGGAGAAAATGAAATAAATCAAAGCCAGTTAGATAGTGAAATTGAATGGGTAAATAAATTGTGTACAAAAATTGTGGATATGAAAGAGATTAATGTGAATGGTTGGTGGAACAATGAAGTTCAATACTGGTATGAAAGGAAGCGAATAGCCTTGCGTGAATTTAATAGGAATAAGAGTAGTGAGAATAAGATTATGTATGGTAAAATGAATGGTAAATTGAAAAAGGCTATTCGCAGAGCAAGAAGGAAAAGTTGGCGGGAATATGTGTCCCAAATGACACATAGAACCACAACTAAGGATGTATGGAGTTTGTTTAATAGGGTGAATGGTAAACATTTTAAGGTGAGCAATGTGGTATGTGAGAACCGAGAAAATGGTGAAGAATTTATAAGAATGATATTGAATGTAAGCAATTATTTGAATGTAATAAATGAAGTTGGTAGAATAAGTAAAAATGAAAGAATGGATTGTATGTATGAATGGGGAGAGTTCATGAGAGTGTTAGATAGATCAAAATCTACCACTCCAGGGATGAACCGAGTAAGTTATAAGATGATTCGGTTGTTGAGTGACTCAGCAAAGCATAATTTGCTTGAGATACTCAACAAAGTGTGGATGGGATCAAAACTACTGGACAAATGGAAAGAGAGCAGGGTGGTTCCCATCCCTAAACGGGATAGAGATCCAGATGTGGCAACAAATTATCAAGGCATATGTATGTTAAATGTTTTTATAAAAATCTTAAGTGGAATGATGAAAGAACGAATGGATGATTTTGTGAATGAGAATAATTTGTTGCCATCGACAACATTTGGATTTCGAAAGAACCACTCTGCAATTGAGTGTGTGGAAAAGTCTGTTTGGGAAGTAAGAAAGGATAATTTGAAAGCTGTTGCGGTATTTTTGGACATTGACAGAGCTTATGATTATGTGGTTCCGTGGAAATTACAACAAATTCTATCGAATTTTGGATTTTCACGGAAAGTATGTATGTGGATAAAAGATTTCATGACTGATAGAAAAATGGTTCTGAATGGAAGTGGTTTAAGGTTGGAGGGAGTTGCAAATATTGGACTTCCGCAAGGGAGTAGAATATCTCCAGCTCTGTTCAACCTATATACCAGCGAGATACACCACATCAATACAAACAATCAAATCGTTCTGCAATTTGCAGACGATTTTGTAGTAATTGGAAAAGGGAGAAGTATTGATGTGGCGGCTCAAAGAGCGCATAAGGGGGTAGATGATTTAATTCAAAAACTTAAAATGTTGAATCTGAGAGTGAATCCTAATAAGTGTGCTTATATGAGTTTCAGAACAAACGTTGCTAATGTTAATATAAGTGTTGATAGTCAAAGTATTGAACAAGTAAATGCGTACAGGTATTTGGGTATTTGGATTGATAGACGTATGAATTTTGGGAAGCACATGAAAATTTTGGCATATAACTGCAAGGAACGTTTAAATGTGGTTAAACGGGTGAGCAAACCTAAATGGGGCGCTCATCCGAGTGTGACTGATATGTTAAGGAAGGCCCTTATATCCTCCAAAATTAGATATGGTATTAGTGTGTATGGGAATGGTTCGAAAGGGGCTTTTAGCCAATTAATGAAAGTAGAAAATGCATGTGCAAGAGTGGTATTGGGGGCGATTAACTCAACCCTAATACACACTCTGTGGTCTGAAATGGGTGATTCACCTCTCGATTACAAGAGAGAGTGGATCACAGTGAGAGAGTCGGTGAGAATGATAACTAAGAAAAATGAGTTTTGGAACGAGATGATAGTAAGATTACAAAATAGGGCGGTGTACAAACCGACATATAGAAGTAGCATTGCATTTGACAACTTGAACATGTTTCTGAGTATAGGCAATGCTGGTCCGCAACCCGTTCCTAATAATCTTACTGTATGTTTGAATATGGAGGAATTTAATAAGGGAATGAATGAAGTTATCGCTAAAATTATGTTTGGGAAAATCAGTCAGCGGTACGTGCAAGATGATATAGTTTATACAGATGCTAGTGTGAATGAGAATGGAGTGGGTGTTGGTGTATTTATGCCTGGTAAGAATGTGGAAAAGTATTTTTAAGTGGACAAAAGCATCTGTATAATGAACGCTGAACTGATTGGAATGTTTGAAGGAATTAAACTGGCTGTGAATGAAGGGGAAAGGAAAATAGTAATATTTTCCGATTCTCAGAGTGGTTTATGTTTGCTGAAATGTGGAGGTGGAAGAAAAGGCAATGTGTATGTTGATTTAATTTTTGAATGCGTTCGAGACTGTCAACGTGATGTGACTATACAATGGATCCCATCACATAGACAGATCGAAGGGAATGAAAGAGCCGATATGTTAGCTAAAAAGGGTACATTGAATGACATGGTTCAGGAGTACGAAAGGAAGGATGCAAGAGATGTACTTAAAATGTTTCAGATGAATCTGTGGAGAAAATGGGAGAGTGAATTTAACGAGAAAAGTCTTACGAAAGGAATGAAGTACAGCGTGCTCCGTGGTACTCCTTTGAGAATTCCGTTCTTTAAGGAGCTCAAAGGAGATACGCGAATGTTGCGAACGGTTGAGAGAATCAGGCTGAACCATGGAAACTGGAAGGAATGCTTGTGGAAACGTCATTTGAGTGAGGACAAAGATTGTGAGTTGTGTGGAAGTGTGGAGGATGTTGAACATCTCATATTGGCTTGTCCCAGATATAGCCAATATAGATCTAAGTTCAACATCCTTCGGAATGCAAGAAATCTAAGTGATTTAATGAATGAGGGTGATTTTTTGGCTTACAAGGAAATGTATGAATTTATCAGGATGAGTGGAATAGCATTATGATACAAATAAGCAGTAGCCGACAGAATATGTGTAGGGAGTAATCCGGATCCATTTTAAAGATTAAACATTTTTTGGTTAAAATATGGATTATGAATTAAAACAATGTAAATAAAAATTGTAATACAAATATGAATTTATGGCAATATGGCTCTAATTTTGTAGGAGCCAAGGCCTAATAATAAAAAAAAAAAAAAAAAAAAAACTTTTGGTTGGTACTAATTCTCCCTTTTATTTTATTTGCTTTTAAATTTTGTGTTTATTTTTTGTAAAATTATACTTTACTCAACGGCGGTTGTTATTCGAATGTTTAAAAATCTACTAAAATTGTAAATAACCTGCGATTTTGGAGGTTAAGCTTCACTTATCCGTAATAGTTTGGTGGTTAGTTAGTGTTGTTTTAGTTATAGATCATTCAAAAAAGCTTTATGAGCTTTTAAGTTTAGAGAAAGTTGAACTAAACAACGATTAAGTTATCGTTATTAATGAACTCTTTAAATAATTTCGTTATATATTCCGCCATTTTTAATAAATAGCCATTTTACACCAAATTTCCCATGAAATCATCGTAATATTTTGTTGTTGTCAAAAATTGAAAATCTACTAAAATTGTAAATACCCTGCGATTTCGAATTTAAAACTGTTCTACGTCACAATGCTGTGTTAAATTTGTGTAATTTTAATTTTCTTAGCGTTCTTCGTGGAATCTAGCCCATAAAGTAATTGAAAAGTTTTTTATTTATTTTCAAACATAAAATAGTCATATAACAAAAAACTAAAAATTATAACAAATTTTTTTTTTTTTTTGTAAATTACATAATCTTTATATTAACAAAACATAATTAATATTGCCTAAATTATTTTTTTTTTATTGAATTTGACAATTAATTGAATTTAGGAGTGGAAATTGACTCATTTTATTGAATTCAAATATTGTAAATGTCATTCGTTTTGATTAATATTTTTAAAATGTCAAACACTAAGCTTTGTATAGATCAGTTTTCGAGAATATATTGCATTCTTGTAAATGCACTGAATAGTTTTGAATTAAAGGTGACGCATACGGTTGTAAATTGTAATCAAATTGTTCCCAAATATATAAAGGATAATCACTATTTGTCGGGCAATATTTCAAGAGAGTTGCACCTAACATTATGGATTGTACACTTGGTCATCTTTGATTAAAAGTATAATTTTTTATATTGTTGAATTAAATAAATTTTGCAAAAGTTTGATTTTAAACTGAACGGATAGCTTATTACGAATATAGGCAAAGATTTTTGGGCAACCAATTCCAAATTTTGATCTATTTAATATTTTATATTTAATGCGGTTCGGAATCATTTTTACCGTACTAAATTTTCATGTGCACTGCCTAAATATAACGAAATATTGATTCTTATGAATCTGCCAGAAAGTAAGAAGGTACATTTTAGTTCAATTTTTCACGAGTGTGGCTTCAACAGAAAACAGTTCTACAATTAATACATAATTAAAAAGAAACATTCCTTAGTAATTTTTGAAGTTAGGTTAGGAAAAATTATTTCCGTCAAGTTCTCCTGTTGCAAGTTTACTACTAAAGTTATCCTCGAAGTATGCGACATGAAACGATACAAGTATGTGGTCTTTGAATACAGATTTCAGCAAACCTTTCTTAATTTCAATTAAATTTTTCTTATTCCGTGGCATTCCGTCTCTATAGATACACTTTTAAACGTAAACTATTCAAAAATCTTTTTAAAAATGCAAAAGTGGAGGCTATTTGAAAATCAACTAGAATTTTTAAACATAGTCCGCATAAAATTAAGATATTTTATAAGCAACAAAATATACGCTAACAAGAAAATATGTTTAAAAAAGCCATAATGATGTCTGACAATATAAAATAATTAAATTTGTCAAAAAATTAAAAACCTAATCCAGAAATGTTTAGAAATTAATGACGGACCGATACGGAGAAATCACTACAACTGCTCTATAAATTATAAATTATAAATTTAGAAAGCAACACACAATTCGACCCGTTCTGAAGTTCTAAAATCTCACTTAAAAACAACCTGTGGTGTTAAAACCCGAGACTATTTATTCGCATAGTCGAATTGAATTAAAGAATAAGTCAGTCACAAAACGGCATATCCCGTAAACAATGATCAAGATGCTTTTATATTCAAATAACGTTAACAAAGGGTTAATAAAAACACAAAAATTGGTTCATCTATGTATATACAAAAATAAATTTTGTTTCATTTTGTTCATTTTACAATAAAGAATTTTTTACAAGAAGTTTCTAAACAACAACGAAAAAATTATATTATATTTCAAATTGTTCCATATAAATATGTATATAATATCGTATGTTGTTCTCTTGCTATATACGACTAGTATTTCCAAACTGAAAGAACATAAAACTTTATACTTCCGCGGTTTAATTTATTTAGTTTTTTCCATTTTTGACTAAAGCAAGTTTTTCATTTATCCGTTTGGTATTTTTTATTTTAACTTCTGGTACAATAAAGCAACAAAAACCTCAATATAAGAAATGATAAATTTTTGCAAGAACTTTTATGTATCAAGTATTTTTATTTCATGTCATATACCAAACAAAAACCAAAAAAATTATTTAAGCGATGTTGTCAAGCTTTTTTTTTTTTTTGTTCATAATAAATATTAAAAGGATATCGGTTTTTGCGCTTAAGTACATACACACTTCAACTATTTGTGAATAATAATTTCTAGGAACAACTAGAGTTAGCTATTTAACAATAATTATTATGATTATTTTTAATTTATACGATTTTTTGCTACTCTTGTTCAACAACAAGAACAACAAACCCGTATGACAAGTTTTTTATAATTTGCCACTTCAAAACATGCAAACAAATTTTTTTATTGCAATTTTTTCCTTTTTTCCTATATGTATGTATGTACTTGTATGTAACGTTCAAAATTGAAAATGTCGTATAATAATATTATTATAATTTTTTATTTGTTCCAAAACCCTGGCAGAAGTCAATAAAATATATTTTAATGGCTTTATTATTATTTGTTTTATTCTAAGTTTAAAAAGTAATAATCGTAAATAATTTTTTGTATATACAACGACTTTTGACATTTTTTTTTAACTTTGCTGCTGCTTCTGTTGTATTATGTATTTTTAAGCGGTCTGTTAAACCAGCAACAACAAATTTAGTATTATAATAGAGGAAGCATTAAGGATATGAATTGTAATTTACGGATCGCAAAGTTGAGTATTTTAAATTGGAAATGCATTTTTTTTTCGCTTGGGTATAAAACACAAACAATTCATATTTGAGTATTTTCGACTTAATGTATATTTGGAGAATTACTTTCCGCCGCTTTTCAACCACCATTATTGAGGATGTAGCTTGAACTCTTTACTGTTTACTGTTTTAAAATGATTTTATTATTAAAAATACTAAAATTTGTTAATATTCTAAGTTCTTCATAAACTTCCTGATTCTTTCAATTTATATTTCAAAAGATATGGTTTCATCAAATGTATAACTAACTCTAACTAACTTTAATTTTGTGTATTGCTGTTTACACTTCAAACCACTGAACTAAACATTTTCAAAAGAAGAGCTTATCATACTCGCTTTAATTATTGTGTTCCTATTTTTATAGTTTAATAAACTATTTCTTGTAAGACTAAATAACCACTGCAACATCCAAATTTATTGTAACATAGAAAACTTTAAGTATAACTGTGATTAACCATTTTAAATCATTTTTAAAAATTACAAGCAATGCTTAGGCATTTTAATTTCTTTAGAATTAAGGCAATATGATACAGGTAAAATACTAACTTAATCAATAATTTAACAAAAACAGATGGAGCTAAAGTATACCAACTTAATCAATCATCAATCAAAGCTTACAATATATAATATTCAATAAAACATAAATCATAAAAAGAAAATAATTCAACTCGTGATTTATATAAATATATTGGAGTCACGATTCACTAGAACAATAAAAAAATAGATTTGTAGAAGTAGTTTAAAGTAATGCTAGAGTTAAAAAAAAGAGATTCCTTAATAGTTAAACATTTTAAGATAAAATAAAATGATTTTTTGCAAAAACACCACAGCACAAAAAATAATTTACTTTATTATCGGTATAGAAATTAATAATTTATTGTGATAGCGTAGACAATATTTTTCGATGTAGACAATGTAGAGAATTTGTGGACAACATTAACTTAAATTTCCGAATTAAATTAGGTTTTTCAACAGATACTCGGTTAAATTAACTTGAATTTGAATCAGCGCAAAACTTTAATTCAAGTAGGTAGTTGAAATCAAGTAACTTGACTTGTTTGAGCGGCAACTGCGCAGTAAAACTGCGGAAATATATCCAACGGCGGAACACTATCATAATCCTATCGTAGCAAACGTTATTGTCTATAAAGTTCACCTGAAAATAAAGAAATAATCTCAACTAACTTAATAATTATTAAAAATATTTATTTTTTTTTTTTTTTTTTTTTTTTTAAATAATTTTATTTATGATAACAATAAAATTGTTTTAGAAAGTAACTAGTCATTTTTGACTAACAGCGTTTGACTCTGACAATATAATAATAAAGCACTAATATGTGTTCTTTACATAAAGTGTTGTTTTGGTTGATGTTGCATTGTGCGGACTATTCAGGCAACTCAAAAGGTTTTAGTCTTTTGAGTCTTCTTATTATACCCTCTTGATGAAGTAGTCTTGCAGCTTCGATGTTAGGGTGATGATGGAGCCTCTCTTGGTGTTTTTGAGCACATTTCTTTATTTCACTTGCGACTGTGTCTATTCCGAGATCTCTATGAAGGTCACTATTACGAGTGTACCAAGGGGCATTTACAATTCCTCTGAGGACTTTATTTTGAAATCGTTGAACTATCTGTTGATTGCTGATTTTGGTGCATCCCCATAGTTGAATACTATATGTCCAGACCGGCTTGAGTACTTGTTTATAAAGCATAAGTTTATTATGAATGGATAACTGAGAGTTTCTTCAAATTAACCAGTACATTTTTCTATATTTTAACTGAAGCTCTTCTGCTTTCTTTTTCACGTGTACTTTTCACTTTAACTTTGCATCAAGGTTCATACCAAGGTATTTTGCTTGATTGGCATGTGGTACAGAGATTTTAATGAGAGTCACAGGTAGTGGTTCTATTGATCTATTAGTGAAGTTAATGTGAGTAGACTTCGATTCATTCACTTTAATTCTCCACTTAGCTAGCCAATCTTGTATATTATTTACGGCTATTTGTAGTTTGAATGTGACTTCACCGATTGTGTCACCAACAGCTAGAATTGCAGTGTCATCTGCAAACGTGGCGATAGTTGTATTGCTCGTCTGCGGTATGTCGCTAGTAAACAGCACGAAAAGGAAAGGCCCTAAGACACTCCCCTGCGGGACTCCTGCTTTAGCTTCTTTAATACTGGAGTAAACTCCTTCCTGTTTAACTCTAAAATATCTCCTTTTCAGGTATGATTTTAGCAGTTCGCAATACTCAAATGGCAGAGTTTTCTCCAGTTTAAATATTAAACCATCTAGCCAGACTTTGTCAAATGCCTGCGCTATGTCATGAAATATGGCTGAACAAATCTTTTTTTCCTCTAAGGATTTTTCTATTATATCTGTTATTCTATGGACTTGGTCGATTGTGGAGTGTTCCTCTATAAATCCAAACTGATGGGACGGAACAGCTCCTGATTTTACAACTTCTGGTTTAATTCGTTTTAATAACAATCTCTCAAATAGTTTTGACATAGTTGGAAGAAGTGATATTGGCCTGTACGAGGCCAGTTCACTTGGTGGCTTACCTGGCTTAGGTATCATTATCACTTCCGCAAATTTCCAAGATAGAGGGACATAACGGAGTCTGAAGGAAGCATTAATTATGTCCGATATTTTTTTAATAGCTTTATTAGGTAGTTGTTTTAGAATCTCTCTAGTTATCAGGTCATATCCTAGTGATTTTTTAAGTACTACATGGTTCTTTATTACTTGTTTTACTTCTTTAGCATTAGTTAATGGAATTCCCTGTCTCAGGATAGTTGTTTGGTTTTCGAACAATATATCCTGTTGGTTAAGTGTTGTTAAATTTGGCTGAAAGGTACGCTCGAGATGATCCGCGAATTTTTCTGCTTTTTCTTCTTTGCTTTTAGCCAGGTGACCATTATTTGTTCTTATTGGTGGTATATGCATAACTGGCCTTTTCAAATATTTGGTTGCTTTCCACAATGAATAATCACTACCTTTATCATAGGTGAGAGATTGTAGGTATAAATTTATTGATTTATTTTTAAATTCCCTTATTTCTCTACGTATTCGTTGTGTTAAATTATTTAATCTATTTTTGACGGTTGGGTCTCGTGTACGTTGCCACTCCCTACGGGTAATTCTCTTCTCTATAACTAGTGATTTAATTTCCATTGGATAGCATTTGCCAGCTATTTTTTTGTTTGTTGTGTTAGTACTTTTCCACGCCGCTACCTGTATGTCCTTGACGAGCTTCTCCACCTCCTGTTCTAATGTTTCTTCTGATGAAAGTTGTGTGTTTAAAATGATGCTATTGTTTAGTTCATTCCTGAACTTTTTCCAATTAGTATATTTATTTGTTAACAGTGGCTGTTTATCATTAGTAATTATTGTATCACTTATTATCATTAAAATAGAGGAGTGGTCAGATGTGAAGTCCAATCCTTCCTGCACTTGTATATAATCAACCGGGATTTTTCTTGTTATAAAGAAGTCAATTAGGTCTGGTATTTTATTTTGATCACTGGGCCAATAAGTTGGTTTTCCAGTAGAATGCCAGTTGCAGTTGTATTTAATTATTGCTTGATGAAGCTCTTTCCCTTTAGTTGTGGTTAGTCTTGATCCCCAGTCAGTATGTTTAGCGTTGAAGTCACCCCCGACTACAAATTTTTCACCGAGGTGCTTGAAGAACTGAGTATAAGCATTCTCTTTGATGTTATATCTAGGTGGGCAATATATTGCGGATACCACTAACTTGTGGTTGCGGGTATTAATGCTAACGCTAATTGCTTGTATTTCATCACTTTCAAGTTTTTGTTGCAGATGGTATTTAATATCTTTTTTTATAATCACGGCACTGCCCCCTCGTGCATTATTATTAGGATGAACTGCTGAGTGAACTTCGTAGCCGCGGATTTTTATATGACTTTGAGTAGTAAGGTGTGTTTCAGATAATAAACATATATCTATTTTTTCTAAATCAAGAAATAGTTGTATTTCATTTTGTCGGTGCAATATACCATTGCAGTTCCATGCAAGAATTTTTAAATTATTTGCCATGTTTTTCGAGTAGAGTGAGCCTTTGTAGGATTGATATAAGAGCTTTTTCTTGCTTTTCTTCTTGTGAACTAAGTCTATCAAGAATATCTTGTAGTATTTTATTAGTTTGGTTATTATTTGAATCATTTAATAAAAGAGAACTATGTTGTCTTCTCGAACTTCCAGTAGATAGCACATCAGCAAATGTTACATTTGGATTAGTTCTTGATGGCTGGATTAATGTTTGGTGTGGCCTTAAATTTGTAGGTATTCTTGTTGAGGCTGAGTTAATTTCTGGCCTGGTGATTATTGAAGTTTCCCTTGTTTTGTTGCGAATTTTTTGCAGCTCTTTTATAACAATGCAACCTCTGTAGTTGGCTGGGTGTGTCTCTCCACAGTTAACACATTTTGGTGGGGTGTCTTTTAGTTTCGTACATTCAGCCGTACGGTGTTTTCATACACATTTCACGCAGCTGGGCTCCTTATTACAAAAGTTTTGCGTGTGTCCGTAGACTTGGCACTTTTTGCACGGGGGGATCAGCTTGGATTTTTTAACTGCTTCTATTTGCACTTTCATATGAAGTATTTCGCTGATTGCATAAATATTTTTAATGTCTTCTGTTCTTTCAAAAGACAACATATATAATGGAAGAGGTGTTTTGTCACCTCTTTTTAGCAGCTGTGTAACTTCTTTAATTTTGTATTTTTTCTCCAAAAGATATTTTTTTATCTCTTCTGGTTTGCATGAAGCGTGTAGCTTCCTAGCAATGACTTTGGTTTGCCTTGTCTGCTTATCTTCGTAGGAATACCACGCTGTCTTTTCTTCGTTAAGAGCTCCTGTTAACTTTCTATAGCTATCACTGTCTGTGACATTTATTTTGATATCACCACTATTTAACGCTGTAGCTTGAAACTTTATATGATTGTTGTCCATGATGTTTCTAATACTCTGATAATTATTGCAATTAGATATTATTACTGGAGGTGGCCGTGGCACTTTTTTCTCTAGTTGTACATTCTTACTTCCGGTTGGGAGTTCATTACTTGATCGTTTCTGTTCCGACGGAACCTGAGCTTTATCCTCCTGTTGCACGTCCCTACTTCCCGTTGGAAGCTGCTCAACTGATTGTTTCGAATCGGGTGAAATCTGTGGTGATTTACTCATCTTACGTTTCTTATTTTTTTTGTTACGGTTCAGAATCCATCCCGTTTCTCTATTGAGTTCTTCCTCGTCTGTTTCATACATAACCTATATATGATCATTGGTGTTGTTTATCTTAGTGGTTTCTTTCTTAGACATTACTGCATTTAGAGCATCTTTTAACTCCTTGTTTTCTCGCTGTAAGTTTTTGAGGTCTTTGTTTAGATTTAACGTTAACTTTTCTATTTCGTAAATCTTATTGCGCAGTTCTGCGTTATCCCTTTCTAAGGTGTTCGCTATTGGTGGTGGTGATCTACCCGCCCTAGATTGTTGTTTAAATGGGTTGGGTTGCCCAAAAGGGCTGTTAAACAATGATTGGCTCACCCCAGAATCCTTTGAGCCAGTTTCGTTAGAGGGTGGATTTGCCAGCTGATTAGCTGGGTTACCACCTGGGGTACAATTTCCTGAATCCGTTGTACTCATTGTTTATTTTACTGGTCATAAAGCATCTACCACTCTGACCAGTACGAGTTGGTAGTGGGTCTGGTTTGAGAAGATCATTTACTAAATTCTCGATAGTCAGTTATACCGCCGTATCTCGGTCGCCAGAGCCTCGTTAGTTATCTAGCAGGGTGCACCACGTGCAGGTGAGGATGACATTTGGACTATTTTTAAAAATATGAAGCTAAATTATTTAGCAGTCATTTATTGGCATAATAATAATTGTAAAGCAACTGTTTTATACCATTCACATAATTATTTAAGTAAAAATTAAGTTAAGATCTTAGACCATAGATGTCACTGTTTCCATATTATAAAATTTATTTCTGACAAAATAGAAAATACAAATTTCTTCCTTCTTCTCGTTCGACACCTTGGATCAACAAGTTCTTTTTTCCAACAAGTTATATATATATATATATATATATATATATATATATATATATATATATATATATATATATATATATATATATATATATATATATATATATATATATATATATATATATATATATATATATGTGTAACAAGAAAATATTAATATTCTAATTTTTTTATAACATTAAAATTAAAATAAAAGCAACGTATACAATAAATTGTAATAAAGAACGAAATTCAGTGTACGTTGTCTCCAAATTATTCGCTGCCGAGTTTGAAAAATTAATTTACCGTCCATACATGGTGTTTCGAGCCTGATACTCGCACAAAGAATCCGCAGCCATACTTTAAATTCGGAAAACGTGCCGAAAGCAAACAATTGAGTAAGACATTTATTTTTTTTTTTGTTAAAACGTATCCGCATTAATCAACTTGATAATTTTAACTAATTCAGGCATACATAAAAGAATTCTTGTTTATATAAACCATTGCAAAATTGTTCTGGTTAAAATCGAAACTTATCGTGCGCGTTGGAAGAACATTTTCGTTTAACTTTTTATAATGAAACCACGTGACAAATTTTTAATATCAGCTTAATATCAAGTCTGTTATTATAATAAAAGTTTGTGTGACCTAGTGTTTAAATTCATGGAACTTTGTGTTTAAGTTCAAATCGAAACGGACGGTTTCAGTCATTATAAAACTTTGTGTGATCAGGCGAAAGAATTTTTGTGTCCACTTCATATCGGAACAAACGATTTCAGTCATCGTCGAAAACTTGTGTTTAAATTCATAAAACTTTGTGTTTAAATTCAAATCGAAACGTTTCAGTCAGTATCAAAAGTGGTGTATTTAGTAGGCAAAAGTGTTATGTGAATAGTCGAAAGAAATATGTCCCAATTCATATGGAAACGGACGGTTTCAGCCATCATAAAATATTTTGTGAGGTTAGTCGAGGGAAACATTAGTTCCAATTCAAATCAAAACGTGTGATCAAGTCGAAAGAGTTTTCGTGTTCCAATTCAATCTGAAACAGACGGTTTCAGTTATCATCTATAGCAACATGTCGGAATTACAGCTCGCAGCCCTGAACAAACAGAGAAGCAAAAACAAGGCGAAGTTAACTAACCTGATGAAATACGTACGAGAAGACCATACCAATACGAATATAAATGTATTAACAACGCGCTTGCAACGTGTCGATAAATTAATGCAGGAATTCACCGATTTGGAACTCCAAATATTCTCCATCAATCCAGATGAAGATAAGGTGATTTCACATATGAAGAAAACAACTAAATTGCCACAGCCGCTTTCAATAAATGGATTCGATCGAAAACTATCGATCACGGGGCTATGCATATCGATTTATCCAACAACGCTACTCAACAAGGTGAGCACCCCAGGTCAAGCTACCAAAAATCCATATACCGTCGTTTTCCGGAGAGTACTCCGAATGGCAATCATTCTTCGACCTGTACACCACCACGATTCATGAAGCGCCTAATCTCAACCCCGTCCAAAAGTTCCAGTATCTGAAAGGGCTGCTTCGGGGGGAGGCAACAGTTATATTACGACACATCGCCGTAACTGAGGGGAACTATATTGGAGCACTAAACAAGCTGAAGGTAAGATACGATCGGAAGAAGCAAATCATCAACACATTTATACGCACTTTCTTGGAACAGCCGTCCATACATAACTCAACTGCATCCAACATCAAACGTCTTATGGATACATCGCATAACGGGCACTTTCTTCCACATCACGGCGTGCTGTAAAGGCTATCCAATGGCAACAAGAAAATATGCGTAGTCGAGGGCAGAATCGAGCAACAAATGTCTCGCTGTGGGCCCAACTATTCAACCAACGCTGTCTTCCATCCTGCTTCGGCTTCGCGAACGTAAGGTGGTATTCTCATCAGACATGGAAAAAATGTATCGCCAGATACAAGTCGCTGATCATGACACAAAATATTAAAAAATATTGTGGAGAAAGGATCCATCAAAACCAATCAAGCATTATAAGTTACTCAGAGTTACGTATAGGTTGTCCTCATCTGCTTTTCTAGCAACTCGTTCGATCAAGTTCATTGGTAATAGCATCCGTGACAAATCACCACATCTCGCCGAGCTGATCAATAAAAATATTTATGTTGATGACATAATGACCGGTTCAAATACCGAAGAAGAAGCTATTAAACTAAAAGCAGAATTAATTCAGTTACTCAACCAATTTGGAATTACTCTAAAAAAGTGGAAATCAAACAGTATTAGAGTATTAGATAACGTGCCAATCGAAGATTGAGATGCTGAAAGCAAGAAATTTATCAACGGGATTGAGTCATCCGACACAACTAAAGTTCTCGGTATTTCCTGGAATCCCTCAAGTGAGAAATTCAATTTTTCTGTAGCATTGAGTGAAAAAATTACATTCCCTAAAAGATCCGTATTATCCGACATAAGTAAACTTTTCGATCCTTTTGGTTTGGCCTCTCCAATTACCATTATGTGCAAATCGTTCAGTCAATAAATTGGGGCCGCCAACTTGGACTGAGATGATGCACTGCCGGCGAAGCTGATCGAGAAATGGAAGTCACTTCGTGCGAAGCTGAGATCAATCGACATTCCAAGGTACATCAATACCATCGAATCTTCAATTGTCGATAATCATGGATTCGGAGACGCTAGTACAATCGCATATGCTGCAGTGGTCTATTTCAGAATTATTCATGGTGCTGGAAACGTTCAAGTTAAATTGATATCCGAAAAAACAAAAGTCAGTCTAATCAAACAAATTTCATTGCCAAGGTTGGAGCTGTGTGCTGCACTTTTGTTGGTGCAATTAATCAATTATGTCGAAACCGAAACAAGTTTCAAAATTCGCAAAATAACCGATTGGTCAGATTCTACAATCGCACTGGATTAGATCGCTGGCCATCCTAAACGATGGTCTACATTTGTTGGTAACCGCACCACGGAAATTAACTACTAGCGACAATCCCACTGACTGCGCCTCTCGTGGACTCACAACTAATCTATTGTCAACTCATGAATTATGGTGCAAGGGTCCTGCTTGGCTATGGCTGTCTCAAAATCACTGGCCACAACAACATTTGAACTACGAAGCTGTTGAAGAAGAATCTAACAAACTATTTGCATTCACCGGAAGTACAAAAAATGACTGGTTAGTGGAACTAATGAACAAATTCCACTCATTTCACAAATTAATACTGGTTTTCGGATACATATGGAGATTTTCCAACAATATAGCCACACCCAAAGCTGTAAGAACAATTGGAAAATATCTAAGTAACAAAGAAATATTCTCAGCAACGAGAAAAATCTGCAGGTATGAGCAAGCTCAGTTTTATCATTCCGAATTGAACTCACTCGAGACTACAAAACAAGTTCATCATACCAGCCATTCGTTATCACTTAATCCGTTCTTGGACAAATATGGTATCATGAGAGTGGGTGGACGAATTGACTATTTTGATGCACCGTACGACGTGTAACACCCCATAATAATGCACCAAAATTCAAGGTGCGCTGCTCTTCTACTCATGGATGAACACAAGTTAATTAATCACGCCAGCATAACACTGATGACCACCCTTAGTCGACAAAAGTTTTGGATTCCAAAATGTAAAGGCGCCGCTCGGTTGATAATCAAAGATTGTAATACGTGCGTTCGCTATAAAGCCGTATTACAACAACCGATCATGAGAGACCTTCCAGCAGCACGCTTCAGATATTCTAAGCCATTCGAATCGGTTGGTGTGGACTTCGCAAGTCCAATGGAAATCCATCTAGCAAAAGGACGAGGCAGTCTTCCAAAGAAGTCATACTCGGGTATGTGTTCTATCGGTAATGGTCAGTGTTTTTATGGCACCATGGGATGGTCCGCGACAACTCAGTGAAACTGCGGAAATATATCCAACGGCGGAACACTATCATAATCCTATCGCAGCAAACGTTATTGTCTATAAAATTCACCTGAAAAAAGAGAAATAATCTCAACTAATTTAATAATAATTAAAAATATGTAGCTACTTATCTTTAAAATATTGTAGAACAACTTATAGATATTCAGAACGCAATTAATACCGTCTCCCTCAAACAAGAATCCTTGAACCGACAAATAAACACACAAATTCACATAAACGGACAAATGATTCAAATACCAGATGACATACAAAACTTTACAACTACAAATATAAACAGACTACAGCATGAAGTGAACCAAACCCTAAGTAGCTAATACCCACTCAATCTCATTAATCATATAATCGATCAACTTCATATCCATTTAAGAGACAAAAGAGAAGTAGTCCAAACGTCCAGACACTAGATAATCTCTAGATATTTATTAAACCATGACGAAATTTAATATATATTAGACATATTTCATAAAAACAATATACAAATAGAGCACGATAGTTCCATATATGAATTAATCACCTTAAGAGGGTACTACAACAACACTAACATTATATTTAGCTTATACATTCCACATTTCATGGCAGAATTGTTTAATTAGTATGAATTTAAAGTAATACTAAACCAAAACAAAATAATATACCCTGTCCCAACTAACGAAATAGCCCTCAGCACACAACATTTTCAGTTTATCACAAAACCATGCAACGAAATACAGAATCAATACTTCTGTCAAAAAACCCAAATTTCGCCAATACGCAACACATGTATACCAACCATAATATCTCAGCTACCAGCCAAATGTTCCTTCCAACAAATTATCCGCACTATGGAGATAGACTACATACAATATGGCAAACTCTATGTACAACCCATAGCACCAATGTAATATTCATCTAACTGCAACCAGGGAACTAAACTGATCAACGAGCAAACCTTGATTTAATTCAACGACTGCACAATATTGATCAACAACACCACATTCACAACAAAAAACACAATTATGAAGGAAAATTACAGCATCCACATGCCATAGGAACTATCCATATAGGACTACTTCAGGGTGAGAAGCTTGGGCGAATGATGCCTTGGTCCAACATGTGCATAATTTATTTCTCAACTTCCTCTTTATGAATATGAGGATATCGATAACTTTTGGTAAAAACGGGTTTCTCGTCTCCTGTATCGATTTCGTGCTTGATTGCGTTGGTAAACGTAAGATTTTTGTTTTCCTTTTGAAAGATTTCTTCGAAATTTAGGCAGAATTTTTCTATGGTTTTCTTTTCCTCGTTATTAAGATGTTGGGTTCGAATAGGCTGGGTGATAGACTCGCTATCAATGGACATTTGTTCGTATGTTGTTTGATTAGACATTTCGAAGTGATAGCTTTCAAATTTTTCCGTTTTTACTGGGTGTTCTATTACAAACGTTTGTTCTTGGTTACTGTAGTTAATTACTTCACAGTGACGTAATAAT
Source organism: Tipula vernalis (assembly GCA_958295665.1). Taxonomy (NCBI): domain Eukaryota; kingdom Metazoa; phylum Arthropoda; class Insecta; order Diptera; family Tipulidae; genus Tipula; species Tipula vernalis. The sequence goes on from OY282558.1 coordinate 105,741,173, forward strand.
TATGACTTTGATATACACCTTCGGGTATTATAAAATTTCCGTGTAGGACGATAGGTTTGATGTAGTTATCTCCATTTTCTTTGTCTACTTGAATTTGAGCAATCAACTTGCTACGGGGGAATATTTTTTATTGTTGAGGCATGCAATTTGGCTTGAAAAGTAATGGAATTTTTGTGTTAGGTGTGATTAACTTGGATTCTCCAAGGTCTATCGTTATTTGCAATTTTTGCATTAGTTCTAGGCCTATGAGTCCGTCAAAATATTCGTGTAATTTGAAGAGAATAAATTCCATTGGCTCCTCCAATTCATTAAATCCGTTGATTATTATGATTGGTCAACAGTATGGGTATTGAACAAGGTTTGGATAGTAACCGGTTCTATTCTCTTTATGTGTTTGATTTGGACTAATATGGGGTTTATCAAAGATTTATTTGATCCGGTGTCGATCAATAATTTTAGAAGGTGATCTCGGGTTTTAATTTCTATGTAGGGTAATGTGTAACCTGAATAGTTATTGATGTTTAGGTATCAAATGGGTTCAGTGAGGCTTTCTGGTGAAAATCTTTATCAGAAATTTTGTTATCCAGAGTTTGGACGTAGTTTTGCTGGGTTAGTTCGTGAACAGGATCATTAGGATTTAAGTCGTAGTTATTATCAGTTTCATTGTATTCTGTGTAATAGTCATAATCGTATATATAGATTATGTTCATCTGAGTACTATGTGCATGAATAATTGATTTGTTCTTCAACATTGAATAATTCCTGAGACTGGCATCTCAGTGGTTAGCTTGGAAGGGATTTCGTGGTGAAAATTGTGGTTGTTGTCTATACGTAGGTTATTGATCACCTTCGTCTGTCAGGGTTAAGGAGTGTCTTGAACTTAGGAAACCTGAGTTGAGGCTGCTTACTGGCTTCCTCACAGGTCATGTCCCCTTAAGGTATCACCTTAAGAAGATGGGCCTAAGTACGACAGATGGATGCCGCTTCTGCGGTCTGGAAGCGGAACATGTTCTGTGCCATTGCCCAGCCATTTTCCAGCAAAGACTGCAACATCTAGGAGGGAGAACAATGAGCCCGGATAGTATGTATCTTGTACCGGCCAGTAGTATTGTCAGATTTATTAAGAGCCGGAATATTGACTGGACGGATAATTAAGTAGGGTCCAGCATAATAGATCTTTTAGGTCGCGGTGCGAAGTGGCTTATCGCCCACATGGCCCTCCAGTAAATAATAATAATAATAATAATACGTAGGTTGTTTAAATTGTTTGAATTTGAAGATGTGTCCATAGGTTCAGGCTTGGGTTGGAAATTTTGAAATTTAGGTGGAAGGATAGCCCTATTTGATTGGGATGGTTGATAATTCTGTCGTGTGAATGGTTTATGGTTGAAATACTGTTGTTGTTGAGGCAACAGATTTCTTTGGTATTGTCCTAAATTAGTTCGGAATTGTGGGTTATAATTTGGTACAGGTTTTTGGTGGTAACCTTGGTGGCATACTGTGAATATGCTTATATGGCTCCAGTGGCTTTTGTTTCATGTACCCAATATTATGTTCTTTTAAGCAGAAGCTGAGTGCTTCCGGCAAGGTAGTGGGTCGCATCCCTCTTATCATTGAACCCATTGGTTCTCTGAGTCCAGCTAGGAACACAGATAGACACGATGATTGTTTAGCTACTATTATAGTTAATCTGTTATCGTCACGGGGTGTATTGACTTTAGCACCATTCGGCATTGTATTTGAGATGTCGATGATTCGGGAAAAAAATTGTTCAACACTGTCCGACCCTTGGGACAATATATGCAAATCTCGAATGAGACTGGTCTCATCACGTTTATCGGCATAGTGTGTAATTAAATTGGTACGAATTTGTTCCCAATTTATTTCCGTTCCATACATCAATAATACATCGTTAGCATCGCCAATTATTTTATAGCGAATTGCCGTAACAATGATTGATGTATATGTAGGATTAGTGTTACAGGCTGGTCTGTAAATCATTTGGATTCATTTGGTTTAAATTTACACTGTTTAGATTTTCTTGATTCATTTCGAAAACTTTTATTTTTTTTTTGTTTTAAAGCTAACGTGTTCTTTTCTATATCTAGTTTCGCACTTTTGAAATTTATTTTATATTTTATCAAAACAACAAAACCAAAAAGAAATTTCCAGACTATTTTCTAATTAAAATTTCACTTTAGATTTTATTTGATTCAATTTTCTTTGAATGATTTTGGGATAAAAATCACCCGAATCTATCTCTAGCATTTTTGAACATATTCAAAGCTGTAGCTGACTCTGAAGAGTTTAGTAGGTTTAGGCAGCAAAGTTTGTAGGTCTTGTTGTAAAAATGCGGGGTATACGCAGTTCCCTTTTGGTGATTTGAAAGGGCGAAATGATTTGACTGCCCAGCTTACCCGTTCCGGCGTAAAAAACTGCCTAGAGAACTTGTGAGCCCCCTTTGGAACCAGATACGGATGTACGCTACTTGCGTTGGATTATTCCTGATTCTTCAGTACTACACAATCCGGAAAGTAACCTCTCACTGGACATTCCAGAGTCTCCTTCCTGATTGTGGTTGACTCTCTACTTGGGTTCTGTAATGACGTATAGACAAGAGAGTTGAGCGTAGACTGATTTATTAACAATATACAAATTGGTGTTACCACCTTAATACAATACAATTACAATATATTTATGTTAGAGGGTGTCTTGTTATAATAATATTTCAACCTACGTTATATCCCCCTTTTTTAATCTGGATTAATAAAATTAGTGTCTATGTATATTCCAACATCATTATCGCTTCATTTCTTTATCCGTTACCTTATCTTAAAACTATTCCAATTACATAGTGCTTAATTCTAATATGATTAGCAATTCATTTCTTAAGTACTATTTTAAACCTATTACATAGCGCTTCTTCCCTTTTTAGGGATTAATTTATATTATATGTTACAAGTTACAATGTTTTGAATGCGATCAATTACAAATCCAGTTTTTCAACTGGCTTAACTATTCTGCCCGATCTAGTGGTTATAAAGTTAGACGCCGGAGGTACTGAACTGAGTGGTGATCGTAGACTCGACATATCGTTTGATGGAACTGAATTGACATTATGAGCTAAATCTGGATGTGCTTGATTAGCCGACTCCAAGTGACTACTCGGAAACTTAATACATGGTTCGCGCTTGACATCTATATGTGCTCTGTTTACAGCCAGATGGTGTGAATTTCTACGAAAAAGTCTGTCATCATCTGTTTTTACTAACACTGACCGCGGTTGGTCTAAATTTTTCACTACTTTTCCTCCTATCCATTCCCTAGGTGCAACCTGAATCCGAATCCTAAAATTGGTTGTAAACGGTTTTGATTCTTTTCCACCGCAAACTGCATACATCTTTTGCTTGTTTCTTGCGTTTTGTAAGTTCTCGGTTACGTGCTTTATTATTCTAGGTTCAAGTAGCCTGTTGCATGTGGGTATGTTTGTTCTAGTCAATCGGTTCATGAGACGTTGGTTTGGTGATTCCAAGTTGTCATTTCTAGGACTATTTCTATATAGTTTTGCAATGCGAGGTAGACATCTGTACGATCATTCCCGCATCTTTCTCGCAACAATTTTATGGTCTGTACCGCCCTCTCTGCCAGACCATTACTTTTAGCAAAATATGGGCTAGACATTCTATCTAAAAAATTCCACTGATTGCTGAATTCCTTGAATACGTGGGAGGCATATTGTGGGCCGTTATCACTATCAAAAATTTGTGGCGTGCCATGAACCGAAAATACCTTTTTTAAGAATTTAATTACACTTTATGAAGACAAATCTTGAAGTTTCTCGAAGTCCATGAATCCCGAGTAACTGTCGACTATCACTACATACGTTTCTGCATCGAAGTTGACCAAATCGGATGCTACTATTTGAAATGGTAAGGTGGGTACTTCTTTAAGTATGATCGTTTCCTTTATATTAGACCTCTGCGTTTGCTGGCATACTCCGCACGTCTCAATATAATGCGCCACATCCTGGTATAAGCCCTTCCAGTAGCATAATTGTTTTGTCCTCCTAAGTGTTGTTTGGATACCAAGATGCCCAAGATGAGTGGATTTCAATATTCGCGGTATCATTGCTCTGGGAATCACTATTTTATCTCCCTTAAAAATAATATTATCAACTATTACCCTGTTAAAGTTAGCCGAAAGTTTCCAGCCGAAAGTGAAAAGTCGATAATGCAGATTATGTTATTGACATTCCAGCCGAAAATAAATCAGCCTCTAGAGTGTTATGTCTGGAAATAGATTTAATTGATGTGATTACTCGAAAGCTATCGCAGGAAAAAAATTCAGTTCAAGTTTCCCGTGGGAAATCTTGGAAAATTCGATTTTCCAAAAATTATTAGAATATTTGTATAAAATCAGCCTTTAAAGTGTTATGTCTGGAGATGAATTGCATTGATCTGATTTATCAATAGCTATCGCAGGAAAAAAAATCAGTACAAGTTTCCCGTGGGAAATCTCGGAAAATTCAAAAAAGTTTCCAGCCGAAAGTAAGAAATGGATGAATAAAATCAGCCTCTAGAGTGTTATGTCTGGAGATAAATTCGATTGATGTGACTTGTCAATAGCTATCGCAGGAAAAAAAATTCAGTTCAAGTTTCCCGTGGGAAATCTTGGAAAATTCAATTTTCCAAAAATTATTAGAATATTTGTATAAAATCAGCCTTTAAAGTGTTATGTCTGGAGATGAATTGCATTGATGTGATTTATCAATAGCTATCGCAGGAAAAAAAATCAGTACAAGTTTCCCGTGGGAAATCTCGGAAAATTCAAAAAAGTTTCCAGCCGAAAGTAAGAAATGGATGAATAAAATCAGCCTCTAGAGTGTTATGTCTGGAGATGGATTCAATTGATGTGATTACTCAATAGCTATCGCAGGAAAAAAATTCAGTTCAAGTATCCCGTGGGAAATCTCGGAAAATTCGATTTTCCAAAAATTATTAGAAAATTTGTATAAAATCAGCCTCTAGAGTGTTATGTCTGGAGATGGATTCAATTGATGTGATTACTCAATAGCTATCGCAGGAAAAAAATTCAGTTCAAGTTTCCCGTGGGAAATCTCGGAAAATTCGATTTTCCAAAAATTATTAGAAAATTTGTATAAAATCAGCCTTTAAAGTGTTACGTCTGGAGATGAATTGCATTGATGTGACTTGTTAATAGCTATCGCAGGAAAAAAATTCAGTACAAGTTTCCCGTGGAAAATCTCCGAAAATTCGATTTTCCAAAAATTATTAGAAAATTTGTATAAAATCAGCCTCTAGAGAGTGTTATGTCTGGAGATGAATTGCTTTGATGTGACTTGTCAATAGCTATCGCAGGAAAAAAATTCAGTTCAAATTTCCCGTGGGAAATCTCGGAAAATTCGATTTTCCAAAAATTATTAGAAAATTTGTATAAAATCAGCCTTTAAAGTGATATGTCTGGAGATGGATTCAATTGATGTGATTACTCAATAGCTATCGCAGGAAAAATATTCAGTTCAAGTTTCCCGTGGGAAATCTCGAAAAATTCGATTTTCCAAAAATTATTAGAAAATTTGTATAAAATCAGCCTCTAGAGTGTTATGTCTGGAGATGGATTCAATTAATGTGATTACTCAATAGCTATCGCAGGAAAAAAATTTAGTTCAAGTTTCCCGTGCGAAATCTCGGAAAATTCGATTTTCCAAAAATTATTAGAAAATTTGTATAAAATCAGCCTTTAAAGTGTTATGTCTGGAGATGAATTGCATTGATGTGATTTATCAATAGCTATCGCAGGAAAAAAAATCAGTACAAGTTTCCCGTGGGAAATCTCGGAAAATTCAAAAAAGTTTCCAGCCGAAAGTAAGAAATGGATGAATAAAATCAGCCTCTAGAGTGTTATGTCTGGAGATGGATTCAATTGATGTGATTACTCAATAGCTATCGCAGGAAAAAAATTCAGTTCAAGTTTCCCGTGGGAAATCTTGGAAAATTCGATTTTCCAAAAATTATTGGAATATTTGTATAAAATCAGCCTTTAAAGTGTTATGTCTGGAGATGAATTGCATTGATCTGATTTATCAATAGCTATCGCAGGAAAAAAAATCAGTACAAGTTTCCCGTGGGAAATCTCGGAAAATTCAAAAAAGTTTCCAGCCAAAAGTAAGAAATGGATGAATAAAATCAGCCTCTAGAGTGTTATGTCTGGAGATGGATTCAATTGATGTGATTACTCAATAGCTATTGCAGGAAAAAAATTCAGTTCAAGTTTCCCGTGGGAAATCTCGGAAAATTCGATTTTCCAAAAATTATTAGAAAATTTGTATAAAATCAGCCTTTAAAGTGTTATGTCTGGAGATGAATTGCATTGATGTGATTTATCAATAGCTATCGCAGGAAAAAAAATCAGTACAAGTTTCCCGTGGGAAATCTCGGAAAATTCAAAAAAGTTTCCAGCCGAAAGTAAGAAATGGATGAATAAAATCAGCCTCTAGAGTGTTATGTCTGGAGATGGATTCAATTGATGTGATTACTCAATAGCTATCGCAGGAAAAAAATTCAGTTCAAGTTTCCCGTGGGAAATCTCGGAAAATTCGATTTTCTAAAAATTATTAGAAAATTTGTATAAAATCAGCCTTTAAAGTGTTATGTCTGGAGATGAATTGCATTGATCTGATTTATCAATAGCTATCGCAGGAAAAAAAAATCAGTACAAGTTTCCCGTGGGAAATCTCGGAAAATTCAAAAAAGTTTCCAGCCGAAAGTAAGAAATGGATGAATAAAATCAGCCTCTAGAGTGTTATGTCTGGAGATGGATTCAATTGATGTGATTACTCAATAGCTATCGCAGGAAAAAAATTCAGTTCAAGTTTCCCGTGGGAAATCTCGGAAAATTCGATTTTCTAAAAATAATTAGAAAATTTGTATAAAATCAGCCTTTAGAGTGTTATGTCTGGAGATGAATTGCATTGATGTGATTTATCAATAGCTATCGCAGGAAAAAAAATCAGTACAAGTTTCCCGTGGGAAATCTCGGAAAATTCAAAAAAGTTTCCAGCCGAAAGTAAGAAATGGATGAATAAAATCAGCCTCTAGAGTGTTATGTCTGGAGATGGATTCAATTGATGTGATTACTCAATAGCTATCGCAGGAAAAAAATTCAGTTCAAGTTTCCCGTGGGAAATCTTGGAAAATTCGATTTTCCAAAAATTATTAGAATATTTGTATAAAATCAGCCTTTAAAGTGTTATGTTTGGAGATGAATTGCATTGATCTGATTTATCAATAGCTATCGCAGGAAAAAAAATCAGTACAAGTTTCCCGTGGGAAATCTCGGAAAATTCAAAAAAGTTTCCAGCCGAAAGTAAGAAATGGATGAATAAAATCAGCCTCTAGAGTGTTATGTCTGGAGATGGATTCAATTGATGTGATTACTCAATAGCTATCGCAGGAAAAAAATTCAGTTCAAGTTTCCCGTGGGAAATCTCGGAAAATTCGATTTTCTAAAAATTATTAGAAAATTTGTATAAAATCAGCCTTTAAAGTGTTATGTCTGGAGATGAATTGCATTGATGTGATTTATCAATAGCTATCGCAGGAAAAAAAATCAGTACAAGTTTCCCGTGGGAAATCTCGGAAAATTCAAAAAAATTTCCAGCCGAAAGTAAGAAATGGATGAATAAAGCCAGCCTCTAGAGTGTTATGTCTGGAGATGGATTCAATTGATGTGATTACTCAATAGCTATCGCAGGAAAAAAATTCAGTTCAAGTTTCCCGTGGGAAATCTCGGAAAATTCGATTTTCTAAAAATTATTAGAAAATTTGTATAAAATCAGCCTTTAAAGTGTTATGTCTGGAGATGAATTGCATTGATGTGATTTATCAATAGCTATCGCAGGAAAAAAAATCAGTACAAGTTTCCCGTGGGAAATCTCGGAAAATTCAAAAAAGTTTCCAGCCGAAAGTAAGAAATGGATGAATAAAATCAGCCTCTAGAGTGTTATGTCTGGAGATGGATTCAATTGATGTGATTAATCAATAGCTATCGCAGGAAAAAAATTCAGTTCAAGTTTCCCGTGGGAAATCTTGGAAAATTCGATTTTCTAAAAATTATTAGAAAATTTGTATAAAATCAGCCTTTAAAGTGTTATGTCTGGAGATGAATTGCATTGATCTGATTTATCAATAGCTATCGCAGGAAAAAAAAATCAGTACAAGTTTCCCGTGGAAAATCTCGGAAAATTCAAAAAAGTTTCCAGCCGAAAGTAAGAAATGGATGAATAAAATCAGCCTCTAGAGTGTTATGTCTGAAGATGGATTCAATTGATGTGATTACTCAATAGCTATCGCAGGAAAAAAATTCAGTTCAAGTTTCCCGTGGGAAATCTCGGAAAATTCGATTTTCTAAAAATTATTAGAAAATTTGTATAAAATCAGCCTTTAAAGTGTTATGTCTGGAGATGAATTGCATTGATGTGATTTATCAATAGCTATCGCAGGAAAAAAAATCAGTACAAGTTTCCCGTGGGAAATCTCGGAAAATTCAAAAAAGTTTCCAGCCGAAAGTAAGAAATGGATGAATAAAATCAGCCTCTAGAGTGTTATGTCTGGAGATGGATTCAATTGATGTGATTACTCAATAGCTATCGCAGGAAAAAAATTCAGTTCAAGTTTCCCGTGGGAAATCTTGGAAAATTCGATTTTCCAAAAATTATTAGAATATTTGTATAAAATCAGCCTTTAAAGTGTTATGTTTGGAGATGAATTGCATTGATCTGATTTATCAATAGCTATCGCAGGAAAAAAAATCAGTACAAGTTTCCCGTGGGAAATCTCGGAAAATTCAAAAAAGTTTCCAGCCGAAAGTAAGAAATGGATGAATAAAATCAGCCTCTAGAGTGTTATGTCTGGAGATGGATTCAATTGATGTGATTACTCAATAGCTATCGCAGGAAAAAAATTCAGTTCAAGTTTCCCGTGGGAAATCTCGGAAAATTCGATTTTCTAAAAATTATTAGAAAATTTGTATAAAATCAGCCTTTAAAGTGTTATGTCTGGAGATGAATTGCATTGATGTGATTTATCAATAGCTATCGCAGGAAAAAAAATCAGTACAAGTTTCCCGTGGGAAATCTCGGAAAATTCAAAAAAGTTTCCAGCCGAAAGTAAGAAATGGATGAATAAAATCAGCCTCTAGAGTGTTATGTCTGGAGATGGATTCAATTGATGTGATTACTCAATAGCTATCGCAGGAAAAAAATTCAGTTCAAGTTTCCCGTGGGAAATCTTGGAAAATTCGATTTTCCAAAAATTATTAGAATATTTGTATAAAATCAGCCTTTAAAGTGTTATGTCTGGAGATGAATTGCATTGATCTGATTTATCAATAGCTATCGCAGGAAAAAAAATCAGTACAAGTTTCCCGTGGGAAATCTCGGAAAATTCAAAAAAGTTTCCAGCCGAAAGTAAGAAATGGATGAATAAAATCAGCCTCTAGAGTGTTATGTCTGGAGATGGATTCAATTGATGTGATTACTCAATAGCTATCGCAGGAAAAAAATTCAGTTCAAGTTTCCCGTGGGAAATCTCGGAAAATTCGATTTTCCAAAAATTATTAGAAAATTTGTATAAAATCAGCCTTTAAAGTGTTATGTCTGGAGATGAATTGCATTGATGTGATTTATCAATAGCTATCGCAGGAAAAAAAATCAGTACAAGTTTCCCGTGGGAAATCTCGGAAAATTCAAAAAAGTTTCCAGCCGAAAGTAAGAAATGGATGAATAAAATCAGCCTCTAGAGTGTTATGTCTGGAGATGGATTCAATTGATGTGATTACTCAATAGCTATCGCAGGAAAAAAATTCAGTTCAAGTTTCCCGTGGGAAATCTTGGAAAATTCGATTTTCCAAAAATTATTAGAATATTTGTATAAAATCAGCCTTTAAAGTGTTATGTCTGGAGATGAATTGCATTGATCTGATTTATCAATAGCTATAGCTATCGCAGGAAAAAAATTCAGTTCAAGTTTCCCGTGGGAAATCTCGGAAAATTCGATTTTCTAAAAATTATTAGAAAATTTGTATAAAATCAGCCTTTAAAGTGTTATGTCTGGAGATGAATTGCATTGATGTGATTTATCAATAGCTATCGCAGGAAAAAAAATCAGTACAAGTTTCCCGTGGGAAATCTCGGAAAATTCAAAAAAGTTTCCAGCCGAAAGTAAGAAATGGATGAATAAAACCAGCCTCTAGAGTGTTATGTCTGGAGATAGATTCAATTGATGTGATTACTCAATAGCTATCGCAGGAAAAAAATTCAGTTCAAGTTTCCCGTGGGAAATCTCGGAAAATTCGATTTTCTAAAAATTATTAGAAAATTTGTATAAAATCAGCCTTTAAAGTGTTATGTCTGGAGATGAATTGCATTGATGTGATTTATCAATAGCTATCGCAGGAAAAAAAATCAGTACAAGTTTCCCGTGGGAAATCTCGGAAAATTCAAAAAAGTTTCCAGCCGAAAGTAAGAAATGGATGAATAAAATCAGCCTCTAGAGTGTTATGTCTGGAGATGGATTCAATTGATGTGATTACTCAATAGCTATCGCAGGAAAAAAATTCAGTTCAAGTTTCCCGTGGGAAATCTCGGAAAATTCGATTTTCCAAAAATTATTAGAATATTTGTATAAAATCAGCCTTTAAAGTGTTATGTCTGGAGATGAATTGCATTGATCTGATTTATCAATAGCTATCGCAGGAAAAAAAATCAGTACAAGTTTCCCGTGGGAAATCTCGGAAAATTCAAAAAAGTTTCCAGCCGAAAGTAAGAAATGGATGAATAAAATCAGCCTCTAGAGTGTTATGTCTGGAGATGGATTCAATTGATGTGATTACTCAATAGCTATCGCAGGAAAAAAATTCAGTTCAAGTTTCCCGTGGGAAATCTCGGAAAATTCGATTTTCTAAAAATTATTACAAAATTTGTATAAAATCAGCCTTTAAAGTGTTATGTCTGGAGATGAATTGCATTGATGTGATTTATTAATAGCTATCGCAGGAAAAAAAATCAGTACAAGTTTCCCGTGGGAAATCTCGGAAAATTCAAAAAAGTTTCCAGCCGAAAGTAAGAAATGGATGAATAAAATCAGCCTCTAGAGTGTTATGTCTGGAGATGGATTCAATTGATGTGATTACTCAATAGCTATCGCAGGAAAAAAATTCAGTTCAAGTTTCCCGTGGGAAATCTCGGAAAATTCGATTTTCTAAAAATTATTAGACAATTTGTATAAAATCAGCCTTTAAAGTGTTATGTCTGGAGATGAATTGCATTGATCTGATTTATCAATAGCTATCGCAGGAAAAAAAAAATCAGTACAAGTTTCCCGTGGGAAATCTCGGAAAATTCAAAAAAGTTTCCAGCCGAAAGTAAGAAATGGATGAATAAAATCAGCCTCTAGAGTGTTATGTCTGGAGATGGATTCAATTGATGTGATTACTCAATAGCTATCGCAGGAAAAAAATTCAGTTCAAGTTTCCCGTGGGAAATCTCGGAAAATTCGATTTTCTAAAAATTATTAGAAAATTTGTATAAAATCAGCCTTAAAAGTGTTATGTCTGGAGATGAATTGCATTGATGTGATTTATCAATAGCTATCGCAGGAAAAAAAATCAGTACAAGTTTCCCGTGGGAAATCTCGGAAAATTCAAAAAAGTTTCCAGCCGAAAGTAAGAAATGGATGAATAAAATCAGCCTCTAGAGTGTTATGTCTGGAGATGGATTCAATTGATGTGATTACTCAATAGCTATCGCAGGAAAAAAATTCAGTTCAAGTTTCCCGTGGGAAATCTTGGAAAATTCGATTTTCCAAAAATTATTAGAATATTTGTATAAAATCAGCCTTTAAAGTGTTATGTTTGGAGATGAATTGCATTGATCTGATTTATCAATAGCTATCGCAGGAAAAAAAATCAGTACAAGTTTCCCGTGGGAAATCTCGGAAAATTCAAAAAAATTTCCAGCCGAAAGTAAGAAATGGATGAATAAAGCCAGCCTCTAGAGTGTTATGTCTGGAGATGGATTCAATTGATGTGATTACTCAATAGCTATCGCAGGAAAAAAATTCAGTTCAAGTTTCCCGTGGGAAATCTCGGAAAATTCGATTTTCTAAAAATTATTAGAAAATTTGTATAAAATCAGCCTTTAAAGTGTTATGTCTGGAGATGAATTGCATTGATGTGATTTATCAATAGCTATCGCAGGAAAAAAAATCAGTACAAGTTTCCCGTGGGAAATCTCGGAAAATTCAAAAAAGTTTCCAGCCGAAAGTAAGAAATGGATGAATAAAATCAGCCTCTAGAGTGTTATGTCTGGAGATGGATTCAATTGATGTGATTACTCAATAGCTATCGCAGGAAAAAAATTCAGTTCAAGTTTCCCGTGGGAAATCTCGGAAAATTCGATTTTCTAAAAATTATTAGAAAATTTGTATAAAATCAGCCTTTAAAGTGTTATGTCTGGAGATGAATTGCATTGATGTGATTTATCAATAGCTATCGCAGGAAAAAAAATCAGTACAAGTTTCCCGTGGGAAATCTCGGAAAATTCAAAAAAATTTCCAGCCGAAAGTAAGAAATGGATGAATAAAGCCAGCCTCTAGAGTGTTATGTCTGGAGATGGATTCAATTGATGTGATTACTCAATAGCTATCGCAGGAAAAAAATTCAGTTCAAGTTTCCCGTGGGAAATCTCGGAAAATTCGATTTTCTAAAAATTATTAGAAAATTTGTATAAAATCAGCCTTTAAAGTGTTATGTCTGGAGATGAATTGCATTGATGTGATTTATCAATAGCTATCGCAGGAAAAAAAATCAGTACAAGTTTCCCGTGGGAAATCTCGGAAAATTCAAAAAAGTTTCCAGCCGAAAGTAAGAAATGGATGAATAAAATCAGCCTCTAGAGTGTTATGTCTGGAGATGGATTCAATTGATCAACTATTGATAGTTCTTCTCTGAAATTAACAAAATGCTATAGTTCTGCTGGCATTTCCGTGGTGTCACTAGGGAATCCTTCTAAAATGAATTTCTTTAATATATTGAAGTGTTTATCTTTTTCCGTTTCATCCAGGAGCGCGGTTTTCGCATCCTGTGTCATTGGAACCACCATACACAATTCTAACTCTTCCTTATTATTATCCTGAATGACCTCATTAAAACAATTTCTGCTTAAACAGTCTGCTATCGGTATATCAACGCCTTTCCTGTATGTTAATCTGAAAGTATATGGTAATACATCAAACAGGATTCTTTGTAATCTTGCCGGTGCAGTGTATAATGTTTTTTTAAAGATCATTTCCAACGGTTTGTGATCCGTTTCGACAATTAGTTTTTTTCCGTAAACATATTCATGGAATTTTTTCAGAAAGAATTTGATTGCTAATGCCTCCTTTTTGATTTGAGGGTATCCTTGTTCACATTTAGTCAACGATCGTGACGCATAAGCGACTGGACGATCATCTTGCAACAACACCGCTCCCAACGCCTTGCTACTTTCATCTACTGATAATTTGACATCTTGGTTAACATCGAAGAATTTTAACACTGGTGGCGACACGAGCGCTTTCTTAATTTCTATGAAGGCTTGTTCTTGAGGCAAGTCCCAATAAAACGCAACATATTTTTGTAATAACTGTCTCAAGGGTGCTGTCATTTCCGAAAATCCGGAAATAAATTTCGAAACATATGTGACCATACCGAGCAACCTTTGCACATGTTTGACATTATTGGGTTTTTCTAGTTTTTCTATCGATTTTAATTTTTCTGGGTCTGGTTTTAACCCATCAGCTGTAACTATATGACCAAGAAATGTTACACTACTGCTTTCGAACTCACATTTGCTTTTATTTAGCTTTATCCCTTTAGTTTTCAGAGCAGATATAACTTTGGATGTGACTAATCTTAGCTCATCTAAAGTTCTAGCGTGAACCAAGATGTCATCCATGGAACATTCAACATTTAGAATGCCGTCCAGTGTTTGTGACATCAACTGCTGGAACACTTCCGGAGCTGAAGCCAACCCAAAAGGAAGTCTCAGGCAAGTAAAACGCCCCCAAGGCGTTGCAAACGCCAAATACTTTTGTGTTCTAGTTGACACTGGTACTTGCCAAAACCCGTTCACCGAATCTAGTTTTGTAAAATATTTCGACCCACAAATCCTACTAGAAATTTCCTGTATTGTTTTAAGGGGGTGATGTCTCCTTAGAATGTTTTTATTAACTTGTGATGGATCCATACAGAGGCGAAGTTTCTTCTTCTATTTCTTATCACAATAGGTGACACTGCTATTGAAGGTTCTTTGATTGGCTTGATGACTCTCGATTTTACCATGTTATCAAGTTCCGCTTTGACTTGGTCTCGTAAAGCGTAAGGAATCTTACGGGGAGGTATTATCTCAAATTTCGCATTAGGAACGATATCTATATCGTAAATAAAGTCCTTTGTACAACCTATACCTGTGAAAATATCGTCAGTATTTACCGTCTTCTCAACGCGACTCACTGTATTCACTTCCACACGAGCTACCAAATTCAATGTAACACAGGCTTTTATTCCTAAGATAGGAACCATGTCCATATTAATAATTTTAAAACTCAATGTATACTTATTATTGCCACACAAGCAATCCAACTTAGTTTGACCCAAGACATCTAATTTATGGCCACTAAACGAAACTAATGACAGAGTGTCCGATTTTTCAATCACACTGCCCAAGTGAGCTGCCAGTTTGCTGCTAATGACATTGCACTGGGCGCCTGTGTCTAGTTTAAACCTTATAACTTAACTATTTATTACTAACTCTTGAAACCACAGGTCCTGGCCAACACTATTTACTTCCAAAATACTTTCAACTAGAAATGATTCAGTAAAACCTTCCTGATCGAGATCGGACGAATCACCCTGTTCTATCTCATTGACTTGTTTATTATGAAGTCGGTGAAGTTAGCCCGAAAAAATATATGCCCGAATTTTTGGTTCGTTTCTCGGATAAAATGTAGCTATCCCGAAAAAGTGTAAATTCTTTGTAAAAAGTGTAGGCTCATCCCGAAAAAATTATTATTATTAAAATGTATCTAACACGAAAAACAAAACAAGTTTAATCGAAATGAAAATTAATAAATTTCTTAAAAAATATTTGTAGTAAAAAAAATTAATTTCTATAAGAGTAAAGCCATTCAACATATTCTACAAATTTTCATAGCTATACTAAAGTACTGTTCTGTTGGTAGTGTATTCCATTTACTATGAAGAAACCTTAAGTTATATACTGCCAATACTAGATTCAATGCTTAAAGATTTTGTATTTGGGAAGATTGGCCATGATGCTAGCACAGAGGTAGTCAGCATCCCACGGTCAAATCATGGGAATAAACATATGATTTTTAAAAATTTGTGTTTTTAGTATAGCGCATATGATATGGAGAAATCTTAAATTATAAACAACCAATACTAGCAGAAACTTAAATTCTGTGTGGCGATACTAGAGATAAATACCACTAACGGTATATATACCACCTGATAGGTCTTGGATATGATAATGAACCATGAATAGGCCATATCCATATCATGGAGATAAAACATACAATTTTCAGTACACATAAAACGACATTTCATACACTGGGTTCAGTTTAAACTTAAATTCTGTGGCGATACTAGAGATAAATACCACTAACGGTATATACCACCTGATAGGTCTTGGATATGCTAAGAAACCATGTATAGGCCATATTAATATCATGGAGATAAGACATATAATTTTCAGTACACATATTACGCCTTTTCGTACACTGCATCCAGTTGAAACTTAAATTCTGTGTGGCTATACTAGAGATAAATACCACTAACGGTATATACCACCTGATAGGTATTGGATATGCTAATGAACTATAAATAGGCCATATCCATATCATGGAGATAAGACATATAATTTTCAGTACACATATTACGCCTTTTCGTACACTGCATCCAGTTGAAACTTAAATTCTGTGTGGCGATACTAGAGATAAATACCACTAATGGTTTATACCACCTGATAAGTCTTGGATATGCTAATGAACCATGAATAGGCCATATGCATATCATGGAGATAAGACATAAAAATATCAAAAATAACATGAAATCATCAATTGAATTTATTAAAATAAATAAGTTCAAAGAGATTTTGGAAATGGTTCGACACAATTTGAAAACTTGGAATCATCATTTGAGTTTATTTAAACAAATAAATTCAAAGAGATTTTGGAAATTGTTCGACACAATTTGAAAACTTGGAATCATCATTTCAATTTATTAAAACGAATAAATTCAAATGTAGCTTAGAATCAGAAGTCTGGAGAAGATATTCTAATATAGAATCAAAAGTTGTGCCTATGGTTATTATACTCTGTTCATACCCCTAAATATTAATAGAATAGTTTTTCCGTTTTGTAAAATACTATGTACACATATGACTACAATTCTGGTTAAAATATCATAATAATTTATATTTTTCGATACATAATTATTTGAGGTTTAATTTTTACTGAACTAGGGTTGCGTATTGTAGGTATATACGTGCTCAGGCCATCGTACTTTTGCCATTTTTGATCTATTCTGCCATAACAAATATAATGACCTTTGGATGTTTTTGAGTATTAAAGAATTGAACCTTTGTAAACAAAACATATAACAGAAGTTACTTTATATTTATTATCTCCAAGCTTGATAGTGTTCTGTACTTCGGACAGTTGTGCAGTAGCATCATTGATTGTTTCAGTGTCTATACACAATATCTGTCCAAAAGATTTTAGTGTAGGACCCATTGATTGAAAACACTGTTTACATTTTTTGTGTGGTATTTCTTGGAAACATGATTCAATATTGGAAACTCCTAGTGTCTGATATTTTTCAACATTCAAATAAATCATTGGCCGCTTTTCTTCCTCTTTAAATAAACAATTCTTGTTCGAACATTCTAATGTTACTGTTAAGCTTGGAAAATTTTGCAAGACACTCTTGCAGACATTGTATAATTCTGTGGTGCAATCGAAATTAAATCCTGATAGTTCTACCAAAATTTCTTTTCGTATTTGGTACAGTTTAGCTAAATCATTTCTTAATAGTGCTTCTAATAATGATTTAGTTCGGCCGCCTTTCAGATTTTTAAAAAAAAATTCGTCTTTATCCATTGATAAACCGATCGCTTGAAGTCGAATCTAGAGCACACGTATTTTTATAAAAGCTACAAGTATGGGTGGCGTTTCTAATTAAAGGCATCTGTAATTTTGTTTGTGGTTTGAATATTGCTTTAGGTCTTGTAAATTTGTAACTTTTCGGTGTATTTAAATTTAAGCTTAATGTTGCCATGGCCGTGATATTTTGTTCAGTATTAGAAAAATGTGAAAAGGAATTTACAAAATTGAAATCAAAACTGCTCGCCGGTCTTTTATTTCTGTTTACTGGTGAAGAATATGGGTTCTTTCGTTTCCAAATAGATTTACTATTTTGTATATCTAATAAGCTATAGTTACTGCTTTTGGGTGACAATTGTATTGGGCTTTCTATTTATTTCATCGACAATTTTGGTACATCATAGAATATCTCTTTGCATACCGTTTGGTTTCTTGAGATCAATTCTCGTACAAAGCGACCAACCTTCAATGGCATTCTGCCAACTTCAAAGGTGCGACTTGTCGATGAAACATTCTTTTGAAAAATGCAAAGTAATTTTCCACATGACCACTGCTTAATTATATGTCTTATCTCCATGATATGGATATAACCTATTCATAGTTCATTAGCATATCCAAGACCTATCAGGTGGTATATACTGTTAGTGGTATTTATCTCTAGTATATCGCCATACAGAATTTATGTTTCAACTGGATGCAGTGTACGAAAAGGCGTAATATGTGTACTGAAAATTATATGTCTTATCTCCATGATATGGATATGGCCTATTCATGGTTCATTAGCATATCCAAGACCTATCAGGTGGTATATACCGTTAGTGGTATTTATCTCTAGTATCGCCACAGAATTTAAGTTTAAACTGAACCCAGTGTATGAAATGTCGTTTTATGTGTACTGAAAATTGTATGTTTTATCTCCATGATATGGATATGGCCTATTCATGGTTCATTATCATATCCAAGACCTATCAGGTGGTATATACCGTTAGTGGTATTTATCTCTAGTATCGCCACGCAGAATTTAAGTTTCAACTGGATGCAGAGTACGAAAAGGCGTATTATGTATACTGAAAATTGTATAACTTATCTCCATGATATGGATATGGCCTATTCATGGTTCCTTAGCATATCCAAGGCCTATCAGGTGCACTGAAAAAAACTATGGGTAAAATTCCCTATTTTTGACGTGTTTTTTAACTATAGTTATAGGCGTTTTTGGGACAACAAGAAATTCTTGTTACATGTTCTATATTTTTCTAAACTATCAAATGGACGAAATTTCTGATTATATAGGAAATTAAACTATTTGAAAAAATGTAATGGAACAGATTATGTGGAATTTTACCTATAGACTATTGGCGAACCTCCTTAACACATTCGAGAGAAAAGCAGTACACATAGAAATAAATCACTAATAGTATAAATAAAACTCCTATAGGTTTGGCAATATCAAAAATAGTTGGGCCGTAGAAGCAACAACTTTTATTGATAGAAATCCCATTTACTCTGCCAACAAGTCTATACTGATTGTAACCAGATTTAACGAAAAAGGACCAATGCACATATTTATATCCAGTTAATATTGGAGCTCAGTCTCTACAAAGAGGTAGGTTTACTATACTCTCAGGAATATTATAGGTGATATGCCAAAACTTTTAAGTGATTTACCTATGAAAGAGTAATTGTAGGACTCACCTACCTATTTAGATAGGTGCATATTTATTTCTCATTTTTTTAATATAAATCTGAATATAATGGCGTATACGTTCATTTTAATATTATATTATTTTATTATACACACATGAATAAAATACAAAAACAACTTTTCATAACAAATTTAAATCGTGGAACTAAAGCTGTTGAGATTTGTTTATTCTTTATTGCCCTCGCATCCATTTTATCGTAAGCGTGCAAGTAAAAGGCAAAAAAATGGCTTAATCACTATCAAGAGATACAGCTGCACAAAAGTTGAGCTATCCTGACGTAAATAATGGCGATGACTGCCTCAGAATTGCTGACTTCCGATTGTGTTGTTACGATATCTAAAATTAAAAAGAAGATTGAGAAATTTTATTCGACCGATTGAATTTTTTGCAAACAAAATCAGTGTTCGCTGAGTTTGGTTCAAACAGCTCTTACCAGTAGTACAACAGTTGTGCTCTGCAATCCGCTTTTTGATAATGCTATAATAATGCTTAAGTTTAACAAATGAGAGGCCATCTTTTTCTTCATCTGAAAAGAAATAGTAGAGCAAACAAAAAAAACAGAAGGGGTGAGGTTAAGTTTTATCAAAATTAGGCATTCCAACAAATTATATTCATAAGCCAAGATATCTTCATTTTTACTTCAAACATTAAAAAGATTCAGTTTATTTGTAATAGATTCCAGTTATTTTATTCTTAATTTAAATATTGTTTTATTATATTTAAACCTACTGCAACTTGATATTTCATATTTCACAACTACATTTATTAAATTTATATGTATTCACTATTTTTAAAATTTTTGTTATTAAAAAATGACGAACTATGTAATTACAAATCTATATGCAAAAAATGTATTTTGAAAACTCAACCCAAAAAGACACAAGTGCACCTATTCGATCGAAAATCACAATAAGAACTATGCTGCACAAAGCATTTGTTTTCAATTAGACAAAAAACCTTTACAATATTCACGTACCTACATTACAGGAGAAGTACCAATAGATAATGAAAAATTACTTAAACTTTAATTATTATTATTTACTGGAGGGCCATGTGGGCGATAAGCCACCTCGCACCGCGACCTAAAAGATCTATTGTGCTGGAAACTTTAATTACTTTATACCAATAAGTTTAGTAATGTTACTATTTTTATAGATTTACAATAATTCGGTTTCTTCTACCAAATGAGATGGCCGACCAATATAGATTATTGGGGTACCCATAATGAACCACCTCACAATAAAAGTTGCGTTTATGAAATTTTGCAGAGGACTCTATGGCATGACGAAATTTGCAAATATGGCGTTTGATTAAATTAGAAATACATAGCTAATTTATAATCAATAACAGCAAAATGCCCCCTCCTTTTACAAATTGCACAATTTTTTCGAAATGCCGGACAGCTTCTTGGTGCGTGTCTTTGATTGCACCGATTACAATCATATTCAATGGTCGGGACATGGTGATTCTTCCGTCCGGATCCAGGCCTATCAATGCTTCAATCAATTAACTTTACTTCGGTTTCGGTTTTAAACATTTTTATTAGCTTTGTAGCTAGTTCATAGCCTTTACCCAACGTCACCGCTTTATTTAGTGTTAAATCAGAATGGGTTACTAATTTTTCCCTCAAATTTTCTGAATTAACCCATATAACTATTTTATCTTTTAATAACTCATCCTCTAATTGCTCGAACATACATTTAGCTATCTGTGTTTTACTTCTCGTTAAAAAATTATCAAATGCTTCTTCTACTAAGACTCTGAGTCATTTTGTTGAATACATACCGCTCATACGTAACGTTGGATTTGGGGTGTGAAATATCCCTCGAACATTGTCATCAATTCCTCCAAAGTCATTTTATCCTGATTTAATTTAAATGTCTGGAGGTATTGCCGCTGGACCTATGCACGTCATGAAAGTGGCAGCCTGAATATTGTTATCTTTTTTTTATAACCCCATTGCTGTTGCGTAGAATTTAAATTGCTGGACCCATAACTTCCAATCATTTTCCGGGTTATCGCTTAACAAAAGTTGTTTAGGTGGTCGAAGGCTTTCCATGGTTTTTTTTTTTTTTTTTCTCAAGGAATTCCGTCTCCAAAATGGAAAATTTTAATTTTCGGTGTTTATTTTATTGATTGTTTCATAAAATTTCACGTTTTGATTTTCGGATGGCTTATTCTTCCGGTAAATTTTTGAGATTACGCTTCTCCTTTTTTATTTGATTTTAAAGATGGTTTCTATGAACACGTTTTTATTTCTTTACTTTATTATATTTATTTACTTATTTCCTATAAGTTTCGCCCGTATATTATATAATGATTTATTGATTATATTTTGTAATTATTAACTATATATTATTTCTACTTAGTTTTTTTTTTTTTTTAATTGATATTTTTATTAATAAACTTTTCTTGTTTCGATTTTGTTTACATCTGACACCATGTAATGACGTATAGACAAGAGAGTTGAGCGTAGACTGATTTATTAACAATATACAAATTGGTGTTACCACCTTAATACAATACAAGTACAATATATTTGGGTGTCTTGTTATAATAATATTTCAACCTACATTAGAGTTTCCTTACAGATCCCAAGGAATTCCTGTGCTCCAAGGAGAATGCCTTCTGGAGTGGATTACACTTAAATCAAATTTAAATAAAGCGATCAGAAACCTAAAAATCGTCTTATTAAAAGGACGTGATGAATGGATTCCACATTATCTCAGTGAACTTATGGCGACCGAAGCAACAGATTAATCTCTGTGGAAAGCCACACCTAAGCTGAAACGACCAACACTTTCATGTCATCCGATTCGCCTCCCTGACGGAAACTGGGCAAGAAATGATGCTGATAAAGAGAACATATTTGCTTAATATCTTAGTAAGGTATTTATATACAACGACCAAATTGGAAAGCTTCAGCTCAAGCTGAGGAAGTCTAGCCAATACAAATGGCGCCAAATAGAAAACAAAATCAAGGAAAACATTGATCGAATAAAGCACTAGAGCATGATCTGATAACTGGCAAAATACTCTAAAATCTTCCGGAAAAATGTATCAAACAAATAACATACATTTTCAATGCTGTAATTAAAACATGCTACTTTCCTGAAACCTGAAAAATTTAAACTCATGTCGTCCAATCAGTTTACTACCGAATCTCTTTAAGCTTTTCGAAAAAATGCTATCAATTCGGATTTCGAAAAGAACACGGAACCGTAGAACATGTTCATAGAGCCGCTTCTGTAATGAGAACGCCCTAGAACAAAAAAAAGTATTGTTCTGCAGCGTTCTGGACATTGTACAAGCTTTCGATAAACTGTAACATAAAGGACTTATACACAAAGTTAGAAGACAGTTACCAAAATGATTTTATAATATCATTAAAATTATCTGCTCGATCGAATGTTTTTGGTGAAATATAACAGCGCATCACCAATTTATAGGAATTCCTTGCTAAATTTTTACAAGGCAGTGTGCTAAGTCCACTATTATATTTAATCTATATATACAGTGGACCTACTAAAATCAAAATACGTAAAAGTTTCAACATTTGCCGATTATACAGCAATCATGTCTACGCATAAATCAGGACCATTTAGACGAAATATAAAAATATTTAACTAATTAATGTAGAATTATAGGGTCAACGAGCGTAAATCGTCGCACATTACATTCACACTCCGCAAACTTACCTGTCCGCCAGTGAGGCTGAACAATATCATTCTACCGCAACACCAAAACGTTAAATATCTCAATATCGGGATCTACTCATCGAAGCAGTAGCAGATACAATCAACAAGTACAGTAAAATGTGCCAGTTGAAATTAGAACGACATCCCAACGCTTTAGCCAGTGAAGTTTTAAAAAAGCCTAGATACCGTCGTCTTAAAAAAAAGATCATTTAGATCTAGCGATATATTTTAAAAAAATTGCTAAGTGCAAGATAATATTAAGAACTAACCTATAGTCTAAGTCCTAATAAAAAGATTGTATTAGAGTTGTGAGTTGTGAGTTTCCTGTATAGGAAATTTTTAGGAATAAAGCCTTGGACCAGCCGCTTACAATTTAAGCCATCAATTTAAGTGTGCCAAATTTGTTTTATTTGGTAGAAAATAACTTTTTGTATTTAAGGCTCTTATAGTCTCTAACATTTATCGTGTAATTGACTCCAAACTATTAAGTAACATGCACAATTTATTATAATTTTCAATCAACAAAGTTATTTTGTATATAAAAGCTTACCAAACGTTCGTATAAGTTTTTAAATAAATATAAAGTTACCAAAGATAGTGCTATATATACTACAGTATACAGCAATGTTAAAGGATTTAGCTGTTCGACGAATAGGGGAGCCGAGAGACTCGTAAAAAATTTATATAAGTTTTAATTAAGACGAAAATAAAAAAATTGTACATAATTCCAGTCAATTAGTCCTTTCGATTCCTTTTTATCTTCCAACTTCCCAGTTTATAATATTAATTTGTATCCTTCTATTTTTTTTTTATTTTTATTTTGTTAAGTTTTTAAACTTAAAATACACTTTCAGTAATTAACTTTATTTATTTTTTTCAATGTTGGTTTTAATTCTTTTGGTTATTTTTCTTCGTTTATTGTGTGTGTATGTGTGTATGCCTTAGTTTCTTGTACTGGAAAAAATTTAAGTCAGTCAACCATAAATACATTTTCTTACAGTGCCGAGTTTTTTTTTTTTTTTAATTAAATAAATAAATAAAGAGGAATAAACGCCTTTCGCCTCTACAAAGATCTATGGCGCCTCACCTAAATCGCCATTATTTTGTGGTGTGGTTTTATATAAAAACGCCTTTTATTTTGATTTGATTTTCCACATCAATACATGAAATTGAGAGATATCTTTTAAATCCATTATTTGTTAAAAAAAAAAGTACAAAAACATTCTTTATACATCAATATATTCGCATGATGCGATATTTAAGTGATATGTGTTCGTTCTCTGCGTAATAAAAAAAAACAAATCAATTGGATAACAGTTGATAACACAGTAAATAGAAATGAACAAAATTTATTTTTGCAAACATAATTTGAAATGTAATTTCTGTGTTGTATATCCATCCCAATATAAATAAGACGATAAAATGAAGATAAATCCAAAAGTTTTTATTGTTGCTGTTGTTACATATAGTCGATTTTTTGTATTTGGGAAAATAATAAACCTTTTGGGCTCTTAAACGATTTTCATTTTTATTTTTCGTTAATTTGTTAAGATTAATTAAATCCCTTGTGGGTTTGTTTGCCAAAAACAAGACTTTCGTTAGATCCAAAATATAAAGCTAAAGAAATTAAGTTTATTGTAATAGTTGTTAGCTATTTAGGAAATATGTTGGGTTGGATAAATGTATCGGATCGCATTAATTCTAAAATGGTTAAACGTGCCGTCATCAATATGTACTCCCATTAATTTACTTATTTTTATTTATCGATTGAGTAAATTAACTTATTCTAAAAAATTAAAATTAAATCAATGACTAAAGTAAGTTATGTCCAGTCCATATAGACATCGCCAAAAACCATAAAAAATCGCACAAAAATCTGAACACGCAATTTTGTAATTATTATATTGAGCTAATACAAATGAAAGCACATTTGTGCTTATAACAGTAAAATGATATATTTATTAAATAAGATTTATTATACCTTAAGTTAGGTTATGCAGAGATAATCTACATATTATAAAATCTTTTATGGTTTTATTTTAATGTATCCTCCCCGTGGTTGTTGTATAAAATATGTAGATTTTAATAATGAAATTGGTCGCACACAAAAAAAAAAAAAAAATGAGATAACTCTGGTCGATAATAAAATATTTCGTTTTATTTACTTGGCATTCATAACCGATATATTTTATATGGCACCATGGCGTATTGTATTCTCAATATATTTGATTACAATTCTTTTTCCGATACAACTTTTCTTATGGAAACCGACGACTATAAACCAAATAGTTATACCACCCAAAGTTATATAACTGTCGTCGACATTGATATTGAATTGTGGGCACCCACAAATCAATAAACCACATAAATAAAATTTGAAGACAGGATTTGTATGTATTATAGTTAAAAATTATAATCGAATGGATCATCGACTCGATTTCTCGATAATTGATGGTTATTGCCTAGTTACATAGTATAAATTCATAAAAATGGATGAATTTGTTGTTTTTTTATTGGGTTACAACCACAAAAATTTTTATATCTGCAAACACAAAAAACAAAATCATAAAAATTACAATAACACTAATTTCACATTTTTATGTTATGAAAATAGATATAATATACATTTATGTATGTGTACGGTTTTTGCACTATTCTCATATTGATTGAAAAGATAAATTTGTATCAACAATTTGATTGCTATTTTTATTTTGCAGTAATTGAATTGGTCGTTATACTGAAAAAAAATACAACATCCACTATTTAAAGTAAACATAGCTTTAAATCTAGACAGAAATTTCCTTAACATAAGATAAACGTTAAGATTTCCATCCGATATACACCTTGATGACTGCCAATGTCACAACATTTTTAACAAAATTTTAGAGGCACCTCGAAGCGCTCAATATCCTTATGGAAATGTTTCTTTAGTAAACAAAACCGTCGACCGAAAATTTATTTGTCGTAAACAACATTTTCTAAAGTGTAGTAAATCGATGTTTAAAGTTTGGACGAAAAAAAAAAAAAAATTAGCTGATCATGCCAAAGTTAAACTGTTCTTAAATTTATTCTCAACTTAATTACATTTAAACAATGCTTCCGAATAAATCAATTAACAAATTATAGCCTCAACTAACCCAGAATAAGATTGTCGTATACGCTAAATTACGAACAATTGTTTTTGTTGCATATATGTAGGTACGTAAATTGACGTAAGTAAAAAAAGAACAATTTTCTAAATGAACTTAAGTCTATGATTTTAATACGAGATTACTATACTTTATTTTACTAGAGTAAAAGAAAGTAATAATTAAAAGGTTTCAAACTCGGAACCCATGGTTTACAAAAATACTGCAACAACTTGAAGACCTGCGTAATAAATGTCACAGAAAATATAGTATAAGCGTACAGGTTTGGCCCATGACTATACCCAGTTTAAGTCTCTGCGCAAACAGCTTTGCTATCTTAACCATTTCATGTATAACAATTAGACGATATGTTAGGACGAGTTGTGATGTAATCCAAAGAATTTCGGGAGATTTGCCAAAGTTAAGAACCGTAAAAACGGTTTTCCGTCATTTTTAGAAATCCGTGATTAAAAATCAGATAATCCAAAGACAATCTGTGATTTCTTCGCTGAATACTTTAGCAGTGTTTTTGTTAAGGTTTTCTCACACACACATACCATATATTATCTGACTCCAATAATTAAAAAATTGTTTTTTCAGAATTTGACGTGATGAGCCATTTATTTAATTTAAGCCTCAGCCAAGGCAAATTTCCGGATCTTTGAAAAATATCAAGTAATATACCGATCCACAAAAACGGCCCCTGCAGTGACGTAGCTAATTATCGTAGAATTGCAATACTATCTTGCATTTCTAAACTATTCTCACGTTAATTTCTCACGTCGATGCAGTTGTCAACAAAACCTTTTCGATGTTGGAATTTATTAAACGAAATTAAAAGGATTTTCACGACTCATTAACTTTCAAGCCACTGTACACTTCATTTGTTCGTTCACAGCTTGAGTACTCAACTGTCATATGGCCCCTGTTCTACGAGTCTCATTTAGAAAATTACCGTCTTTTGAGTGTGACAATAATTTCAGACTATCACCATATGTAGACCGATGTCGTTACCTGAATCTCCAATTTTTAAGTGCTAGGCGTACATGCGCAGGTGTCACATTTGCGCGTGACATCATTTGTTGTAAAATAGACTGTAGTGACATTCTATCACGTTCTAATATTTATGCTGCAAGTAGCAATTACGGCTTCCATAGTCCTATAGCGCGTATTCAACGAGATCTCGAGGTTGGTTGGAAATAAATAAATAAATAATTATATCCAAAATTATTGGGTATTATACACTGGATTGAATTTGATACAAATCGGCTAAAATTTGTTTAAGTTATATGAAAACCAGAAAATTTAATACATTTTTGTTCGGGAGGTACCTAAAGGAAAGGAAATTTTAAACCAAGGTGTGACATAGACGCGAGGCGTCAATTCGAGACAGACCTACAAACATACATAAATTTGTATTTTAGCAATTTAGGTAACTATTAATCTCTTGTTGTCGTGTGGCAAAGGAGTTTGTTTGAAATTCTGGGTACAATATCAAACTGCATTTATCGTTTAGTCATATATACAACAATGACAGCTACAGTAAGGTAAATCTAATCAGCGGTAAACTTATATTCACGATATAACTTAACATTAAGGTGATAAATATTGAAGGGTATACTTATAGTTAATGCTACCATTTATTTAAACCATAGCATCATCGACCATAAGCTCCTACTTGAAATATATTTTAAGATGTGGTTATCTATAAACATAAGTCACCTTTATGTCCAAATTTAGAAGTCTCACTGGTGTAACAATATTTTATTATTGCTATTTAAATTTTATGTTAGATAATCACCGTATTATGGCTTAGGAATTTAGGAATAGTATTACTTTAAGTGTAATGGCAAAATTATTCTGTCCTTTATAGTTTTTTATTTTTATTTTTTTTTTTTTTTTTGAAAAACCATAAGACTATAAGAAAATAATAATAACGACAATTCTTTACGACATTAAAATAGAATAAAATAAATTTTACTTTAGTAACAAAAAATTATTGTAAAATATTTTTTTTTATATACATGCACGAAAGTATAAACTTGTCTATTACAGTGTATGTACTATATTCTAGTTTTATATACAATATATATAATATTCCAAAACGGAAACGGAAACATAATTTATACAGTAGATTGTTGCGAAAAAACGAAGATGAACAGCACAAAAAAAAAAACAGTTTTTCACCGGAAATAAGGTAATAAAAGATTGGTTTAAATTATAATTTTATGACAACATTACATTTGGGCTCTCCCCCGCCCCCTGGTATAAAGGATTCGAGAAAATGTGTATTTCTTGGTAGGTAGTATTCTAGTTGGACTAAACAAATACTATCTCATGTTTAATAGATATAATTTCCTGGATTTGAGACATGACCGCAAATATTTATATTGGAAATAACTTTAAACATTAAACCCTGTAGTCAGCATACCATACAACCATACATGAAATTAACCGTAATAATATCAAAAAAAAAAAAAAAAAACTTTCCTAGAACTAAAATCAAAAACCAAAAAATAATTTTAAGAATCATTAAGAACAAAAAAAAATTCTTATATTTAAATGACATTAATTCCTTTTTTCTTATTGCCTTTGGTATATTCGGTTGTTGTTCCTTTCTTGCGGTCGATCTAATTCCTGACGACGATTTTGAGGATGATGATGATGATGAAAATTTCTCTTCGTCTTGCTATGTATATTTTAATTATATTATTTTGATTTCCAAAATGAAAATGAAGATGTAACGAAAACAAAAATTTTACGCAAGAGGGATGTTCATCCCTGACACTAAACATTACAAACATAGTATATTGGCTTGAAAATACAATAGAACAATAGCACATAGAGCACAAAACTTATGTCAATTTACACTTGAATAAATATTTGATAAGAGAAACAAAAAAAAAGTTTTGTGTTGTTGTATATTTAAATTACAACAAGAAAGAAAAAAAAAAAAAAATCAAAAAAATTTAAGACATTTACTTTTATGTATTTTATGTTGTATAATGTTGTACAAGAGTAGAGAGAGACTAGAATTTAAAATAAAATTACTTAAATTACAATAAAATTTTATGATTTATAAAATTAAAAACAAAGATTAGTGTTTATTTGTTAAATTTATTTATGTTAACATTTTCATTTCCCTTTGTCTTTTTTCCTCGAAACAAAATACAAAAAAAAAATTTTCTTTCATTTAACTAATTTTATGCTGGTATAAAAGTTTTGTGCCGTTGTTTGAGATTCGTGACAAGAAATTAAATATTTGTGCTTGTTTTTTGTTGTTTATTTCGTGTCTTATCGATATAATCTTTATATTCAGTTTTTTTTTGTTCGGTCCTTGTTTCTTCTTCTTCATAAAATGCACAGTCAATTTCCTTAGTTGTATAGATGGTTATCATAATCGCGATTGCTAAATGTGTCATGCTTTAATTATCTGGAGCGAGCTTTTTTTTTTATTATAATATACGAGGAGGATTTAAATACTTCATTATGTCCATAAAAAAGTAACAGAAATTTGTATATAAATTCACAATAATCTCAGTAACTAGATCGTAAGGATTCAGTTACAAATTATTGTTAACTCAAAATATTACATAAAAGGAAAGCTCAGCTTTCAAAATCACAAACATTTAAAATTTTAGTAGATGTGACAACAACAAATTATCGCATTGGAAATATGATGTAAAATAGTTATTTATACCGATTTATATAAAATAAGCTCATTAAGCTTTGAATATTATACTGTGTTGTAGCTAATTCCATAAAAATAGAAAATTATAATCCTTGCAAAATTTATTTGTGAATACATTTAACTTTTGAACAAATTACACAATTTCAATTGCTTCAACAATTGTAGTGCTGTACATATCAACGTAATAGTTAATTGCCCCAACAACTGGTCCTTCGAGCCGGATCCGAGCTACCGGATCGCAAATATACGCAGAAGAAAGTACTCGCCCCATCGAGCAATTCATCGTAATCAGCTAGCTGTTCAAATTTACCAAAGGAAAGCTCGTCATTTCCAGAACACATAATTTATCGCATTAACGCTATTAAAATTTGCTTTTTGTTATTAATAATTATGTTTAACCTTTGGATTTGGTTGGTAGTTTAACGGTGTCCGTTGATATCGCTGTTCCCAAATTCCAATTTCTAAATCCAATATGAGTAGAAAATTTTATTGCCGGTGGTGTATCGCTGATGCTCTTAATGCTTCCTTCACGTAACAAAATATGTGTAGCAAAATCTTGTGTCCAAAGAATGTGCGTGGTCCAAAATAGTATTGCGGTACCTTCTCGTTTCCAATTTACTAATGCAGGGTCAAAATATAATATTAGAGTATATATATATATATTTTTTTTTTATTAGTTAAACTGTATTCGCTCTCTGTTTTTCTACTAAATGATTTTATAAATTTATTATTTTTTTTCTTAAATTTTTTACAAAATTGTCTTGTAGAGACATCTAACTTTTCAAATGATAACTAATATCATTTACTATAAATTTATTATCAATTTCAATTATTAGGCATAAAAACGTTGGAGATTAATAAATTATACTAATTATTTAGGCATAAATAAAAGTGTCTAAATGTCAGAATATTCTATGTGTATACAATTCAATTGTGGTAAGTTATTTTTAAAATTATTTACAAAAATTTAATTATAATAATACAAAAATCCAAATTTTAATTAATTTTAGATACGTATAATAATAATGGAACGATGTCTAGTTTAAAGAAGTGACAGATTAGCTGATGGCTTGTTCAGATAAGTTAAATATAAAATATTAATCGTACTTTGTTGATTCTTTGTGTTTCTTTTAGCTAATCTTGTGGAGCTGGATCATTCTTAATAAATTAAATTAAAACTATTATATGTAAATTGGATTATAAATAATTTAATAATTTTGCACGATTATGCCCAAATAATTTGTATTAATCAAATTAATATCGCATTCATTTAACCAATAATAATTGACCTATATCAAATAAACGTTTGAACAAACTGCGCTAATTTCGAGTAAAACTATGATTCCACACCAAGTTGAAATTTACCCTTAATCATACTATCGAAAAATCGCTTTTTCGTTGAATCAACGCGGACTTGTCGATATCGAATTTAATAAAACCAGTGCCTCCAAGATCAAACCAAGGTTATTTGAAAATCAAATTTGAAGTCATATCTCCAGTTCGGGTTACGACACAATTTTCCGCTATATATATAAATCAATTGTTACGTTCAGTTAACCAATATTAATTAAAATATAAATTAATAAACTTGTAGCGGCTCACTCATGCGTGCTCCGCCACAAAGTATCACTCACATACATTGGCGTCTGAGTTCACCCAACCACTAATGTAACATCCTCACGCTGCTCAACGTTTACATTACCATTTGGGAACACACGCATTAAACCAATGAACTACTGTCTCTTCCACATGAAGAGACATCAAAACAAAAGAAAATTAAATCTTTTTTCACTTCAGTCTGCTCTCATATTTCATCGCGTAACAAATATATTGATATTCCGAGATAGCCTGAGTTGAAACTTTAATCGCTAAGTTCACCACAATCGAGGGCAAAATCTTTACCCTATAGATCCCAATGAAGAGTCGGATTACGACTACCAAGAGAATTAGTACAACGCTGTTACCAGTTTAAATAAATGTATAAGATCTAGGACCATGTCCGCCAACAATATGTTATCCGATATGCATTCAATGCAACACACATTGACGATACAAGAGAGGTCAAACTACCGAAAATTTCGAAAGACTATACTGAATGGCAATTATTCCACCACCTCTTTGCCACCACCATTGTCAATGGTCATCTTGGAACAACTTCTATGTAGCAACAATTCCAATTCTGACTTTATTATTGTAGGAGATTTGAATATACCGATTAATAAAAAAATTAAAACTAATTTCTGAGTACAATTCCACCTTATTAAGTCATGGTATGATTGTTACTAACACATTTGCTACCAGACCAGTAAGTGGTAATATCTTGGATCATGCTATTTGCAGTTTTCTTAATATAGAACGAGTTTTTAACTCAACAATTGAATCTGATATCAGTGATCATAGTTTTATTTTTTTCAAAATTCGTGTTTAAACCGAAATACATAAATAAGGAATTAGAAAAGAAAACGGTAAATTATGACAAAGTGAATCAATACTTCGATGAATTTTTATTTTCAACCTCATTTGACATTCACAACCCTGATTCAACCCTAAAATTAATCTTTGGAAAATATATTGAGTTGGTTGGTAAATTTTCGAAGTCTAAACAAGTACAGGTGAAAATGAAAAATGCTAGTATTTGTCCCTGGATGAATCTAGATCTTTGGATTCTAATAAAAGAAAAAAATCGCACACTCAAAAGGTTTAAACAAAGCACAAACAACTCTGCGTTAAAGGACAGACTAGATTTGCTCAATAGAAGGATCAAATCTAAAAAATACTAACTACTACTACATTTTGTAAATGTTGGCAACAGCCTCTCTTCTACAAGTAATGGTAACACTGAATTACACAATTTGCACAATAACAGCCCGAATTCATTTTTTTTTTGCGCCCAATCTCCGTTACGGAAACTTATAATATAATTAATAATTTAGACAATAATAAGGGTGGTGGGTATGATAATATTCATAATACTGTTATAAAACGTAACTCAGCATTCTTTTCTCAAATATTGACGGGTTTATTCAATATAGTGTTTGAAACCGGTATTTATCCTGATTGTTTGAAGATTGCAAAAGTGACACCAATATTTAAATCAGGAGACTGCAAAGCTGCTAGTAAATACCGACCAATTTCTGTCTTGTCTGTGTTTGACAAAATACTTGAAAAATTAATTGCAACTCGCCTGACTGAATATCTAAACGCTTTAGATTTTTTTTACTGTCATCAATATGGTTTTAGACAGGGGTCTGGCACAGATACCGCTTTAATTGAGATTACTGATCTGATTTACCGAGCTTTCTATAATCAGGAGTATATATGTGGTCTATTTTTAGATCTGCATAAAGCGTTTGACTGCTATAATGCCGGGCTAGCGCAAATTCAAGCAACGGGAGAAATAAGCAAATCTAGCAAACTCAAGTCATTGAGTCATGTCTTAGTTGAATTTGGCATTATTCGTATGGGTGGACGGCTACAAAATTCGGAAGCGACCTACTCAACTATAAGCATCCCATAATCATTCGTCCAAAAACATCGCTTAAAAGTTAATCCTCGTCGAAATTCATAAGAAAAACAAACATTTCAGGCCATCGTTAACGCAATTACCAGACAAAATTATTAGATTAGACCAAATATAAAACATAAAAATATAAAACATAAAAACCAAATATACAGAATGTACTGTGCAAGATGTATTAGCGAATTATACTAATACAGTCAAAGTCGTTATAACAATTAGTTTACGTTGCCGCAAATAAAAATGTCTCGGCTTAGGATTAATATTTTCAAGAATAGGATACCATTAGCATTTCATGAAAATGTATTGTTCCAAGTGCCCGAAATGAAGTGATGGGCTGAAAAGTTTCATTCATTTCTAAATTTCGATACAAATATTTGTCTGGTTTGCCAAAACTAGAAATGTCTCGTATAAGTGATTAGCATTTTTGAGATGAAGATACTATTACCTTAATTTAGTTAACCTTACATGGCCTCCCAACATTCCAACAGTTTTATTTTATTTTTTGTAAAATATTCCTTGGCAAGTTTAGATGAATATTTCGGGTTATTGTCCAGCTAAGAGTTAAACCGGCATGGTAACCCAATTTGACGTACTGAGTCTTTCAAATTTTCTTTGAATTGTCCACATATATACACAAGCTGTCACAATATTTTTAATTAAATACTAATTAGGAACTTAAGTTTCAGTGAAACACCACATACCACAACTGAACCACCACCGTATTTCATTGTGGCTTTTATATTTTGAGCTGGATAAGCAGTTCCAGGAATTCTCCAAAATCAATCTCGCAATTTTCTATCATCCTACCAAAGCACATTATTCTAAAATTCAAAGCATTTATTTATTTATTTCGATATTTTTTAGCAAATTTCAATCTTGTCTTCATATTTCCTTCTTTAGTTCTTTAGTCACTTCTCCAATTCTTGGTTATGTTGAATTGTTAATGTTTCTATTTCTTTTGTTTTTATTTTTCCAGATAGGATGTCGTTATATGGTAGTTCAAGCGATTTTTCATCAAGGACTAAATTAGGTTTTGTTGCTGTCAGTGATTTGTTCATAATTTGTATGGCACGTTTACGAAATTCGACGTTTTTTTGCCCTATGAGGGTTTTCTTGACGTG
Organism: Tipula vernalis; assembly: GCA_958295665.1. Classification (NCBI taxonomy): domain Eukaryota; kingdom Metazoa; phylum Arthropoda; class Insecta; order Diptera; family Tipulidae; genus Tipula; species Tipula vernalis. Next base: position 105,775,277 of record OY282558.1, read on the forward strand.
AACACTGTGGTGTTTTCCGTAAACACTTAGATTTTGCCGATTATTATTTCTTTCACGAAATCTTATGGTCATAATTTGATTAAGTCGCAATTTTCGTACCGTGGATCTATTTAGATGAGACATTACTAGGGTGAGAAACTAGGTCGGGTTTCACGGTGCTTCCTCATCTTAGAGACTTAATAACGTACTTCTTCCTTATGTATGTAAGGATATCTAATATATTATGTCTAATATAATATCGTGTTTTATTTGGTTTGTGAACGACAAAGGCATGTATTCCTGCTGAAATATATTAGAATATCTTTTGCAAATTTCTGATGATCAGATTTGATCAATTTCATGATGTCAGTATGAATAATATCATCTGACTCTACGTTGTTTAAATAGTTAGTATTTAACTGATATTCGTTAAGGGATAACGTTCAAAGGGTTTTTCAAATGGAAAAATTTTCTTTCGATTAGAGAAAATGATTTACATACTCCTTCTGGAATAATCTCGCAGTTATTCCTGAACTTTGAAAGGTTTTATATAGAATTCTCCGTTTGGAATGATTACTGCGATTTTACAGAGTTTCTTTGATCTTTCAAATATTTTACAAATGCAAAGGTGTAATAAATTTTGGGGTTATATGCATTGGCATGCGAATATACTGAGTTTCTAATTGAGGATTTCGTATGTCCAGTTTGATTTATAAGTACTTCATGACAATAAGCGTATAAGACCATCACAGAAGTCATGAAATTTCAATAGAGAAAATTTTAACGGTGAATTTGTTTTGAATTCGGCTATTCCTTTGATGATTATACATTCCGAAATTGATTGTTTCTTGAATACTTTAGTTAAGGTAATCGGTTTAATTTTTAAAATATGAGATTAGGTAATGAAAGTAGGGTTTATAAAGGATTTGTCTGCACCTGTGTCGAATAGTAATTTAAATGGATTATTTTTAATTTTGAGGGAAATGTATGGGGGGGGCAATTTTCCCAAGTGTGGTTATTTAAGAATCCAATGGGACTTCCAAGGGATTTGGCCGAAAATCATGGTCAACAATTTCCTCTGGCATTTGGACTTCGTTAGGATCTGGCTCGAAGGATATGTTAGACTGGCATGGTCTCTAGCGGTTATTGAACTAATGGGTTTCTAACAGGTTGTCGGGAATTTAATAATTTAACAGGAATTTTACTCATAAATTACTTACCAGATGATGATCACGAAGGCCACTCTTTGGTTGTTCTGAATTTCCTTTTCGCCTTTTCGCTATCGGTAACGCACTAAATATCCGTATTCCACGGATACTAATTCCGGTAAATTTTACAAGAGTTGGGTACTCATCTGTGCGTTCTTGCCTTTTTCAAGAGCGGCCAAATACCATAGGTGATGTGATATTTTTCAACGAAGGTGCTGTTTTATTTATTTATTTATACTTCATTTATTAATTTAGGTCTTAATCTTCCGTTACACTGTATTTTGAGCACCAGCTCATTCAGGACGAAGCTTACTAAAAAATATGGATAATTTAAAAATAACAAAAAGAACATCAGCACTGGTTGGAATTCGATTTTTAACTGCATTTTTGCAACAAAATATACAGTACGTTTTTTTATGGGTTCACTCGATCCTTGCCTCGTTCGTATACCGAAATAATTTAAATCTAACTGTTTAATTTTTAGATTTGGGTATCCAAATTATACTTGTCAGACTTGCTGGAATACTGCTTGCATAACATAATATCTTGGGGTTGCTGAATTGCTGAATTTGCTGAATTTTAGTAGCTGAGTCTAAACGAAATTAGAAACCGTTATAAAAATTTAAAAGTATTCAAAAGTGAAAAATCAAATCTATCTATAAGGTTCACAGTAAAGTTAAGGGTTAAGATTTCAATAAAAACAAAATATCATACTATGCTCAATTTGGACAAAATCAGACAAGTTTCAAGAAAATTCCATGTCAAATTGTTATGCATCAAAAATGCTTGAATCTGAAACCGAATTATTTAAAAGGTTACTACAAAGATTTCAATCGTTGTTTCGTTCACTTTTTTCTAAACATAAAAGCTCAAAAAGGTTTGTAAAACTGAACACCACATTAGGGCGTCAAAATGATATTTTACCTCCAAAATCATAGGGTAGTTAAGTACAATTTCAATAGATTGGACAGCAACACAGTTTTATTTAGTATTTTGCCAACACAGCGGTCACACAGCTCCATTAAATACACGATGGAGCTTTCCTCCCAGTCTTCAGGATAATAAGGGAAATAAAAATTAACTCCGGTCCGAATGTATCAAAGTGTTTGATGCTCTGCCAAAAATATTAAACATTTTTTTACAAAAAACTTTTCTCGACGTTTTGATGGTCAATGCGTCCGAAAAGCAATGAATCACTTTTTTACTGGTCCTATATGTAATTTGTGGTTAGTTAAGTTTGCTATTTCTTCGAGAAAAAATCAGTTACGGATCCAAGTCGTTATTGTTACAAGCCGTGCCAGTTTTAAGAATAATGAAACTATCATCTGTCCCTTTGTTTAAGTATTTCAGATTGCAAGGGCTGCGGTTAACTCAGTTAGGATAAAATACATAATTTGCTTTTGGGTTTGCACCGTGGTAATGGCATTGAGTACGACAATTTCTTAAGACATTTTTAGTTCAGTTCATATAAGTTTTAAACAACTTACCTAATAGGCATTGCCAAGCGTTGAAGCAGTTTTGAAGACGATGTGGTAATGGGGAGGGGTAATAGCACCGAGATCAGATGGTTTAGTTTACGCTAACTTCGTTCAGAACCTTATAAGTAACTCTGTGCCTTCTAAAATACTTCAGCCTCTTTGCTGAAGATCGGTCTAAAAAGTAAATATGTCGCATTACCAGCAGCAGACAAATAAAACATATTGTCAGATTTCAATGGTGGTAGAGCAATGGCATTAAGAGCAATGGCAACTTTTCAAGCCAAATTAAAATATCTTTCATTATTATGCTAGTTTTTCACTCAGTCAATATTTTTTTTTTGGTTTTTTTGTTATACAAGTTTATCCTTAAAATCCTCGTCACTCTATGCCATAATTTTGATATCATTAACTAAGTTAATATATTTCTCGTTCCCATCAAGAACTAAGGGAATATACACAAATAACAATGAAATTTCTTTTTAGCTTCTATAGCAAAATTGTGTCTCTTTTTTGGTCACAGTGACCAGTTTCTGTGACTAAATAGCTAATAGCTAATTGACATTGTTCATATGTCAGGAAAACCTGTTTTTCACCAAAAATATAGCTAATTTTCTTATATGACTAAAAAGCATTTTTATGGCCAATTTGCCCAAAAAAAAAAATCATAATAGTCGCTACGACAGCAATTTGGCTATATAGCAAATAAGTCATCAGAAAAGTTATTTTACTGCAGACAATTCGGGAAAATTTGCCAGAAAATAAAATGGCATAATATTGACCACAGTAAATTGTTAGTCGTAACAGCAAAACAATTATCTCAAAAGATGTTATGCTATATTATTGCTTTCGTGGCAGCTAAGGAGCAAAAATGACTTATATCGTTGATAGAAATTATTTGGTTATTTTAGCAGTTTTTGACCAAACAGCAAAAAATTCTGTTTCTGACTTGTTCGTAGTAGTGCAATATTTTGGTCTAATATCACCACATAATTAAGCATATTGAATTGTGGGCGTTGCTTAGTGTGAACAAGTTATATTTTCCAAGGTTTAGTTGTTAAGTTAAACCCAACATAAAATGAAGAACTACTCAAAAAAAAATTAAAAATGCAAAAAAAAATCCCAAAAGAAACGCGGAAAGAAGTGGAAGGTTGTCAAACCAGGAGTAAGTCCAAAATAATTATTGTTTGAGAACACTTACATTTTTCCTCAACTGAAATTATGCTGTCAAATTTGCATTCGACGTATGATTTGCCCTCGAATTCAAATGCGCCTGGTACTTCAAGTCCTTTATTAATTTTTAATAATGAAGTAGAAATGTACAGTAATCTATCATTCACAAACATTTTAAATCTAAGTGAAACTGCAGTGAGCGATTATGATGATATAGAAATATTCGCTAAATATAATACAACCAATAGTGATTTTGAAGTAGATGAATTACCTGAAGATTACTTTATAAATAGCGTAAGAAAATGGGCAATAGAAAACCACATTTCACACTCATCGGTGAAACAGTAATGCTCGCTTTATAATGAATGCTACGATAAACAAGTATTGAAAAAATTGCCACGAGATTAACGAATGTTACTGTTTACTCCAACAAAAAAGCTACAAATTCTGGAAATGAGTAACGGATTATACTGGCATAATGGATTTTCAAACTGTTTACAATGCTATTTTTAAAACATGGACTGGAAGTACCAAAGCTCAATTTTGGTCGATCCCTTCTACAATTCACGAAATCAAAGATTTTACTTCAATTGTCATAGGATCATTTATTAAACAGATGTCTCATCCCTTCTACAAAATGGTTTACTAATTAACGGGTACAAGGTCATTATTAAAATTCGTTTTTTCGGCAAGTGTAAATGTGGGTTTGGTTATTTCCTAATTCTAATTTATATACATTTCCTAATTTATATTCGAAATAAAATAATTTCCAGGCACCGTAAATTTTAATGCTTATTTTGAATGTCAAAAAAGTGAAATAATTCGAGAGTATTGTGGCCGACATATAAGTTATCCACGAATTGATGTACGTCGACGCACAGATGATTCGTTTCGCCAACAAAGTGATCATGATCATCATGAAGTGGAAAGTGCTCTTTGTGCTCTACCAATGGATATAGTTCAGGATATTATTGTGTGTGATATGCTGCTTCAATTACATGTGGGAATAATGAAAAGGCTATTATTATGTTATACCGGACAAATAAAAACACAAACAAAAACCGGAAAAAACGTACAAATCAGTAACTTTTTAAACAATTGTAAAATGCCTGCTGATATCAATCGCGCTGTTAGAGGTCTGGACACCATTTCCTTTTGGAAAGCTACGGAATCTAGTACATTTCTGCCTATTTTCGATATTGCTTCTATTATATTTTGGCCAATGTGCCACGTTTTTGACAGTCATTTTGACGTAATTGTAGCGTTAATAGCAATGCTATTTAGCCCACAAAAACTGGTCAGCATGACCAACTTTTCATGGGTAGAAAACAAATGGCAAAGAAAATTCTAACAAATTCTAAAAATTATGACATATACCAATTCTGTTCAATGATGCCATTACTACTCACAGTTGTATTAAAAGTAAGTTTAAAAATGTAGGAAACAAAATGTACTCGACTTCCATTCCATTTCAAGAACAATTTTATCTACCAAATCCTCGGATGGGTAAATTTTCACAAAAACCTATGATACCCATAATAAAATATGAAAATTTATTTTACAGAAGAAAAATTAAATTTAAATTGATTGATTCAAACTCAAAGCTCAAGCAGCTTTTTCTTTTAAATACAAATACATAGACATTGCCATAAGGATTTTCCGTAAAAAAGAGAAGAAGATTATTTAAATTAAATAAAATTTTTATTACATTTCGTTTTACCTGCTGAAGATGAACGGAAGATAAGGAAAAAAAAATCATAAAATTTAAAACAACCACCTCACTTAATCAAGGATTCACACTTATCATGATGAAATGGTTTATTAATTTAATTCTTCCAATCTATAAATACGTGTATAGGTAGGTATACAAAGGGATATAAAACTCTCTAGCTGTACATCAAAAATAAAAAAAATAATAAAAATCAAATTTAAATGTTTCCACCAACTTCTCATCGTTCTGTGAAACCCATTTCAAAATATCTAAGAAATTATAAGACAGGATAATATTGTTAATTGTTTAATTGAGATGGCTTTAAGCTATATATTTTCTTGTATTTCTATACTACGATGTACATATAGCTACTTACAAAATCTATATATAAGTTACGTATATCCTTTGTTCATTTTCTTCACTTCTTCGATTTCAAAAGAGGGAAAAATAGATAAGATATATTCGTAATTGAAATATAAATCAAAGATTTTATTTTTTAATTTTTGTATTATGAGTATCAAAAACAAGAAAATCATTCCCATGGTGTTTATTCTTTTGTTGAAATATAATTTATCAATTTTCTTCTCTGTTTTAAGAAATAATAATTTTTATTATTTGTTTTTAATTTTAATTATAAAATTTTTGTTTTTATCTTGTTCTTGTTGAATACTGTACATAACAAACAATCCAAGTTAAATCTTCAAATTTTTATAATAATTCTTAATTTCTATTATTTTAACCGATGATCTGGAAAATTGGATATTAGCTACATATATGAGAAGAAAATGAGTGGAATCAACCGGTTTCATATTGTAAAACAGTACCTGCGTAGGTGTATGGGAGGTAATTTATTGTGATTAATTTTCGGCAATTCGATACAAATTATCATTTCATTGTTGTGCAAAATTGTGAGAATTGGTTAAAATACTAATTAATAAGTGTAGACGTGATGCCACTCAATTTAATATTAACTACTGTACAGACTTTCGAGAAATTAATTTTGGTCATAGATTCGTAGAAAATGTTAACAAATTGTATTCCTGAAAGAAGAAATATTCCTTGTCACATAAGCATTGTAGAGCTGCTATAAAATACCGAATTTATGATGTCCACTGACAGTTTTTACAAAATCAATAACTATAGAAGCTGACATTGTTACAATATAAATGTAGTTGCAGTAATACTATAATTATGGTGACTTGGTTAAAACCGACTAAACCAAGAAGAAATCTATAAAAGTTTAAAACTTAACAAACCAAAAATTTCGACTTAAAATTAAGTCTCAAAATGTTATGTATTTGATTAAACAAAATTAACTACAGTTTAAAATTTGTTTGGTGGCGGTGAGCATCGACTGTTCACAAAAGAGTTGTGTGGTCAAATCACTTCTAGAAAAGATTCAAAGCCGCTACTATCTAAATGATCATCAACTAAGTTGGTGAAGTTAGCTACCAAATTTCAATAGAATTGGTACATAATCGCAGAACTTCTATTAGAAGGAGAGATGGAATTTCTTACTAAAAACATGGCTCAAATTCCAAAAAATATGTTTTGCCAAAACAATAATAATTTATTTTCTTATACATAACCAACAGCACTACATTCCCAGCCAATTATTTAAGTATAGTTTCCAATATAAAATCGAAATATCCTCGCTCTGAACAATTTCTTGAGTCACATCATTTCGGGTCGGATTTCTTAAATAAAAATGGATCCAAATTTAAGGAATTTTGCCGACCACCACTAATAATATTGTGGTTGGTACCATTAATCAAAAAACGGTTCCAATCCAATCGAGGTCTCCAGTTTCAAATAATTCTAGGTAGCACGTTTATGTATGGATTGTAATTGATTTTTTAAGTAGTTTCTTATATACAATTGATTAATTCTGCCTCTGAAGAATTCCTTCGGTTATATCAACTGGGGTCCGATTTCTTAAATAAGCCATAGCTCAAATTTAAGACAAATTGCCGATCACTGTCAGTTATGTCTGGTTGATGTAAATTAAAAATTATATACACCGAAATTATTTGTATATACCTAGCTAATTCAGACTATCTTCTCAGTCTCCAGCATCAAATGGGAGAAGCATGTTTGTTGATGGATTTAAGTGAAGTTTAGATTGGAGGGAGAGGAGGGGGGGGGTTAGAGTTTTTAAAATGAAATCTGGCCCAATGGCAATAAATATTTTGACACACTGTAATCGTACTAATCAAAATTTAGGTTTGAAAATTTTTGTTTTCCATATACATACGTACTGATACCAGATCAACTCTTTTTGAGTATATGCTCTTTTTGCACTATTGTTAGTAATTGTACTCTTTCCTATATTCAATTTACTTTTTTTTTATTTTTCTGTTCCAAATAAAATTTTCGGAAATCGTAGTTCCTCAGAACGAGCGATCAACAGGAAAAGAGGGAAAAACGAAACAAACGAAGGAAGAATGCTTGCGAATAAACAGACGGGATTACTCTAACACACGATCAGTTTTTCCTGTTTTCATATCTGTTTTCAGCGTTAAATTAAAACTACTCTTCAGTTTAAAGCTTTTTATTTTATTTGACACGAACCTTAATTTGTCTGTTTGTATCAAAGTTTCTTTTTTGGGTCCTTCTTAGCCAACTTTCACAACATCGTAAAAAGCTAAAATTTGGTGTGGAGATTAGTCTCATAAAGCATTTCTCTACTCTCTCTCTCTCTCTCTCTCTCTCTCTCTCTCTCTCTCTCTCTCTCTCTCTCTCTCTCTCTCTCTCTCTCTCTCTCTCTCTCCCTCTCTCTCTCTATCTCCCTCTCTCTCTCTCTTTCTCTCTCTTTCTTTCTCTCTCTACTCTCTCTCCATCTCTCTCTCTCTCTCTCTCTCTCTCTCTCTCTCTCTCTCTCTATATATATATATATATATATATATATATATATATATATATATATATATATATATATATATATATATATATATATATATATATATATATATATATATATATATATATATATATATATATATATATCTATCTATCTATCTATCTCCCTCTATCTCTCTCTCCCTTGCGACGTAGCAGTACTAATATATGTGTAATTACTTAAATATGTGCTTACCAAGCTTTTCGTAGGAACTAGCCACTGAATTGTTTGACAATTAATACTGCATTTGCTCCTTACCTAAATTTCACCATAAAATACAAATACAATAATATTTAATTAGAACCAAACTACACTGTGCACAAAACAATAATGTTTAAAAAAAAAATATTTATTTCAGAGTTTTAATATAACGTTAAACATGTTTTTCCCACCAACAAAATGCAAAAGCTATGTAATTTCAAATTTTATGTGGCCAGTATGGCACTAAATTATTATAATTTGGATGCGCTGACTTATCATGCACGGTAAATACGATTTCAAATTTGAAGTAACCATGCAAATGTGACAATAGTGAGCGAATAACAACAAAAATTAAAAAAAATCGACCTACTAAATAGAATAGAAATATACTGTGGCAAATATTTAAAAGGTGATAACTCGAGTTATACCCTTTTACGTATTATTTCAAATTCTAAATCTCCATATTCGATTTCAAATCATATCAATTTCTTGTAATATTCTGGCAACTACAAGCAACCGTAATAAGCGGTTACAAAAAGCAGAATTCAAAAAACTCACACGATTTTGAGTAACTCTTAATTTTAAAAAAGTTTTCCTGAACAGTGCGAATTTTTGAGTTATTGCCTTTTAAATATTTGCCACAGTTGTCTTCTGTTTTTTCACTTCTAAATGAAGAGTTTAGTGAATAATTTTTTAAATAAAATTTTAATTTACAAGTGTTTTTCATGGTGGCAAATAGTTTTGATATATTTTTGGAGCAATATAGACATTTGAATTCATTCAGAGATAATTTTGAATAAAAATCCAATTATTTTCAAATACGAAAAATAAATTTTAAAGTGCGAGTTTTCGCACGGTCGTTCCGACCGAATTTTTAAACCGATATTTCCAATTTTTGGCACTCAGACAATGGCAAATCCATTAAAAAATAGTTCAAATTTGTAACAGCCATTAGAACGACGCAAACACGCAACGACGCAAAGGTTAAAACCGTTATTTTAAAATTATATTATAGATAAACAAGAAAGGAACGAAGAAAAAATTGTATTCACTGAGATCAGATGTATCAGATTGTTTCTGATGAAAGATGAATTTTAGGCACAGGTTTTTAGGGAAGAATTTGACTACAAAAAGCCATTTTAAACGTTTAAAGTCTCGCCAACGGACGAGACACAAACGAAAAGAGTGAAATAAGGGAAAAATGAAAGGGAGAAGGGAAAAATGAAAACCAAATCGTCGCCAGCTTAGCACTTTATGTCTGGATGTCAACACTGTTAATTGAGTTATTTCTCAATTAAATTCGTCGTCTGCTGTTTATTCCATACCATTTCGTAATTTAACCTTGAAATAATCACTGAAAGCCATTCAATAAAAGCCTTAAGTGTCTACCTGAATGTCAAATTTTACGCATTTTGAGAATCTGGCGTAAGAAATAAGAGACATCAGAAATAAACAAGATTTAACCTTAAAATAATCTTGAAAGCAGATTTCAAAGTCAAACTTAAGGTCAGTAAACGATTGCCTTATAAAATCCTGTACCTTTTAAATTCTAATATTTATTTTTTCTGACCGGCGAACGACGCGATATAATTGGACCATGAGGAAACTAAATAAGCGACCAGTCGTTCGTGCTCGAATAAAAATGATAACAACAAAAAATATTTTTGAATACCTGTGTGACCACATTTTGGAATATAAAACATTTGATTATTGTATGCATGCTGTATATGAAGTAAACTGAACCAAGTTCCTGTATCACCATATAATCTGCAATATCTATATATCCTGACATCACCATATAATCTGCAAGAACCAAATATGTATTTTAAACAGCGTCGTCATACTCACCAACGACGTAGGACAGGGGTTCATTTGATTGACATTTTAAATTTTTATCGCTTCCAAATATATACGACATCTTCATGTAACCAAACAGATTTATCTATAACAGCGCCATAACGACAAATTTGATAATTAACTTGGTAAAACTAAAATTGCCGCATTTTTTCTAGACCTTTAAAACGGATTGCCATTCAGTGGTATTCGATTAGAAACAATTATTTTTCACTTCATAGAGGTGAATATTTATAGAACTGGTGAAAATATTTTAAAATTGTTTGCGTCTCTCAAGACGATAGTACCTACCACCCTCATCTCAGTACGGCATAACCCATAATACATGACCTTTACGATGAACATACAAAGTATCATTCGATTGAAAAAAAAACTAATTTTCACCTCACCATGGTGAATTTTTATTACAGATGTGAGAAATATTTTAACATACCTAGCCTCTCTTAATGAAGCTTTCCGACAATACCTCTTTCAAATCTCTGCAACTACTGCAAAAGAAAAAGGCATATGTTACCCACCAGCGCCATAACAGAGATTATTGCAACCTTAGTGTCTAAAGTAAAATTGCTGCACTGATAAATTTATTAAAAATATTCTGGAAAAGGTGGATAATTGTTTAATATATATTTCGAAAAATAGCGAATTTATTCTTTTGTAATTATTCGAGTCTCCGCTATTTACAAAAAGGACGCTACAGTCGAGTGAGTTGTAAATTTAAATAAAACAAAATAAAATCGGATGAATTATAATTGAGGTCGAAGCCGATGAATAACCCGATGGTGCTACACTAACAAATTTTGCGCATTTTTTTTTTTTCAATAGTTGCCATAGATCATAAAACGTAATAAGTATTAAAAAATTGATAGAAATCCCAGATATTTTGCTTATTGGAACACAAGAAAAAAATGGGCAGCAAAAACTCCGCGGAATTTATTATTTATTTAAGCTTCCCGAGCTTAAAATTCTCAATAGAGTAGAACGTGACGCCAACTTTAGTTAATTAGGTAAGCCAAAAGCTGATTGGTCGTATCAGTTTGTGTTCTATCATTGATAAAATCCTAAATTTTCAAGCAGCGGATGATATTATTACCTTAGACTACGCTGTACCATAATATAAGCGTAATGTTTAAATTGTCTTGTTGGCATTAATTTACTATAGAACTCATTCCATTACCGCCCTAATTAAGAACATTCTACAACAATCCTCGCAACGTAGGAGCTATTTAATGTTTTGGTTGAAAAAAAAAGAATATCATGGCTTGATATTTTTAACTACTATCACTTCCCCTGCTTTTAAAGTTCATCTAAAAGGCTTCTGATTAGTCCAATTTGCTGATTGTTTTGAACACTTCGAGGAGAAGGATATGTGTGCTTTGTTTTCTCTGGATCAAATAATTTGCTTGAGAACTATGGGCAATTTACATTTTATTGTATTTCTTTCTTCCAGGTATCCAAACACATTTACATATTTTGTTACTGCGTTGCTGTTTTGACACATAATTTGATATTCTAGTCGAATTATATGCATTTTACATTCAAAGAAGTTTTTTATATTGCAAGTTAAATACTGGAAGCTAGTTTTGTGTGCATAACAATTTGATTGTCATCACCGAGTACGATAAAGTTCGAAGAACAGTTTGCAATTTGTACTTAAGTAAGTTTGAAATTAATTTTTTTTTACATTTTTCATTTCAATAATAACTTGGTTAGGCTATCCTCCCGTATTATTCAATTTATTAGAAATTGCGAGCGTCACGTAAATCTAAATTGTTTTTATTATAATATATACGGAATAAGTCATTCAATATATGAGTCTCTCTAATGAATTGCCTATAGGAATATTATTATTAAATTTTTATTTACTTTGATTTCTTACGATACAAATATTTGTATTATGTGACAAAATGAAGACGACGCTCGAACCCCTGCGGACAAAATTTTCAATAACAACTCGTTACCAACACTAAATAAAATCATAAGCTCTTTCTATACATATAGATATAGGCCGACACGAACGAATATTATGCTTTGCTTGTACCAATACAAAAAAGTTTCCTATATATTATTCTCAACTTTTCATTATTTTAAAAAGTAACTTTTTTTTTTATATCAAAAAGTTTCTTTTTTTTTTTTTTGTACACGTGACTAGGAACGAAAATAGTTAAAATTATAAAAGATTCAATTGATGCATTTATATATAGAGTTTTGTAAACTTTTTTATTTTTTTTTTTTTGCTTGCATCTTCCTTCTATCGTTGCTTCGAATTTAAAAAATTTATGAATGCTAAAGTTTTGCTTAATTTTATTTTACGAGGGGGGATTAAATATTACGTAAGTGCATATGTGATAATGAATATTTAATAAAAATGATTTCAAATATTTAAATATTTAGCAAATATAGTTAGGATATATTATATTTTAGCTTATAAAATTTATTATCTCTCGTTATCACGTCTTCATATTTTATAAAAAAAATAAAATAAAAAAAATACAAAAATTAATTTAAAAGCTTTTATGCACAATGAATTGTTAATCATACTTTACAATTTATTAGTAAACTTATTTATTTCGAAAGTTGTAAAACTAATAAATTAATTATTCCGAAATATTACGTACAAAGTTAACAGACAGCCAAGCATTTTGTTTTTTTTTTTAAATTGCAGATTCAGCATTAACAACAATTGCTCAAACCGTAAGTCAACGGCAATAGATTTAATCAGCTATTCATATTGTTCCATGTAATCACAATATTAATGTCAAAATCATCGTTAACAATGTCTCACTTCGTCATTGGATTTAAAGCAATAAAAAATCAAATTGGTTCTACTCTTAAGTTGACACTTTTCCAATAAAGTAACATAACATTTGGTTCCAACCTTCCAGAAGGGTGCGCATCACGTGAGCTGTTCTGGTCTTGTCATTAGGCAGCTGCGTGATGGGTACAATTGTGAAAGGGGTAACCTGTTCACAATTCGCAAAAGTACGTGCTGCCTCCTCGTGGCAACCACTAGTAACTAAGGCCACTTGGCACATTTTTGGTCATTTGGCACAGGCTAAAGTACGGCGCTAAAGGAGAAAACCTTGAGAAAAAACCCTAATATAAGGTGGAACAGCATATGCCGAAAGATGAATGGCTGATAGGTTAATCAGCCCAAAATATGCGGACTCTGGATACCAGGCACCCTCCAGTTTTATTTAGCCTTCCTGCAGTAATGCTGGGTGACCTACAGGTAATTTGAAATTCCCAGCAACTCATAAGAGTAAAATCAAACGGAATACGGGGCAGGAGTAAGAATATACGGGAGTGGGACAACCCTCTCGAGGTCCTTGAGCTCCAATGCTACCGTCTTTCTAGCGAAACTACATGCTGTAGTAAACATCTAGGAGGGAAAGCAATACGCCCAGATAGTATGTATCACGTACCGGGAGGCAGTATTGTCAGGTTCATTAAGAACCTGAATATTGACTGGACGGATAATTAAGCAGGGGCCAGCACAATAGATCTTTTAGGTCGCAGTGCGAAGTGGCTGATCGCCCGCATGACCCCCCCAATAATAATAATAATAACATTTGGTTCTAGTAATTAAAATCCCCTATAAGTGCCAAATCCTAAACTCTAAATTTTGTATTATTAAAAACTGTAACATCGTTACCTACCTTTAAGAAGTAGTTTGTAGGGTATACCAGCTTCATATGTGATTCTTGCAAAATCTAAAAATAATTTAATTTAATACTTTCAGAAACATCCTTTTTGTGAAGCAAACCATTCAGTCCAATCACATAAAATCAAAAACCCTTCTTTTCTCTTCCCTTTTCCTGTGGTTTTAGGTGCATTTAGAATTCATCAAACGAATTAACGAATAATTTATCAAGCAACATGGTATTAAAGTGACATACAGAACCAGTGTTAAAATATAAAACGTTACTTCGGAAAGCTTTACAGGTTTCTGTTAAAATCATCCCAAAGTCTTATTTCAATTGATTCCAAATTTTTAAAATATGTAGTTGCTAGATTGTCGACCCCTATTATTTTGGCTATCTTTGAGCAAGATTTCGTCCAAAATGATAAATATTTGTGCAAAAAAAGACAACACAAAAAAAAACAAATATGAATGCAAGAATAGAAGGACAGACAAGATATTTTTTACTGAAATTCCTACAGTGATCTCACGACGAGAGCTAATGATCATATGAATTAAACATTTTCGATAAGGTAATAGATGAAGTGTCAATACCAGTCAAACAGGCCGCAAAACCGTAGCACTAGCCTTATAGATTTTAGAATTCTGTAGCTGTTCGAACCTTACAAGGACTAGGTCTCAATTCTTCCTTTCCAACTATAGTACAAATCACAATTATTCCACCTACATATGTCTCACAAACCTTATGATTAATACACAAAACGATACGGAGTAAAACTATACGGCAATCTGGTATGGTTTTAGGGAACCTTTAGTTCCACGTTGATTATTTAATCGGATGTCACCACTCCACTATTACTCGCTGTGCGAGCTAACGATAAAGTTTTGTGGTTGCTATGTTGACACAATCGAATAAATGGTGAAGGGAACCGATGGCCATTTAAACGAATGCTACTGTTCAAACCAATTTGAATTTGTTTTTATTGGATCGTGATCCACATATATAAATAGATGACTCACTCTCCTTGTATGTTTTAGATCGAAGTTGGTTTTCCTTTTAAAAATATTTTATGGGACGCTGCCGCAATGATTCTCATTTTGTTGTGGTGCGTTAGTACTTCCAATTATAGTGAAAATTGTTTGGCTATTTATAGAAAACCACAAGGGTTCTTTGGATTTGGCAACTCAATGCGGACATTGAGCAATTTAGTCTGACTGTTGGATAATTCCGAGTTCGGAAATCCTGGGACCAAACTGACCAGTAAAGGCCTAACCAAATGGAGCGGATTATGATTTCGATGGTTTGTTTGTAGAAACGCCCGAGCTGTAGTTCGAGTAGAAATATAAACAATTTACTTCACGAAAGTTTTGAATTGAAGAAGATCTTACTACTAATCCTAAATATTTCTGGAATTTCATCAACAGCAAAAGAAATATTGTTGGATTTCCGTCACCTATGATTTATCAGAACTCATCTGCAAGTCGGCCCTCAGATATCTGTAATTCATTTGCCAACTATGTTAAGTCTGTCTATGAGCAATCTCATACCACTATTACTAAATCTAGTGACTGTTCGGAATTTAGTCTGTTGAGATTTTCTGTAGATGAGATCTCCGATAGTTTGGCGCGACTTGACGTGAATAAGGGCTCAGGACATGACGGCATTCCACCCATCTTTATGAAAAACTGTGTGGATGGTTTAGCTGTTCCTCTCGCGTTTATTTTTAACGAAAGCCTCCGTGCAGGGGTTTTCCCGAAGCCTTGGAAGATTTCCTTCAATCGCCCGATTTTCAAATCGGGCAAAAGGTGTGAAATCAGCAATAACCGTGGGATCGCTATACTCTCTGCCATACCGAAACTATTCGAAGCATTGATACAAAAATTTCTATTTTTTTATTTGAAAACGTTAATTAGTCCTGCTCAACATGGCTTTTATCCTGGAAGATCCACAGTGACCAACCTGATTTCTTTTTGTGGTCACTTACATAGCAGTATTGTAATCAGGCAACAACTGGATGTTGTGTACCCGGACTTCTCAAAGGCTTTCGATAAGATTGATTATTCGGAACTCATCAATAAGCTTGGGCAATTTAACTGTCAATTCATTCCTACTAAAAAGGCTTCAATCTTATGTTTCGGATCGATGGCAGTATGTTAAGATCTATGACTCGTCCTCAGTTTTATTTCGAGTTACCTCAGGTGACCCCTTCTTTTTTCACTATTTATTAATGATTTTGTTCAGTGCTTTGAGTTCGCGCATTGCCTGCTGCATGCAGACGATTTAAAAATATTTGCACCATTTTGTAGTGCATCTGACTGTCTTAGGTTACAAAGGGATTTAGACACATTTTGTGTCTGGTCGGCTAACAACAAATTGTCCCTGAATATAGGTAAATGTAAAACTATTTCTTTCTATCGCATTCGCTCTCCGGTATTTCATGGGTATTCGCTATTTAATGGAGTCGTGGAAAGTGTAGAGTATATGTCAGATCTTGGGGTAGTATTTTCTTCTGATCTAACGTTTGTGAGGCACATTGATTCTGTTATAGCAAAGGCTTATATGATGTTGGGTTTTATAAAGCGTAACTGCAGGGACTTTTGTGACCCGCTTACATTAAAGTCGTTGTATGTTGCCTTTGTCCGTTCTCTGCTAGAGTACGCCTCGCAGGTTTGGTCTCCTTTTTATAAGTGCCATTCTGATAGAATTCAAAGCGTTCAGAAGCAATTTGTTTTATACGCACTTCGCAGTACACCATCAATGAATAATTATGATATTCCACATTATCATGAGCGCTGCAACCTTTTGGGATTACAGCGTTTAGAACAGCGTCGGTTGGCGGCTTGCGTTTTATTTGTTTGCGACATTTTTTTGTTACGTATTGATTGTGCTGAATTACTCGCACGACTCAATATTTATGCTCCCGAACGTTGTCTGTTGTTTTTGATTTTAATTTGACTACAGTTTAAAATACGTAGTAAGTAAATGTAATTTAATATCCAAAACAAATTAAATAAAAATAAATTACTAACCTAAACGAAAAAAAAATCAATGCGTCCTTCTCTATTTTTACCAATAACTGTTTTTCCTCTACCAATTTTTTCCGCTATTTGACGATTTGAGAATCATCCTTCCTCCAAAACTCCGATCTTAGCTGCCGGATCTATAATGAACATTTAAATCCACCGTCACCTAATAGAAACAAATTCATTAGGTGGGAATATTTGTTTGCGATATAATTGACTATTTCGTAGGACCCTTTCGTTATGTACGGAACCCGGGGGTATGCACAACAAATATTAATAAATTTACTATAATTATCGCATAATGCCATTAAATAAATAATGTAATCAAGTTTACGATTTATATATTGGCAGTGTAATGCAGTCGGTACAACAATTTTTATTTGGCAGCCATCGATAGCACTTAACGCTTTCGAATATATTGAAGTGAACGATCGTCGAATAAATTGTTTGCCAATAAGACTACATGAAGCTAAACTTGACTATTTTATTACCTTTGGTACAAGCTTCACAAACATATCAAGAATTTGTTGAACAATTGTTCTCACAGTATATCAATATATAAATTGAAACATGTACCAGTGACCCTATAGCTCGCTCCACTGGACAGTCAATAGAGAAACATAGAAACACGGAATTTTATTGAAAATTTGAAACATTTAAAAGTTTTATATTGTGCGAATATACAGCATATTTTATTAAGTGAATGAGCAGACAGTCTAAAGTATTTGCGGATATAAGCATTATCATTAACCAATATATGTGCTTGTACATTTCAGTTATGTTATAGTTTCAGGTTATCTACAAATAAATAATAATGTTACTGTAAAAACTCACAAATTATATATATAGCTAATGGGTGTTCAAATTTAGGGTATTTTTTTAAATATTCCGCCATTTATGTTTTTGGTACTAGAGTACCACATGTTATTTAACAGATGACAAGCACAAACATTTTGGTTAGTTAAAATTGATCGCTACGTCTTTTCATGATTAGAATTTATTTTAAATATAGTGAAAGTTATTCAGAAGTTTGAAGAATATTTCGTTCAAAATACGGTAAAGTAAAGGGTCTGACAAACCGTGCTAATAAACTTATCATTGATAAATTTGAAGAAACTTGTTCAGTTAAAGATCAGAGAAGCAGAATTTTTTATCGTAGTGGTCGTTCAAGTGAAAATATTGCAGCTGTTAGAACAAGTGTTGCTGAAGAACCAAGGACATTAATTCGTCGTCATTCACAGCAATTAAGCATCAAACCAACAAATTTTGTGGAATCAATTCGAAGATATTAATGTGTAAAAAATGTGGTTTCAACAGGTTGGTGCTACATACCAGACAGCAACCGAATAATTCGATCTTTTTAAAGAGAAGTTTAATAATCGAATAATTTCTCGAAGAACATACGTGAATTGGTCACCAAGATCATGCGATTTAACGCCAATGAATTTCTTCTTAGGGGGTTCATGGGGGTCTTCTTATGGGGTTTATATATATATATATATATATATATATATATATATATATATATATATATATATATATATATATATATATATATATATATATATATATATATATATATATATATATATATTTATATATATATATATATATAAATATATATATATATATATATATATATATATATATATATATATATATATATATATATATATATATATATATATATATATATATATATATATATATATATATAAATATATATATATATATATATATATATATATATATATATATATATATATATATTTATATATATATATATATATATATATATATATATATATATATATAGGGAATTATTTTTCAAATCGGCCACCTCCTCTTCCCATTTCAATTTTGAGGAAAAAAAATTTGTGTGCACACGAAAAAATTCGTCAAGAAGTCCAGTTTTTGATACCGTTAGGTGTTTAAAAAAGAAAAAAAATTCTAACCTTAAAAAAACTATCTAAAGTGAGGTATCTCACGAAAAAAAGCCATTTTTTAGTCAAAAATGGTCGAAAAAATTATAATTCTTCAATAATTTTGACCAAAATTACTCATTAAAAGTATTTTGGGGGTCGCTGAAAAAGAATCCGATATCAGAATTCCAATTCAAAATGGCGGATGCAAGATGGCGGACTTTAATTTCAAATTACAGATTGCGGTTCCAAAAGTGTGGACAAATATTTTCTTATAATTGGCTGATTTCTACAAAATTTTGTAACGGAAGTTGTTGAGGTGCCTGATAGCGAATTTGAGCTCAGGTTTCAAATTCAAGAAGGCTGATCCAAGATGGCGGACATTACTTATTTATCATCGAATTTATTCAAATTTCTCGAAATTAATTCGGGAGATGATTTATAAAACTCTAAGGAGTCAGAAAATGTAAGAAAAAATTATTTTTTTTGGAAAATTCTGGACCGAAATAGTACCTCAACCAAATTCAAAATAACGTTAATTGTAGATAGATTATTGGAATATGGATTATTCTTTGATCTCTGCATTTACTAATTTTGTTTTCCCCGATGATCTCATTTCCCAGTACCTTACTTGTTAAGGCTTTCCTCTATCCACCACCTGGGGAAGCGCTCGATGCGGGACTAGTAAACCCGATACGAGTCTGTCTTCGTCTATGTCAATTCTGTCTGTATTTTCATCTATCTGCAAGGTGTAGCTTATCTAAGACAATTTCGTCTTTCTGTCCATCTGTCCATAGTTTGATGGTTTTTGTGTTTTTAAATTTTAATAAAACTTTACAATGAATTGCTTCTTTGATTCTGGTGACCAGTGATTTGCATTTTCTTTCGTATCATTAGAAAATTTTTTAATCAAAACTATTCCATTTTTCTGTACGATAAAACCATGGTTTTTCGAAACCTCAGGAACACTCTTGCAATTAAGATATCTTCGATTCAATTTTCGCCTCATTTTGTCATGAAATACTTTATCAAAGTATAAAATATTAATATTATCGAAATGTTTTTTGTTCCGTTGAATAGTGCTTGGAGTGATAAAATTGCCTCAGACGGTTTTGCCGTAAGGCTTGCCTTGTAGGCTGACCTTTTGAAAGTTGCACCTATTCCATCATACGTGCTTTTTCCATGTGCAGTTGCTGTGTAATGCCAATCTGCTTCAATATTAAAATCTTTTTTATTATTAATCAAACTGTTTATTTTAAATTTATTTTTAAAATGTTGTTTAGCACCGTCAGTATAATAAACTCCTTGAGTTTTATAAATCATCTCCCGAAATAATTTCAAGAAATTCGAATTTTAAGCCGGTTAATTTGAATAAATTCGATGATAAATAAGTAATGTCCGCCATGTTGGATCTGTCATCTTGAATTTGAAACCTGAGCTGAAATTCGTTATCACAGACCTCAAAAACTTGCGTTTACAAAATTTTGTAGAAATCAGCCAATTATAAGAAAATATTTGTCCACACTTTTGGAACCGCAATCTGTAATTTGAAATTAAGGTCCGCCATCTTGCATCCGCCATTTTGAATTAGAATTCTGATATCGGATTCTTGTTCAGCGACCCCCAAAAATACTTTTAACGAGTAATTTAGTGAAACTAATTGAAGAATTATAATTTTTTCGATGATTTTTGACTAAAAAATGGCTTTTTTTGCGAGATACCTCATTTTGGATATTTTTTTTAAGGTTAGAATTTTTTTTTTTTTTAAACACCTAACGGTATCAAAAACTAGACTTTTTGACGAAATTTTTTCTTGTGCGCAAAAAATTGTTTTCCCCTAAATTGAAATGGGCAGAGAGGGTGGCCGATTTGAAAAAGAATTCGATTATATATATATATATATATATATATATATATATATATATATATATATATATATATATATATATATATATATATATATATATATATATATATATATATATATATATATATATATATATATATATGTACATATATATATATATATATACTCGTATATATATCTTATTTTAAATTAAGTACATACTTTTAATAAACGACTCTGGCTATAAGGCACAATCTAATACTTTTAACCTAGTGACATCTATTTAAATAGGACATGAATTACTTGGTCTTACAAAAGTTTAGTTTTAAAAGTCTTCTGAGGCACACAGCATTAAGCATGGTTTCCACGATGGCAAGGCGAAAAAATTAGTCAAATTAAAAAGAGGAAGGAATAAAAAAAAATAACATGAATTCCGAAAATCAGCGACTAATCCGAAAAAAGATGATTCATCTAATCTTTTTTTCGGATTAGACGTCCTATTTCGGAGTGCTGAATTAAAATTTTTAAAATTGGACGTCCCAATTTTTCTGTCAAAATGGTATTTTCTCTCTATCGTACTATTGGTGAATTTTTGCTTTCTCTTTTCAGTTTGACTAATTTTTTCGCCTCGCCATTGTGGAAACCAAGCTTTAGTAATAATAAAAAAACTAATGATGAACCAAGCTTTAGTAATGATAAAAAAACCACTGACGACAGTTTTTAAGCATGCGGCACCAAATTATACAAAATGTCTACTGATCTCAATGTGCCATGAATTAAACAATCACTTTTATTACTTTGTCGAATTTTATTTTTTATAGAAGACCTTTAGAAGACCCGTTTCAATCAAAGTTTGCTTTAAATTTGTTAACATTATTCACACGAGAAATTTAAATTGGTAAGCATATAAGTACGTTATAAACGATGTTTAACGAATTTTCTCTCAATAATTGTAATATTTTGCAGCATCATTCTCATACAGTACATGGCAGGGATGTGTATTTCATCTGACCTATATAGTCCATAAGGCCTTGGGCAGCCCATTTTGTATTGAGAAAAGCCCGTTTATATTCGTTTTACGCAAAAACAGTTTCGGTTTACGTTTTTCGAGTTTTACAAATTTCACAAATTTGAAAAGATAGAAATATGTTTTAATAAACATGACCATTTATATAAACTTGATAGGCAGACCTTTGAACAAAATCCGAATTAAACAAATATTGTTGAAAAAATTAATCATTAGTTAATTGATCGTCCTTAGCCATTGGATCATCAAAAAGCCATTGAATCCATTTTCTGATGCTAAATTTTAAAGTGACGTCATTTGGATTTTTATTTTTTTTTTTATTTGTCTTATCCAAAAGCCACGGGACCAATCGTCAAATATTGCCGTAAATAGGTTGAGGTAAGTAAGAAAGCTTTTATCTTGTATTAAGATTTTATTTAAATATTTATTTGTCACAGATTTTCCTGGATTATTCATTCATCGAATTTTTATCACCTCCGCATCCACATTTTTTTAATTTATAGCTGGAAATGACGCATCCATTATCATTTCCAGCTTCCATATTTTTAAAGCAATATTGGTTTTATGCTTGATAGTGCATTGGGTTTCAGGTTTTTCTATTTTGGCTGGAACTATTGAGCGACAATTTAATCCGAATGCATACGAGTGGTACGATGATATTAAAGAGGGATAATTTTTTTTTAAACACATTCAATTTTTGGTTCAAAGTAAAATATTGAAAGAACTTTACATAAAAGCAACAAATTTTAACAAATGTATGTTTTCACCGAACATTAATCATACTAACTGGGACAGGATATTAATTCTATTTAAAATAAACAAGATATCAGATTGGTATTTGGCAGACTCTTTAAAACTTTGAACGAGACACTTCTTGTTTTTCAAGCAAGTTTAAAGTTATGGAGAATATATTCAATTATTTACTATAACAATATTTGGTTGGCATAACAGTACAATATTAAAAAGTGGCGTGCCCCATTCAACACTCGTAAGTATTTTATGATTTTTTGCAAAAGAAAATGTTTTTGTCATGTCATATTAATTCAAAAGAAAATACGCAATCCGCAAGAAGAAAAAGAAATTTATTGAAAGTGTTGAGAAATAATGGCCGGTATGTTCAAATTTTTTATGTAAACCAAATTATTACAAAGCACTAACAAATCATCTCAACTTCTAGCCTGACATCTAACCAAAAATTATGAAACTTGGGGAAAAAATCAATAAAATAGTGGTTTAAATCTTTGAATATATAAAGTTTAGACATTTTCTTATTAGATGACAAACAGTGTAACGTATTTTATTTAAATTCCCCTCTTAAAGTTCAACACATTTAACTACCAAATAAAAATTAATAAGCCCCCAAATTGAAGTCGTTACTACAACTATAAGTCATGTGATAGTAAAACTTTTCGTCATTGTAAATTTGACTATAATGATAAATATTCATCACTATGAGCATTGCTACAAAATATCGTAAACTACAAAATAAATTAGAAACTCATAACAAATTTTTGCCTTCATTTTGAAATGCTTTTCGAAAATCGTTGCTATAATAGCAATAGTAACGAATATAAATTCGAACCTAAACTTTACCAAAGGAAACATTTCATACTTCTTGAGCCGAGGCGAAAGTACATTAATTTATTATTCCATAAATTTATTCCTTTGGCTTAAATCTACAAGAAAGCTAGTGATAAGTTTTTCATGGGGGACAAGCAGGGACAAGTTGTGCGAAAGATGCGATAAGAAGACACCTATTATTTCATCAATCATTCATACATTTTTGGACCAAAAACCATATGCCATGAATCTAAACAGTTGTGGGCAACTGAGTCTGTGGGTTAAGACTATTTTACGTGGAATAATGTGGTAGATTATTTGAATAAGCGGTGCGATACACTTGAAATCTGTGACGGAACAAATAGGACGGGTACGACAAAATCCACCACCAAATGTTTTCTAGTAGCACATTCGAATACCACCTTTGAATGTGTACTCTATGTAGATAACCACATTCATTATTTAGATATCCAGAGTTCAATAAGCGAGATGAAAATTAGCCGTAATTGTTTGAAGTAAAGGCATATAAGTGTTTGATATGTAATAAGCGTCCTCACACGATACTTCATCAAGGTCAGAGCGAGCGTCAACGAGATTCAAGTAAACCGTTATCAAGTCATGATGAACCGTCACAATCCAATTACAAATAAACCATTGAACCAAGCCAATCCTGTAATAGCCCAAGTAACACCGTGGTACACATTCATTATTCATCGACATCGACGGTACAACCAACTGCAATTATTTATATTAACTATTGACACTTTTTATTTTATTCGGGGCACAATATCAAGTCATTGTTTAAATGTCGTGAATCTACACACAACCACTGATCCAATTCACGATGATTTACATTATGAGCTAAGAAAGTTTTGGGAAACGGAAGAAACCGCAAATGAATGCGACACTTTTTACCGGCAAATAACAAGTTGTAAAATTCAATTTTATTAAAAATCAACTGAACTATAGACCACGAATTCCGAGCCCAAAAATCGAAAATCTGCAATTGTGCTCCGATTTCGACGCTTGATACCTCTATCAATAGGCGTTGAGACATGTAATTATCATGCTAACGGACATTACGATCGCTCAAATATTTCTACACATTTCATAGAAAATTCAATTTTATTGAAAATCAACTGAACTATAGACCACGAATTCCTAGCCCAAAAATCGAAAATCTGCAATTGTGCTCCGATTTCGACGCTTGATACCTCTATCAATAGGCGTTGAGACATGTAATTATTATGCAAACGGACATTACGATCGCTCAAATATTTCTACACATTTCATAGAAAATTCAATTTGATTGAAAATCAACTGAACTCTAGACCACGAATTCGGAGCCCAAAAATCGAACATCTGCAATTGTGCTCCGATTTCGACGCTTGATACCTATATTAATAGGCGTTGAGACATGTAATTATCATGCCAACGGACATTACGATCGCTCAAATATATCTACATATTTCGTAGAAAATTATATTTTATTGAAAATCAACTGAACTATAGACCACGAATTCCGAGCCCAAAAATCGAAAATCTGCAATTGTGCTCCGATTTCGACGCTTGATAACTCTATCAATAGGTGTTGAGACATGTAATTATCATGCCAACGGACATTACGATCGCTCAAATATTTCTACACATTTCATAGAAAATTCAATTTTATTGAAAATCAACTGAACTATAGACCACGAATTCCTAGCCCAAAAATCGAAAATCTGCAATTGTGCTCCGATTTCGACGATTGATACCTCTATCAATAGGCGTTGAGACATGTAATTATTATGCAAACGGACATTACGATCGCTCAAATATTTCTAGACATTTCATAGAAAATTCAATTTTATTGAAAATCAACTGAACTATAGACCACGAATTCGGAGCCCAAAAATCGAACACCTGCAATTGTGCTCCGATTTCGACGCTTGATACCTCTATCAATAGGCGTTGAGACATGTAATTATCATGCCAACGGACATTACGATCGCTCAAATATTTCTACACATTTCGTAGAAAATTCAATTGTATTGAAAATCAACTGAACTATAAACCACGAATTCCGAGCCCAAAAATCGAAAATCTACAATTGTGCTCCGATTTCGACGCTTGATACCTCTATCAATAGGCGTTGAGACATGTAATTATCATGCCAACGGACATTACGATCGCTCAAATATTTCTACACATTTCATAGAAAATTCAATTTGATTGAAAATCAACTGAAATATAGACCACGAATTCGGAGCCCAAAAATCGAACATCTGCAATTGTGCTCCGATTTCGACGCTTGATACCTCTATCAATTGGCGTTGAGACATGTAATTATCATGCCAACGGACATTACGATCGCTCAAATATTTCTACATATTTCATAGAAAATTCAATTTGATTGAAAATCAACTGAACTATAGACCACGAATTCCTAGCCCAAAAATCGAAAATCTGCAATTGTGTTCCGATTTCGACGCTTGATACCTCCATCAATAGGCGTTGAGACATGTAATTATCATGCCAACGAACATAACGATTGCTCAAATATTTCTAAACATTTCGTAGAAAATTGAATTTTATTGAAAATCAACTGAACTATAGACCACGAATTCGGAGCCCAAAAACCGAAAATCTGCAATTGTGCTCCGATATCGACGCTTGATACCTCTATCAATAGGCGTTGAGACATGTAATTATCATGCCAACGGACATTACGATCGCTCAAATATTTCTACACATTTCATAGAAAATTCAATTTGATTGAAAATCAACTGAACTATAGACCACGAATTCGGAGCCCGAAAATCGGAAATCTGCAATTGTGCTCCGATTTCGACAGGCATTTCCATCGTTTGAATATTTCTACACATTTCGTAGAAAATTCAATTTTATTGAAAATCAACTGAACTATAGACCACGAATTCCGAGCCCAAAAATCGAAAATCTGCAATTGTGCTCCGATTTCGACGCTTGATACCTCTATCAATAGGCGTTGAGACATGTAATTATCATGCCAACGGACATTACGATCGCTCAAATATTTCTACACATTTCATAGAAAATTCAATTTGATTGAAAATCAAGTGAACTATAGACCACGAATTCGGAGCCCGAAAATCGGAAATCTGCAATTGTGCTCCGATTTCGACAGGCATTTCCATCGTTTGAATATTTCTACACATTTCGTAGAAAATTCAATTTTATTGAAAATCAACTGAACTATAGACCACGAATTCCGAGCCCAAAAATCGAAAATCTGCAATTGTGCTCCGATTTCGACGCTTGATACCTCTATCAATAGGCGTTAAGACATGTAATTATCATGCCAACGGACATTACGATCGCTCAAATATTTCTACACATTTCATAGAAAATTCAATTTTATTGAAAATCAACTGAACTATAGACCACGAATTCCTAGCCCAAAAATCGAAAATCTGCAATTGTGCTCCGATTTCGACGCTTGATACCTCTATCAATAGGCGTTGAGACATGTAATTATTATGCAAACGGACATTACGATCGCTCAAATATTTCTAGACATTTCATAGAAAATTCAATTTTATTGAAAATCAACTGAACTATAGACCACGAATTCGGAGCCCAAAAATCGAACACCTGCAATTGTGCTCCGATTTCGACGCTTGATACCTCTATCAATAGGCTTTGAGACATGTAATTATCATGCCAACGGACATTACGATCGCTCAAATATTTCTACACATTTCGTAGAAAATTCAATTTTATTGAAAATCAACTGAACTATAAACCACGAATTCCGAGCCCAAAAATCGAAAATCTACAATTGTGCTCCGATTTCGACGCTTGATACCTCTATCAATAGGCGTTGAGACATGTAATTATCATGCCAACGGACATTACGATCGCTCAAATATTTCTACACATTTCATAGAAAATTCAATTTTATTGAAAATCAACTGAACTATAGACCACGAATTCGGAGCCCAAAAATCGAACATCTGCAATTGTGCTCCGATTTCGACGCTTGATACCTCTATCAATAGGCGTTGAGACATGTAATTATCATGCCAACGGACATTACGATCGCTCAAATATTTCTACATATTTCATAGAAAATTCAATTTGATTGAAAATCAACTGAACTATAGACCACGAATTCCTAGCCCAAAAATCGAAAATCTGCAATTGTGCTCCGATTTCGACGCTTGATACCTCCATCAATAGGCGTTGAGACATGTAATTATCATGCCAACGAACATAACGATTGCTCAAATATTTCTAAACATTTCGTAGAAAATTGAATTTTATTGAAAATCAACTGAATTATAGACCACGAATTCGGAGCCCAAAAACCGAAAATCTGCAATTGTGCTCCGATATCGACGCTTGATACCTCTATCAATAGGCGTTGAGACATGTAATTATCATGCCAACGGACATTACGATCGCTCAAATATTTCTACACATTTCATAGAAAATTCAATTTGATTGAAAATCAACTGAACTATAGACCACGAATTCGGAGCCCGAAAATCGGAAATCTGCAATTGTGCTCCGATTTCGACAGGCATTTCCATCGTTTGAATATTTCTACACATTTCGTAGAAAATTCAATTTTATTGAAAATCAACTGAACTATAGACCACGAATTCCGGGCCCAAAAATCGAAAATCTGCAATTGTGCTCCGATTTCGACGCTTGATACCTCTATCAATAGGCGTTAAGACATGTAATTATCATGCCAACGGACATTACGATCGCTCAAATATTTCTACACATTTCATAGAAAATTCAATTTGATTGAAAATCAAGTGAACTATAGACCACGAATTCGGAGCCCGAAAATCGGAAATCTGCAATTGTGCTCCGATTTCGACAGGCATTTCCATCGTTTGAATATTTCTACACATTTCGTAGAAAATTCAATTTTATTGAAAATCAACTGAACTATAGACCACGAATTCCGAGCCCAAAAATCGAAAATCTGCAATTGTGCTCCGATTTCGACGCTTGATACCTCTATCAATAGGCGTTGAGACATGTAATTATTATGCCGACGGACATTACGATCGCTCAAATATTTCTACACATTTCATAGAAAATTCAATTTGATTGAAAATCAACTGAACTATAGACCACGAATTCCGAGCCCAAAAATCATCTGCATGCTCCAAATTCGACGATTGATACCTCTATCAATAGGCGTTGAGACATGTAATTATCATGTCAACGGACATTACGATCGCTCAAATATTTCTACACATTTCATAGAAAATTCAATTTGATTGAAAATCAACTGAACTATAGACCACGAATTCGGAGCCCGAAAATCGGAAATCTGCAATTGTGCTCCGATTTCGACAGGCATTTCCATCGTTTGAATATTTCTACACATTTCCTAGAAAATTCAATTTTATTGAAAATCAACTGAACTATAGACCACGAATTCCGAGCCCAAAAATCGAAAATCTGCAATTGTGCTCCGATTTCGACGCTTGATACCTCTATCAATAGGCGTTGAGACATGTAATTATCATGCCAACGGACATTACGATCGCTCAAATATTTCTACACATTTCATAGAAAATTCAATTTGATTGAAAATCAACTGAACTATAGACCAGGAATTCGGAGCCCGAAAATCGGAAATCTGCAATTGTGCTCCGATTTCGACAGGTATTTCCATCGTTTGAATATTTCTACACATTTCGTAGAAAATTCAATTTTATTGAAAATCAACTGAACTATAGACCACGAATTCCGAGCCCAAAAATCGAAAATCTGCAATTGTGCTCCGATTTCGACGCTTCATACCTCTATCAATAGGCGTTGAGACATGTAATTATCATGCCAACGGACATTACGATCGCTCAAATATTTCTACACATTTCATAGAAAATTCAATTTGATTGAAAATCAACTGAACTATAGACCAGGAATTCCGAGCCCAAAAATCGAAAATCTGCAATTGTGCTCCGATTTCGACGATTGATACCTCTATCAATAGGCGTTGAGACATGTAATTATCATGCCAACGGACATTACGATCGCTCAAATATTTCTACACATTTCATAGAAAATTCAATTTGATTGAAAATCAAGTGAACTATAGACCACGAATTCGGAGCCCGAAAATCGGAAATCTGCAATTGTGCTCCGATTTCGACAGGCATTTCCATCGTTTGAATATTTCTACACATTTCGTAGAAAATTCAATTTTATTGAAAATCAACTGAACTATAGACCACGAATTCCGAGCCCAAAAATCGAAAATCTGCAATTGTGCTCCGATTTCGACGCTTCATACCTCTATCAATAGGCGTTGAGACATGTAATTATCATGCCAACGGACATTACGATCGCTCAAATATTTCTACACATTTCATAGAAAATTCAATTTTATTGAAAATCAACTGAACTATAGACCACGAATTCCATGCCCAAAAATCGAAAATCTGCAATTGTGCTCCGATTTCGACGCTTGATACCTCTATCAATAGGCGTTGAGACATGTAATTATCATGCCAACGAACATTACGATCGCTCAAATATTTCTACACATTTCATAGAAAATTCAATTTGATTGAAAATCAACTGAACTATTATAGACCACTATTTCTAAACCCGAAAATCGGAAATCTGCAATTGTGCTTTGATTTCGACAGGCATTTCCATCGTTTGAATATTTCTACACATTTCGAAGAAAATTCAATTTTATTGAAAATCAACTGAACTATAGACCACGAATTCCGAGCCCAAAAATCGAAAATCTGCAATTGTGCTCCGATTTCGACGCTTCATACCTCTATCAATAGGCGTTGAGACATGTAATTATCATGACAACGGACATTACGATCGCTCAAATATTTCTACACATTTCATAGAAAATTCAATTTTATTGAAAATCAACTGAACTATAGACCACGAATTCCGAGCCCAAAAATCGAAAATCTGCAATTGTGCTCCGATTTCGACGATTGATACCTCTATCAATAGGCGTTGAGACATGTAATTATCATGCCAACGGACATAACGATCGCTCAAATTTTTCTACACATTTCGTAGAAAATTCAATTTTATTGAAAATCAACTGAACTATAGACCACGACTTCGGAGCCCAAAAACCGAAAATCTGCAATTGTGCTCCGATTTCGACGATTGATACCTCTATCAATAGGCGTTGAGACATGTAATTATCATGCCAACGGACATTACGATCGCTCAAATATTCCTACACATTTCATAGAAAATTCAATTTGATTGAAAATCAACTGAACTATAGACCACGAATTCCGAGCCCAAAAATCGAAAATCTGCAATTGTGCTCCGATTTCGACGATTGATACCTCTATCAATAGGCGTTGAGACATGTAATTATCATGCCAACGGACATTACGATCGCTCAAATATTTCTACACATTTCATAGAAAATTCAATTTTATTGAAAATCAACTGAACTATAGACCACGAATTCCGAGCCCAAAAATCGAAAATCTGCAATTGTGCTCCGATTTCGACGATTAATACCTCTATCAATAGGCGTTGAGATATGTAATTATCATGACAACGGACATTACGATCGCTCAAATATTTCTAAACAATTCATAGAAAATTCAATTTGATTGAAAATCAACTGAACTATAGACCACGAATTCGGAGCCCGAAAATCGGAAATCTGCAATTGTGCTCCGATTTCGACAGGCATTTCCATCGTTTGAATATTTCTACATATTTCGTAGAAAATTCAATTTTATTGAAAATCAACTGAACTATAGACCACGAATTCGGAGCACGAAAATCGGAAATCTGCCATTGTGCTTCGATTTCGACGCTTGATACCTCTATCATTAGGCGTTGAGACATGTAATTATCATGCCAACGGACATAACGATCGATCAAATATTTCTACACATTTGATAGAAAATTCAATTTTATTGAAAATCAACTGAACTATAGGCCACGAATTCCGAGCCCAAAAATCGAAAATCTGCAATTGTGCTCCGATTTCGACGATTAATACCTCTATCAATAGGCGTTGAGACATGTAATTATCATGCCAACGGATATTACGATCGCTCAAATATTTCTACACATTTCATAGAAAATTCAATTTTATTGAAAATCAACTGAACTATAGACCACGAATTCGGAGCCCGAAAATCGGAAATCTGCAATTGTGCTCCGATTTCGACAGGCATTTCCATCGTTTGAATATTGCTACACATTTCGTAGAAAATTCAATTTTATTGAAAATCAACTGAACTATAGACCACGAATTCCGAGCCCAAAAATCGAAAATCTGCAATTGTGCTCCGATTTCGACGCTTGATACCTCTATCAATAGGCGTTGAGACATGTAATTATCATGCCAACGGACATTACGATCGCTCAAATATTTCTACACATTTCATAGAAAATTCAATTTTATTGAAAATCAACTGAACTATAGACCACGAATTCCGAGCCCAAAAATCGAAAATCTGCAATTGTGCTCCGATTTCGACGATTGATACCTCTATCAATAGGCGTTGAGACATGTAATTATCATGCCAACGGACATAACGATCGCTCAAATTTTTCTACACATTTCGTAGAAAATTCAATTTTATTGAAAATCAACTGAACTATAGACCACGACTTCGGAGCCCAAAAACCGAAAATCTGCAATTGTGCTCCGATTTCGACGATTGATACCTCTATCAATAGGCGTTGAGACATGTAATTATCATGCCAACGGACATTACGATCGCTCAAATATTCCTACACATTTCATAGAAAATTCAATTTGATTGAAAATCAACTGAACTATAGACCACGAATTCCGAGCCCAAAAATCTAAAATCTGCAATTGTGCTCCGATTTCGACGATTGATACCTCTATCAATAGGCGTTGAGACATGTAATTATCATGCCAACGGACATAACGATCGCTCAAATTTTTCTACACATTTCGTAGAAAATTCAATTTTATTGAAAATCAACTGAACTATAGACCACGACTTCGGAGCCCAAAAACCGAAAATCTGCAATTGTGCTCCGATTTCGACGATTGATACCTCTATCAATAGGCGTTGAGACATGTAATTATCATGCCAACGGACATTACGATCGCTCAAATATTCCTACACATTTCATAGAAAATTCAATTTGATTGAAAATCAACTGAACTATTATAGACCACTATTTCTAAACCCGAAAATCGGAAATCTGCAATTGTGCTTTGATTTCGACAGGCATTTCCATCGTTTGAATATTTCTACACATTTCGAAGAAAATTCAATTTTATTGAAAATCAACTGAACTATAGACCACGAATTCCGAGCCCAAAAATCGAAAATCTGCAATTGTGCTCCGATTTCGACGCTTCATACCTCTATCAATAGGCGTTGAGACATGTAATTATCATGACAACGGACATTACGATCGCTCAAATATTTCTACACATTTCATAGAAAATTCAATTTTATTGAAAATCAACTGAACTATAGACCACGAATTCCGAGCCCAAAAATCGAAAATCTGCAATTGTGCTCCGATTTCGACGATTGATACCTCTATCAATAGGCGTTGAGACATGTAATTATCATGCCAACGGACATAACGATCGCTCAAATTTTTCTACACATTTCGTAGAAAATTCAATTTTATTGAAAATCAACTGAACTATAGACCACGACTTCGGAGCCCAAAAACCGAAAATCTGCAATTGTGCTCCGATTTCGACGATTGATACCTCTATCAATAGGCGTTGAGACATGTAATTATCATGCCAACGGACATTACGATCGCTCAAATATTCCTACACATTTCATAGAAAATTCAATTTGATTGAAAATCAACTGAACTATAGACCACGAATTCCGAGCCCAAAAATCTAAAATCTGCAATTGTGCTCCGATTTCGACGATTGATACCTCTATCAATAGGCGTTGAGACATGTAATTATCATGCCAACGGACATTACGATCGCTCAAATATTTCTACACATTTCATAGAAAATTCAATTTTATTGAAAATCAACTGAACTATAGACCTCGAATTCCGAGCCCAAAAATCGAAAATCTGCAATTGTGCTCCGATTTTGACGATTAATACCTCTATCAATAGGCGTTGAGATATGTAATTATCATGACAACGGACATTACGATCGCTCAAATATTTCTACACAATTCATAGAAAATTCAATTTGATTGAAAATCAACTGAACTATAGACCACGAATTCGGAGCCCGAAAATCGGAAATCTGCAATTGTGCTCCGATTTCGACAGGCATTTCCATCGTTTGAATATTTCTACATATTTCGTAGAAAATTCAATTTTATTGAAAATCAACTGAACTATAGACCACGAATTCGGAGCACGAAAATCGGAAATCTGCCATTGTGCTTCGATTTCGACGCTTGATACCTCTATCATTAGGCGTTGAGACATGTAATTATCATGCCAACGGACATAACGATCGATCAAATATTTCTACACATTTGATAGAAAATTCAATTTTATTGAAAATCAACTGAACTATAGGCCACGAATTCCGAGCCCAAAAATCGAAAATCTGCAATTGTGCTCCGATTTCGACGATTAATACCTCTATCAATAGGCGTTGAGACATGTAATTATCATGCCAACGGATATTACGATCGCTCAAATATTTCTACACATTTCATAGAAAATTCAATTTTATTGAAAATCAACTGAACTATAGACCACGAATTCGGAGCCCGAAAATCGGAAATCTGCAATTGTGCTCCGATTTCGACAGGCATTTCCATCGTTTGAATATTGCTACACATTTCGTAGAAAATTCAATTTTATTGAAAATCAACTGAACTATAGACCACGAATTCCGAGCCCAAAAATCGAAAATCTGCAATTGTGCTCCGATTTCGACGCTTGATACCTCTATCAATAGGCGTTGAGACATGTAATTATCATGCCAACGGACATTACGATCGCTCAAATATTTCTACACATTTCGTAGAAAATTCAATTTTATTGAAAATCAACTGAACTATAGACCACGACTTCGGAGCCCAAAAACCGAAAATCTGCGATTTAGACGATTGATACCTCTATCAATAGGCGTTGGGACATGTAATTATCATGCCAACGGACATTACGATCGCTAAAATATTTCTACACATTTCATAGAAAATTCAATTTGATTGAAAATCAACTGAACTATAGACCACGAATTCGGAGCCCGAAAATCGGAAATCTGCAATTGTGCTCCGATTTTGACAGGCATTTTTATCGTATGAATATTTCTACACATTTCGTAGAAAATTCAATTTTATTAAAAATCAACTGAACTATAGACCACGAATTCGGAGCCCGAAAATCGGAAATCTGCAATTGTGCTCCGATTTCGACGCTTGATACCTCTATCAATAGGCGTTGAGACATGTAATTATCATGCCAACGGACATTACGATCGCTAAAATATTTCTACACATTTCATAGAAAATTCAATTTGATTGAAAATCAACTGAACTATAGACCACGAATTCGGAGCCCGGAAATCGGAAATCAGCAATTGTGCTCCGATTTCGACAGGCATTTCCATCGTTTGAATATTTCTACACATTTCGTAGAAAATTCAATTTTATTGAAAATCAACTGAACTATATACCACGAATTCGGAGCCCAAAAATCAAAAATCTGCAATTTTGCTCCGATTTCGACGCTTGATACCTCTATCAATAGGCGTTGAGACATGTAATTATCATGCCAACGGACATTACGATCGCTCAAATATTTCTACACATTTCATAGAAAATTCAATTTTATTGAAAATCAACTGAACTATAGACCACGAATTCCGAGCCCAAAAATCGAAAATCTGCAAATGTGTTCTGATTTCAACGCTTGATACCTCTATCAATAGGCGTTGAGACATGTAATTATCATGCCAACGGACATTACGATCGCTCAAATATTTCTACACATTTCAAAGAAAATTCAATTTGATTGAAAATCAACTGAACTATAAACCACGAATTCGGAGCCCGAAAATCGGAAATCTGCAATTGTGCTCCGATTTCGACAGGCATTTCCATCGTTTGAATATTTCTACACATTTCGTAGAAAATTCAATTTTATTGAAAATCAACTGAACTATAGACCACGAATTCGGAGCCCAAAATTCGAAAATCTGTAATTGTGCTTTGATTTCGACGCTTGATACCTCTATCAATAGGCGTTGAGACATGTAATTATCATGCCAACGGACATTACGATCGCTCAAATATTTCTACACATTTCATAGAAAATTCAATTTTATTGAAAATCAACTGAACTATAGACCACGAATTCCGAGCCCAAAAATCGAAAATCTGCAATTGTGCTCCGATTTCGACGCTTGATACCTCTATCAATAGACGTTGAGACATGTAATTATCATGCCAACGGACATAACGATCGCTCAAATATTTCTACACATTTCATAGAAAATTCAATTTGATTGAAAATCAACTGAACTATAGACCACGAATTCGGAGCCCGAAAATCGGAAATCTGCAATTGTGCTCCGATTTTGACAGGCATTTTCATCGTTTGAATATTTCTACACATTTCGTAGAAAATTCAATTATATTGAAAATCAACTGAACTATATACCACGAATTCGGAGCCCAAAAATCAAAAATCTGCAATTTTGCTCCGATTTCGACGCTTGATACCTCTATCAATAGGCGTTGAGACATGTAATTATCATGCCAACGGACATTACGATCGCTCAAATATTTCTACACATTTCATAGAAAATTCAATTTTATTGAAAATCAACTGAAATATAGACCACGAATTCCGAGCCCAAAAATCGAAAATCTGCAAATGTGCTCCGATTTCAACGCTTGATACCTCTATCAATAGGCGTTGAGACATGTAATTATCATGCCAACGGACATTACGATCGCTCAAATATTTCTACACATTTCATAGAAAATTCAATTTGATTGAAAATCAACTGAACTATAGACCACGAATTCGGAGCCCAAAAATCGAAAATCTGCAATTGTGCTCCGATTTCGACGCTTGATACCTCTATCAATAGGCGTTGAGACATGTAATTATCATGCCAACGGACATTACGATCGCTCAAATATTTCTACACATTTCATAGAAAATTCAATTTTATTGAAAATCAACTGAACTATAAACCACGAATTCCGAGCCCGAAAATCGGAAATCTGCAATTGTGCTCCGATTTCGACAGGCATTTCCATCGTTTGAATATTTCTACACATTTCGTAGAAAATTCAATTTTATTGAAAATCAACTGAACTATAGACCACGAATTCGGAGCCCAAAATTCGAAAATCTGTAATTGTGCTTTGATTTCGACGCTTAATACCTCTATCAATAGGCGTTGAGACATGTAATTATCATGCCAACGGACATTACGATCGCTCAAA
This sequence comes from Tipula vernalis, assembly GCA_958295665.1. Taxonomy (NCBI): domain Eukaryota; kingdom Metazoa; phylum Arthropoda; class Insecta; order Diptera; family Tipulidae; genus Tipula; species Tipula vernalis. The sequence goes on from OY282558.1 coordinate 105,812,190, forward strand.
TATTTCTACACATTTCATAGAAAATTCAGTTTTATTGAAAATCAACTGAACTATAGACCACGAATTCGGAGCCCAAAAATCGAAAATCTGTAATTGTGCTTTGATTTCGACGCTTGATACCTCTATCAATAGGCGTTGAGACATGTAATTATCATGCCAACGGACATTACGATCGCTCAAATATTTCTACACATTTCATAGAAAATTCAATTTTATTGAAATTCAACTGAACTATAGACCACGAATTCGGAGCCCGGAAATCGGAAATCTGCAATTGTGCTCCGATTTCGACAGGCATTTCCATCGTTTGAATATTTCTACACATTTCGTAGAAAATTCAATTTTATTGAAAATCAACTGAACTATATACCACGAATTCGGAGCCCAAAAATCAAAAATCTGCAATTTTGCTCCGATTTCGACGCTTGATACCTCTATCAATAGGCGTTGAGACATGTAATTATCATGCCAACGGACATTACGATCGCTCAAATATTTCTACACATTTCATAGAAAATTCAATTTTATTGAAAATCAACACCACGAATTCCGAGCCCAAAAATCGAAAATCTGCAAATGTGCTCCGATTTCAACGCTTGATACCTCTATCAATAGGCGTTGAGACATGTAATTATCATGCCAACGGACATTACGATCGCTCAAATATTTCTACACATTTCATAGAAAATTCAATTTGATTGAAAATCAACTGAACTATAGACCACGAATTCGGAGCCCGAAAATCGGAAATCTGCAATTGTGCTCCGATTTCGACAGGCATTTCCATCGTTTGAATATTTCTACACATTTCATAGAAAATTAAATTTTATTGAAAATCAACTGAACTATAGACCACGAATTCCGAGCCCAAAAATCGAAAATCTGCAATTGTGCTCCGATTTCGACGCTTGATACCTCTATCAATAGGCGTTGAAACATGTAATTATCTTGCCAACGGACATTACGATCGCTCAAATATTTCTACACATTTCATAGAAAATTCAATTTTATTGAAAATCAACTGAACTATAGACCACGAATTCGGAGCCCGAAAATCGGAAATCTGCAATTGTGCTCCGATCGCGACGCTTGATACCTCTATTAATAGGCGTTGAGACATGTAATTATCATGCCAACGGACATTACGATCGCTCAAATATTTCTAGACATTTCATAGAAAATTCAATTTGATTGAAAATCAACTGAACTATAGACCACGAATTCAGAGCCTGGAAATCGGAAATCTGCAATTGTGCTTCGATTTCGACAGGCATTTCCATCGTTTGAATATTTCTACACATTTCGTAGAAAATTCAATTATATTGAAAATCAACTGAACTATATACCACGAATTCGGAGCCCAAAAATCAAAAATCTGCAATTTTGCTCCGATTTCGACGCTTGATACCTCTATCAATAGGCGTTGAGACATGTAATTATCATGCCAACGGACATTACGATCGCTCAAATATTTCTACACATTTCATAGAAAATTCAATTTTATTGAAAATCAACTGAAATATAGACCACGAATTCCGAGCCCAAAAATCGAAAATCTGCAAATGTGCTCCGATTTCAACGCTTGATACCTCTATCAATAGGCGTTGAGACATGTAATTATCATGCCAACGGACATTACGATCGCTCAAATATTTCTACACATTTCATAGAAAATTCAATTTGATTGAAAATCAACTGAACTATAGACCACGAATTCCGAGCCCAAAAATCGAAAATCTGCAATTGTGCTCCGATTTCGACGCTTGATACCTTTATCAATAGGCGTTGAAACATGTAATTATCATGCCAACGGACATTACGATCGCTCAAATATTTCTACAAATTTCATAGAAAATTCAATTTTATTGAAAATCAACTGAACTATAGACCACGAATTCGGAGCCCAAAAATCGAAAATCTGCAATTGTGCTCCGATTTCGACGCTTGATACCTCTATCAATAGGCGTTGAGACATGTAATTATCATGCCAACGGACATTACGATCGCTCAAATATTTCTACACATTTCATAGAAAATTCAATTTTATTGAAAATCAACTGAACTATAAACCACGAATTCCGAGCCCGAAAATCGGAAATCTGCAATTGTGCTCCGATTTCGACAGGCATTTCCATCGTTTGAATATTTCTACACATTTCGTAGAAAATTCAATTTTATTGAAAATCAACTGAACTATAGACCACGAATTCGGAGCCCAAAATTCGAAAATCTGTAATTGTGCTTTGATTTCGACGCTTAATACCTCTATCAATAGGCGTTGAGACATGTAATTATCATGCCAACGGACATTACGATCGCTCAAATATTTCTACACATTTCATAGAAAATTCAATTTTATTGAAAATCAACTGAACTATAGACCACGAATTCGGAGCCCAAAATTCGAAAATCTGTAATTGTGCTTTGATTTCGACGCTTGATACCTCTATCAATAGGCGTTGAGACATGTAATTATCATGCCAACGGACATTACGATCGCTCAAATATTTCTACACATTTCATAGAAAATTCAATTTTATTGAAATTCAACTGAACTATAGACCACGAATTCGGAGCCCGGAAATCGGAAATCTGCAATTGTGCTCCGATTTCGACAGGCATTTCCATCGTTTGAATATTTCTACACATTTCGTAGAAAATTCAATTTTATTGAAAATCAACTGAACTATATACCACGAATTCGGAGCCCAAAAATCAAAAATCTGCCATTTTGCTCCGATTTCGACGCTTGATACCTCTATCAATAGGCGTTGAGACATGTAATTATCATGCCAACGGACATTACGATCGCTCAAATATTTCTACACATTTCATAGAAAATTCAATTTTATTGAAAATCAACACCACGAATTCCGAGCCCAAAAATCGAAAATCTGCAAATGTGCTCCGATTTCAACGCTTGATACCTCTATCAATAGGCGTTGAGACATGTAATTATCATGCCAACGGACATTACGATCGCTCAAATATTTCTACACATTTCATAGAAAATTCAATTTGATTGAAAATCAACTGAACTATAGACCACGAATTCGGAGCCCGAAAATCGGAAATCTGCAATTGTGCTCCGATTTCGACAGGCATTTCCATCGTTTGAATATTTCTACACATTTCATAGAAAATTAAATTTTATTGAAAATCAACTGAACTATAGACCACGAATTCGGAGCCCAAAAATCGAAAATCTGCAATTGTGCTCCGATTTCGACGCTTGATACCTCTATCAATAGGCGTTGAAACATGTAATTATCTTGCCAACGGACATTACGATCGCTCAAATATTTCTACACATTTCATAGAAAATTCAATTTTATTGAAAATCAACTGAACTATAAACCACGAATTCCTAGCCCGAAAATCGGAAATCTGCAATTGTGCTCCGATTTCGACAGGCATTTCCATCGTTTGAATATTTCTACACATTTCGTAGAAAATTCAATTTTATTGAAAATCAACTGAACTATAGACCACGAATTCGGAGCCCGAAAATCGGAAATCTGCAATTGTGCTCCGATTTTGACAGGCATTTTCATCGTTTGAATATTTCTACACATTTCGTAGAAAATTCAATTTTATTAAAAATCAACTGAACTATAGACCACGAATTCGGAGCCCGAAAATCGGAAATCTGCAATTGTGCTCCGATTTCGACGCTTGATACCTCTATTAATAGGCGTTGAGACATGTAATTATCATGCCAACGGACATTACGATCGCTCAAATATTTCTACACATTTCATAGAAAATTCAATTTGATTGAAAATCAACTGAACTATAGACCACGAATTTGGAGCCCGGAAATCGGAAATCTGCAATTGTGCTCCGATTTCGAAAGGCATTTTCATCGTTTGAATATTTCTACACATTTCGTAGAAAATTCAATTTTATTGAAAATCAACTGAACTATATACCACGAATTCGGAGCCCAAAAATCAAAAATCTGCATTTTTGCTCCGATTTCGACGCTTGATACCTCTATCAATAGGCGTTGAGACATGTAATTATCATGCCAACGGACATTACGATCGCTCAAATATTTCTACACATTTCATAGAAAATTAAATTTTATTGAAAATCAACTGAACTATAGACCACGAATTCCGAGCCCAAAAATCGAAAATCTGCAAATGTGCTCCGATTTCAACGCTTGATACCTCTATCAATAGGCGTTGAGACATGTAATTATCATGCCAACGGACATTACGATCGCTCAAATATTTCTACACATTTCATAGAAAATTCAATTTGATTGAAAATCAACTGAACTATAGACCACGAATTCGGAGCCCGAAAATCGGAAATCTGCAATTGTGCTCCGATTTCGACAGGCATTTCCATCGTTTGAATATTTCTACACATTTCATAGAAAATTAAATTTTATTGAAAATCAACTGAACTATAGACCACGAATTCCGAGCCCAAAAATCGAAAATCTGCAATTGTGATCCGATTTCGACGCTTCATACCTCTATCAATAGGCGTTGAAACATGTAATTATCATGCCAACGGACATTACGATCGCTCAAATATTTCTACAAATTTCATAGAAAATTCAATTTTATTGAAAATCAACTGAACTATAGACCACGAATTCGGAGCCCAAAAATCGAAAATCTGCAATTGTGCTCCGATTTCGACGCTTGATACCTCTATCAATAGGCGTTGAGACATGTAATTATCATGCCAACGGACATTACGATCGCTCAAATATTTCTACACATTTCATAGAAAATTCAATTTGATTGAAAATCAACTGAACTATAAACCACGAATTCGGAGCCCGAAAATCGGAAATCTGCAATTGTGCTCCGATTTCGACAGGCATTTCCATCGTTTGAATATTTCTACACATTTCGTAGAAAATTCAATTTTATTGAAAATCAACTGAACTATAGACCACGAATTCGGAGCCCAAAATTCGAAAATCTGTAATTGTGCTTTGATTTCGACGCTTGATACCTCTATCAATAGGCGTTGAGACATGTAATTATCATGCCAACGGACATTACGATCGCGCATATATTTCTACACATTTCATAGAACATTCAATTTTTTGAAAATCAACTGAACTATAGACCACGAATTCCGAGCCCAAAAATCGAAAATCTGCAATTGTGCTCCGATGTCGATGCTTGATACCTCTATCAATAGGCGTTGAGACATGTAATTATCATGCCAACGGACATTACGATCGCTCAAATATTTCTACACATTTCATAGAAAATTCAATTTGATTGAAAATCAACTGAACTATAGACCACGAATTCGGAGCCCGAACCTCGACAGGCATTTCCATCGTTTGAATATTTCTACACATTTCGTAGAAAATTCAATTTTATTGAAAATCAACTGAACTATAGACCACGAATTCCGAGCCCAAAAATCGAAAATCTGCAATTGTGCTCCGATTTCGATGCTTGATACCTCTATCAATAGGCGTTGAGACATGTAATTATCATGCCAACGGACATTACGATCGTTCAAATATTTCTACACATTTCATAGAAAATTTAATTTGATTGAAAATCAACTGAACTATAGACCACGAATTCGGAGCCCGAAAATCGGAAATCTGCAATTGTGCTCCGATTTCGACAGGCATTTTCATCGTTTGAATATTTCTACACATTTCGTAGAAAATTCAATTTTATTGAAAATCAACTGAACTATAGACCACGAATTCCGAGCCCAAAAATCGAAAATCTGCAATTGTGCTCCGATTTCGACGCTTGATACCTCTATCAATAGGCGTTGAGACATGTAATTATCATGGCAACAGACATTACGATCGCTCAAATATTTCTACACATTTAATTGAAAATTCAATTTTAATGAAAATCAACTGAACTATAGACCACGAATTCCGAGCCCAAAAATCGAAAATCTGCAATTGTGCTCCGATTTCGACAGGCATTTCCATCGTTTGAATATTTCTACACATTTCGTAGAAAATTCAATTTTATTGAAAATCAACTGAACTATAGACCACGAATTCCGAGCCCAAAAATCGAAAATCTGCAATTGTGCTCCGATTTCGACGCTTGATACCTCTATCAATAGGCGTTGAGACATGTAATTATCATGCCAACGGACATTACGATCGCGCAAATATTTCTACACATTTCATAGAAAATTCAATTTTATTGAAAATCAACTGAACTATAGACCACGAATTCCGAGCCCAAAAATCGAAAATCTGCAATTGTGCTCCGATTTCGACGCTTGATACCTCTATCAATAGGCGTTGAGACATGTAATTATCATGCCAACGGACATTACGATCGCTCAAATATTTCTACACATTTCATAGAAAATTCAATTTTATTGAAAATCAACTGAACTATAAACCACGAATTCCGAGCCCGAAAATCAGAAATCTGCAATTGTGCTCCGATTTCGACAGGCATTTCCATCGTTTGAATATTTCTACACATTTCGTAGAAAATTCAATTTTATTGAAAATCAACTGAACTATAGACCACGAATTCGGAGCCCAAAATTCGAAAATCTGCAATTGTGCTCCGATTTCGACGCTTGATACCTCTATCAATAGGCGTTGAGACATGTAATTATCATGGCAACGGACATTACGATCGCTCAAATATTTCTACACATTTAATTGAAAATTCAATTTTAATGAAAATCAACTAAACTATAGACCACGAATTCGGAGCCCGAAAATCGGAAATCTGCAATTGTGCTCCGATTTCGACAGGCATTTCCATCGTTTGAATATTTCTACACATTTCATAGAAAATTAAATTTTATTGAAAATCAACTGAACTATAGACCACGAATTCCGAGCCCAAAAATCGAAAATCTGCAATTGTGCTCCGATTTCGACGCTTGATACCTCTATCAATAGGCGTTGAAACATGTAATTATCATGCCAACGGACATTACGATCGCTCAAATATTTCTACAAATTTCATAGAAAATTCAATTTTATTGAAAATCAACTGAACTATAGACCACGAATTCGGAGCCCAAAAATCGAAAATCTGCAATTGTGCTCCGATTTCGACGCTTGATACCTCTATCAATAGGCGTTGAGACATGTAATTATCATGCCAACGGACATTACGATCGCTCAAATATTTCTACACATTTCATAGAAAATTCAATTTTATTGAAAATCAACTGAACTATAAACCACGAATTCCGAGCCCGAAAATCGGAAATCTGCAATTGTGCTCCGATTTCGACAGGCATTTCCATCGTTTGAATATTTCTACACATTTCGTAGAAAATTCAATTTTATTGAAAATCAACTGAACTATAGACCACGAATTCGGAGCCCAAAATTCGAAAATCTGTAATTGTGCTTTGATTTCGACGCTTGATACCTCTATCAATAGGCGTTGAGACATGTAATTATCATGCCAACGGACATTACGATCGCTCAAATATTTCTACACATTTCATAGAAAATGCAATTTTATTGAAAATCAACTGAACTATAGACCACGAATTCCGAGCCCAAAAATCGAAAATCTGCAATTGTGCTCCGATTTCGACACTTGATACCTCTGTCAATAGGCGTTGAGACATGTAATTATCATGCCAACGGACATTACGATCGCTCAAATATTTCTACACATTTCATAGAAAATTCAATTTGATTGAAAATTCGACCACAAATATTTCTACACATTTCATAGAAAATTCAATTTGATTGAAAATTTGACCACGAATTCGGAGCCCGAAAATCGGAAATCTGCAATTGTGCTCCGATTTCGACAGGCATTTCCATCGTTTGAATATTTCTACACATTTCGTAGAAAATTCAAATTTATTGAAAATCAACTGAACTATAGACCACGATTTCCGAGCCCGAAAATCGGAAATCTGCAATTGTGCTCCGATTTCGACGCTTGATACCTCTATCAATAGGCGTTGAAACATGTAATTATCATGCCAACGGACATCACGGTCGCGCAAATATTTCTACACATTTCATAGAACATTAAATTTTTTGAAAATCAACTGAACTATACACCACGAATTCCGAGCCCAAAAATCGAAAATCTGCAATTGTGCTCCGATTTCGACGCTTGATACCTCTATCAATAGGCGTTGAGACATGTAATTATCATGCCAACGGACATTACGATCGCTCAAATATTTCTACACATTTCATAGAAAATTCAATTTGATTGAAATTCAACTGAACTATACACCACGAATTCGGAGCCCGGAAATCGGAAATCTGCAATTGTGCTCCGATTTCGACAGGCATTTCCATCGTTTGAATATTTCTACACATTTCGTAGAAAATTCAATTTTATTGAAAATCAACTGAACTATATACCACGAATTCGGAGCCCAAAAATCAAAAATCTTCAATTTTGCTCCGATTTCGACGCTTGATACCTCTATCAATAGGCGTTGAAACATGTAATTATCATGCCAACGGACATTACGATCGCTCAAATATTTCTACACATTTCATAGAAAATTAAATTTTATTGAAAATCAACTGAACTATAGACCACGAATTCCGAGCCCAAAAATCGAAAATCTGCAAATGTGCTCCGATTTCAACGCTTGATACCTCTATCAATAGGCGTTGAGACATGTAATTATCATGCCAACGGACATTACGATCGCTCAAATATTTCTACACATTTCATAGAAAATTCAATTTGATTGAAAATCAACTGAACTATAGACCACGAATTCGGAGCCCGAAAATCGGAAATCTGCAATTGTGCTCCGATTTCGACAGGCATTTCCATCGTTTGAATATTTCTACACATTTCATAGAAAATTAAATTTTATTGAAAATCAACTGAACTATAGACCACGAATTCCGAGCCCAAAAATCGAAAATCTGCAATTGTGCTCCGATTTCGACGCTTGATACCTCTATCAATAGGCGTTAAGACATGTAATTATCATGCCAACGGACATTACGATCGCTCAAATATTTCTACACATTTCATAGAAAATTCAATTTTATTGAAAATCAACTGAACTATATACCACGAATTCGGAGCCCAAAAATCAAAAATCTGCAATTTTGCTCCGATTTCGACGCTTGATACCTCTATCAATAGGCGTTGAGACATGTAATTATCATGCCAACGGACATTACGATCGCTCAAATATTTCTACAAATTTCATAGAAAATTCAATTTTATTGAAAATCAACTGAACTATAGACCACGAATTCGGAGCCCAAAAATCGAAAATCTGCAATTGTGCTCCGATTTCGACGCTTGATACCTCTATCAATAGGCGTTGAGACATGTAATTATCTTGCCAACGGACATTACGATCGCTCAAATATTTCTACACATTTCATAGAAAATTCAATTTTATTGAAAATCAACTGAACTATAAACCACGAATTCGGAGCCCGAAAATCGGAAATCTGCAATTGTGCTCCGATTTCGACAGGCATTTCCATCGTTTGAATATTTCTACACATTTCATAGAAAATTCAATTTGATTGAAAATCAACTGAACTATAGACCACGAATTCGGAGCCCGGAAATCGGAAATCTGCAATTGTGCTCCGATTTCGAAAGGCATTTCCATCGTTTGAATATTTCTACACATTTCGTAGAAAATTCAATTTTATTGAAAATCAACTGAACTATAGACCACGAATTCGGAGCCCAAAAATCAAAAATCTGCAATTTTGCTCCGATTTCGACGCTTGATACCTCTATCAATAGGCGTTGAGACATGTAATTATCATGCCAACGGACATTACGATCGCTCAAATATTTCTACACATTCCATAGAAAATTAAATTTTATTGAAAATCAACTGAACTATAGACCACGAATTCGGAGCCCAAAAATCGAAAATCTGCAAATGTGCTCCGATTTCGACGCTTGATACCTCTATCAATAGGCGTTAAGACATGTAATTATCATGCCAACGGACATTACGATCGCTCAAATATTTCTACACATTTCATAGAAAATTCAATTTTATTGAAAATCAACTGAACTATATACCACGAATTCGGAGCCCAAAAATCAAAAATCTGCAATTTTGCTCCGATTTCGACGCTTGATACCTCTATCAATAGGCGTTGAGACATGTAATTATCATGCCAACGGACATTACGATCGCTCAAATATTTCTACAAATTTCATAGAAAATTCAATTTTATTGAAAATCAACTGAACTATAGACCACGAATTCGGAGCCCAAAAATCGAAAATCTGCAATTGTGCTCCGATTTCGACGCTTGATACCTCTATCAATAGGCGTTGAGACATGTAATTATCTTGCCAACGGACATTACGATCGCTCAAATATTTCTACACATTTCATAGAAAATTCAATTTTATTGAAAATCAACTGAACTATAAACCACGAATTCGGAGCCCGAAAATCGGAAATCTGCAATTGTGCTCCGATTTCGACAGGCATTTCCATCGTTTGAATATTTCTACACATTTCATAGAAAATTCAATTTGATTGAAAATCAACTGAACTATGGACCACGAATTCGGAGCCCGGAAATCGGAAATCTGCAATTGTGCTCCGATTTCGAAAGGCATTTCCATCGTTTGAATATTTCTACACATTTCGTAGAAAATTCAATTTTATTGAAAATCAACTGAACTATATACCACGAATTCGGAGCCCAAAAATCAAAAATCTGCAATTTTGCTCCGATTTCGACGCTTGATACCTCTATCAATAGGCGTTGAGACATGTAATTATCATGCCAACGGACATTACGATCGCTCAAATATTTCTACACATTCCATAGAAAATTAAATTTTATTGAAAATCAACTGAACTATAGACCACGAATTCGGAGCCCAAAAATCGAAAATCTGCAAATGTGCTCCGATTTCGACGCTTGATACCTCTATCAATAGGCGTTGAGACATGTAATTATCTTGCCAACGGACATTACGATCGCTCAAATATTTCTACACATTTCATAGAAAATTCAATTTTATTGAAAATCAACTGAACTATAAACCACGAATTCGGAGCCCGAAAATCGGAAATCTGCAATTGTGCTCCGATTTCGACAGGCATTTCCATCGTTTGAATATTTCTACACATTTCGTAGAAATTTCAATTTTATTGAAAATCAACTGAACTATAGACCACGAATTCCGAGCCCAAAAATCGAAAATCTGCAATTGTGCTCCGATTTCGACGCTTGATACCTCTATCAATAGGCGTTGAAACATGTAATTATCATGCCAACGGACATTACGATCGCTCAAATATTTCTACAAATTTCATAGAAAATTCAATTTTATTGAAAATCAACTGAACTATAGACCACGAATTCGGAGCCCAAAAATGGAAAATCTGCAATTGTGCTCCGATTTCGACGCTTGATACCTCTATCAATAGGCGTTGAGACATGTAATTATCATGCCAACGGACATTACGATCGCTCAAATATTTCTACACATTTCATAGAAAATTCAATTTTATTGAAAATCAACTGAACTATAAACCACGAATTCGGAGCCCGAAAATCGAAAATCTGCAATTGTGCTCCGATTTCGACAGGCATTTCCATCGTTTGAATATTTCTACACATTTCATAGAAAATTAAATTTTATTGAAAATCAACTGAACTATAGACCACGAATTCGGAGCCCAAAAATCGAAAATCTGCAATTGTGCTCCGATTTCGACGCTTGATACCTCTATCAATAGGCGTTGAAACATGTAATTATCATGCCAACGGACATTACGATCGCTCAAATATTTCTACAAATTTCATAGAAAATTCAATTTTATTGAAAATCAACTGAACTATAGACCACGAATTCGGAGCCCAAAAATCGAAAATCTGCAATTGTGCTCCGATTTCGACGCTTGATACCTCTATCAATAGGCGTTGAAACATGTAATTATCATGCCAACGGACATTACGATCGCTCAAATATTTCTACAAATTTCATAGAAAATTCAATTTTATTGAAAATCAACTGAACTATAGACCACGAATTCGGAGCCCAAAAATCGAAAATCTGCAATTGTGCTCCGATTTCGACGCTTGATACCTCTATCAATAGGCGTTGAGACATGTAATTATCATGCCAACGGACATTACGATCGCTCAAATATTTCTACACATTTCATAGAAAATTCAATTTTATTGAAAATCAACTGAACTATAAACCACGAATTCGGAGCCCGAAAATCGGAAATCTGCAATTGTGCTCCGATTTCGACAGGCATTTCCATCGTTTGAATATTTCTACACATTTCGTAGAAAATTCAATTTTATTGAAAATCAACTGAACTATAGACCACGAATTCGGAGCCCAAAAATCGAAAATCTGCAATTGTGCTCCGATTTCGACGCTTGATACCTCTATCAATAGGCGTTGAGACATGTAATTATCTTGCCAACGGCCATTACGATCGCTCAAATATTTCTACACATTTCATAGAAAATTCAATTTTATTGAAAATCAACTGAACTATAAACCACGAATTCGGAGCCCGAAAATCGGAAATCTGCAATTGTGCTCCGATTTCGACAGGCATTTCCATCGTTTGAATATTTCTACACATTTCGTAGAAAATTCAATTTTATTGAAAATCAACTGAACTCTAGACCACGAATTCCGAGCCCAAAAATCGAAAATCTGCAATTGTGCTCCGATTTCGACGATTGATACCTCTATCAATAGGCGTTGAAACATGTAATTATCATGCCAACGGACATTACGATCGCTCAAATATTTCTACAAATTTCATAGAAAATTCAATTTTATTGAAAATCAACTGAACTATAGACCACGAATTCGGAGCCCAAAAATCGAAAATCTGCAATTGTGCTCCGATTTCGATGCTTGATACCTCTATCAATAGGCGTTGAGACATGTAATTATCATGCCAACGGACATTACGATCGTTCAAATATTTCTACACATTTCATAGAAAATTTAATTTGATTGAAAATCAACTGAACTATAGACCACGAATTCGGAGCCCGAAAATCGGAAATCTGCAATTGTGCTCCGATTTCGACAGGCATTTCCATCGTTTGAATATTTCTACACATTTCGTAGAAAATTCAATTTTATTGAAAATCAACTGAACTATAGACCACGAATTCCGAGCCCAAAAATCGAAAATCTGCAATTGTGCTCCGATTTCGACGCTTGATACCTCTATCAATAGTCGTTGAAACATGTAATTATCATGCCAACGGACATTACGATCGCTCAAATATTTCTACAAATTTCATAGAAAATTCAATTTTATTGAAAATCAACTGAACTATAAACCACGAATTCGGAGCCCGAAAATCGGAAATCTGCAATTGTGCTCCGATTTCGACAGGCATTTCCATCGTTTGAATATTTCTACACATTTCGTAGAAAATTCAATTATATTGAAAATCAACTGAACTATAGACCACGAATTCGGAGCCCAAAATTCGAAAATCTGTAATTGTGCTTTGATTTCGACGCTTGATACCTCTATCAATAGGCGTTGAGACATGTAATTATCATGCAAACGGACATTACGATCGCTCAAATATTTCTACACATTTCACAGAACATTCAATATTTGAAAATCAACTGAACTATAGACCACGAATTCCGAGCCCAAAAATCGAAAATCTGCAATTGTGCTCCGATGTCGATGCTTGATACCTCTATCAATAGGCGTTGAGACATGTAATTATCATGCCAACGGACATTACGATCGCTCAAATATTTCTACACATTTCATAGAAAATTCAATTTGATTGAAAATCAACTGAACTATAGACCACGAATTCGGAGCCCGAACCTCGACAGGCATTTCCATCGTTTGAATATTTCTACACATTTCGTAGAAAATTCAATTTTATTGAAAATCAACTGAACTATAGACCACGAATTCCGAGCCCAAAAATCGAAAATCTGCAATTGTGCTCCGATTTCGATGCTTGATACCTCTATTAATAGGCGTTGAGACATGTAATTATCATGCCAACGGACATTACGATCGTTCAAATATTTCTACACATTTCATAGAAAATTTAATTTGATTGAAAATCAACTGAACTATAGACCACGAATTCGGAGCCCGAAAATCGGAAATCTGCAATTGTGCTCCGATTTCGACAGGCATTTCCATCGTTTGAATATTTCTACACATTTCGTAGAAAATTAAATTTTATTGAAAATCAACTGAACTATAGACCACGAATTCCGAGCCCAAAAATCGAAAATCTGCAATTGTGCTCCGAATTCGACGCTTGATACCTCTATCAATAGGCGTTGAGACATGTAATTATCATGCCAACGGACATTACGATCGCTCAAATATTTCTACACATTTCATAGAAAATTCAATTTTATTGAAAATCAACTGAACTATAGACCACGAATTCCGAGCCCAAAAATCGAAAATCTGCAAATGTGCTCCGATTTCGACAGGCATTTCCATCGTTTGAATATTTCTACACATTTCGTAGAAAATTCAATTTTATTGAAAATCAACTATAGACCACGAATTCGGAGCCCAAAAATCGAAAATCTGTAACTGTGCTCTGATTTCGACGCTTGATACCTCTATCAATAGGCGTTGAGACATGTAATTATCATACCAACGGACATTACGATCGCTCAAATATTTCTACACATTTCATAGAAAATTCAATTTGATTGAAAATCAACTGAACTATAGACCACGAATTCGGAGCCCGAAAATCGCAAATCTGCAATTGTGCTCCGATTTCGACAGGCATTTAAATCGTTTGAATATTTCTACACATTTCGTAGAAAATTCAATTTTATTGAAAATCAACTGAACTATAGACCACGAATTCGGAGCCCAAAAATCGAAAATCTGCAATTGTGCTCCGATTTCGACGCTTGATACCTCTATCAATAGGCGTTGAAACATGTAATTATCATGCCAACGGACATTACGATCGCTCAAATATTTCTACACATTTCATAGAAAATTCAATTTGATTGAAAATCAACTGAACTATAGACCACGAATTCGGAGCACAAAAATGGAAAATCTGCAATTGTGTTCCGATTTCGACGCTTGATACCTCTATCAATAGGCGTTGAGACATGTAATTATCATGCCAACGGACATTACGATCGCTCAAATATTTCTACACATTTCATAGAAAATTCAATTTTATTGAAAATCAACTGAACTATAAACCACGAATTCGGAGCCCGAAAATCGGAAATCTGCAATTGTGCTCCGATTTCGACAGGCATTTCCATCGTTTGAATATTTCTACACATTTCATAGAAAATTAAATTTTATTGAAAATCAACTGAACTATAGACCACGAATTCGGAGCCCAAAAATCGAAAATCTGCAATTGTGCTCCGATTTCGACGCTTGATACCTCTATCAATAGGCGTTGAAACATGTAATTATCATGCCAACGGACATTACGATCGCTCAAATATTTCTACACATGTCATAGAAAATTCAATTTTATTGAAAATCAACTGAACTATAGACCACGAATTCGGAGCCCAAAAATCGAAAATCTGCAATTGTGCTCCGATTTCGACGCTTGATACCTCTATCAATAGGCGTTGAGACATGTAATTATCATGCCAACGGACATTACGATCGCTCAAATATTTCTACACATTTCATAGAAAATTCAATTTTATTGAAAATCAACTGAACTATAAACCACGAATTCGGAGCCCGAAAATCGGAAATCTGCAATTGTGCTCCGATTTCGACAGGCATTTCCATCGTTTGAATATTTCTACACATTTCGTAAAAAATTCAATTTTATTGAAAATCAACTGAACTATAGACCACGAATTCCGAGCCGGAAAATCGGAAATCTGGAATTGTGCTTCGATTTTGACAGGCATTTTCATCGTTTGAATATTTCTACACATTTCGTAGAAAATTCAATTTTATTAAAAATCAACTGAACTATAGACCACGAATTCGGAGCCCGAAAATCGGAAATCTGCAATTGTGCTCCGATTTCGACACTTGATACCTCTATTAATAGGCGTTGAGACATGTAATTATCATGCCAACGGACATTACGATCGCTCAAATATTTCTACACATTTCATAGAAAATTCAATTTGATTGAAAATCAACTGAACTATAGACCAGGAATTCCGAGCCCAAAAATCGAAAATCTGCAAATGTGCTCCGATTTCAACGCTTGATACCTCTATCAATAGGCGTTGAGACATGTAATTATCATGCCAACGGACATCACGATCGCTCAAATATTTCTACACATTTCATAGAAAATTCAATTTGATTGAAAATCAACTGAACTATAGACCACGAATTCGGAGCCCGAAAATCGGAAATCTGCAATTGTGCTCCGATTTCGACAGGCATTTCCATCGTTTGAATATTTCTACACATTTCATAGAAAATTAAATTTTATTGAAAATCAACTGAACTATAGACCACGAATTCCGAGCCCAAAAATCGAAAATCTGCAATTGTGCTCCGATTTCGACGCTTGGTACCTCTATCAATAGGCGTTGAAACATGTAATTATCATGCCAACGGTCATTACGATCGCTCAAATATTTCTACAAATTTCATAGAAAATTCAATTTTATTGAAAATCAACTGAACTATAGACCACGAATTCGGAGCCCAAAAATCGAAAATCTGCAATTGTGCTCCGATTTCGACGCTTGATACCTCTATCAATAGGCGTTGAGACATGTAATTATCATGCCAACGGACATTACGATCGCTCAAATATTTCTACACATTTCATAGAAAATTCAATTTTATTGAAAATCAACTGAACTATAAACCACGAATTCGGAGCCCGAAAATCGGAAATCTGCAATTGTGCTCCGATTTCGACAGGCATTTCCATCGTTTGAATATTACACATTTCGTACAAAATTCAATTTTATTGAAAATCAACTGAACTATAGACCACGAATTCGGAGCCCGAAAATCGGAAATCTGCAATTGTGCTCCGATTTCGACAGGCATTTCCATCGTTTGAATATTTCTACAAATTTCATAGAAAATTCAATTTTATTGAAAATCAACTGAACTATAGACCACGAATTCGGAGCCCAAAAATCGAAAATCTGCAATTGTGCTCCGATTTCGACGCTTGATACCTCTATCAATAGGCGTTGAGACATGTAATTATCATGCCAACGGACATTACGATCGCTCAAATATTTCTACACATTTCATAGAAAATTCAATTTGATTGAAAATCAACTGAACTATAGACCACGAATTCGGAGCCCGAAAATCGGAAATCTGCAATTGTGCTCCGATTTCGACAGGCATTTCCATCGTTTGAATATTTCTACACATTTCATAGAAAATTAAATTTTATTGAAAATCAACTGAACTATAGACCACGAATTCCGAGCCCAAAAATCGAAAATCTGCAAATGTGCTCCGATTTCAACGCTTGATACCTCTATCAATAGGCGTTGAGACATGTAATTATCATGCCAACGGACATTACGATCGCTCAAATATTTCTACACATTTCATAGAAAATTCAATTTGATTGAAAATCAACTGAACTATAGACCACGAATTCGGAGCCCGAAAATCGGAAATCTGCAATTGTGCTCCGATTTCGACAGGGATTTCCATCGTTTAAATTTTTTTACACATTTCATAGAAAATTAAATTTTATTGAAAATCAACTGAACTATAGACCACGAATTCCGAGCCCAAAAATCGAAAATCTGCAATTGTGCTCCGATTTCGACGCTTGATACCTCTATCAATAGGCGTTGAGACATGTAATTATCATGCCAACGGACATTACGATCGCTCAAATATTTCTACAAATTTCATAGAAAATTCAATTTTATTGAAAATCAACTGAACTATAGACCACGAATTCCGAGCCCAAAAATCGAAAATCTGCAATTGTGCTCCGATTTCGACGCTTGATACCTCTATCAATAGGCGTTGAGACATGTAATTATCATGCCAACGGACATTACGATCGCTCAAATATTTCTACACATTTCATAGAAAATTCAATTTTATAATCAACTGAACTATAGACCACGAATATTAGCCCAAAAATCGAAAATCTGCAATGTGCTCCGATTTCGACGCTTGATACCTCTATCAATAGGCGTTGAAACATGTAATTATCATGCCAACGGACATTACGATCGCTCAAATATTTCTACAAATTTCATAGAAAATTCAATTTTATTGAAAATCAACTGAACTATAGACCACGAATTCGGAGCCCAAAAATGGAAAATCTGCAATTGTGTTCCGATTTCGACGCTTGATACCTCTATCAATAGGCGTTGAGACATGTAATTATCATGCCAACGGACATTACGATCGCTCAAATATTTTTACACATTTCATAGAAAATTCAATTTGATTGAAAATCAACTGAACTATAGACCACGAATTCGGAGCCCGAAAATCGGAAATCTGCAATTGTGTTCCGATTTCGACAGGGATTTCCATCGTTTGAATATTTCTACACATTTCGTAGAAAATTCAATTTTATTGAAAATCAACTGAACTATAGACCACGAATTCGGAGCCCGAAAATCGAAAATCTGCAATTGTGCTCCGATTTCGACGCTTGATACCTCTATCAATAGGCGTTGAGACATGTAGTAATTGTCATGCCAACGGACATTACGATCGCGCAAATATTTCTACACATTTCATAGAACATCCAATTTTTTGAATATCAACTGAACTATAGACCACGAATTCCGAGCCCAAAAATCAAAAATCTGCAATTGTGCTCCGATTTCGATGCTTGATACCTCTATCAATAGGCGTTGAGACATGTAATTATCATGCCAACGGACATTACGATCGCTCAAATATTTCTACACATTTCATAGAAAATTCAATTTGATTAAAAATCAACTGAACTATAGACCACGAATTCGGAGCCCGAACCTTGACAAGCATTTCCATCGTTTGAATATTTCTTCACATTTCGTAGAAAATTCAATTTTATTGAAAATCAACTGAACTATAGACCACGAATTCCGAGCCCAAAAATCCAAAATCTGCAATTGTGCTCCGATGTCGATGCTTGATACCTCTATCAATAGGCGTTGAGACATGTAATTATCATGGCAACGGACATTACGATCGCTCAAATATTTCTACAAATTTCATAGAAAATTCAATTTTATTGAAAATCAACTGAACTATAGACCACGAATTCGGAGCCCAAAAATGGAAAATCTGCAATTGTGTTCCGATTTCGACGCTTGATACCTCTATCAATAGGCGTTGAGACATGTAATTATCATGCCAACGGACATTACGATCGTTCAAATATTTCTACACATTTCATAGAAAATTTAATTTGATTGAAAATCAACTGAACTATAGACCACGAATTCGGAGCCCGAAAATCGGAAATCTGCAATTGTGCTCCGATTTCGACAGGCATTTCCATCGTTTGAATATTTCTACACATTTCGTAGAAAATTCAATTTTATTGAAAATCAACTGAACTATAGACCACGAATTCCGAGCCCAAAAATCGAAAATCTGCAATTGTGCTCCGATTTCGATGCTTGATACCTCTATCAATAGGCGTTGAGACATGTAATTATCATGGCAACGGACATTACGATCGCTCAAATATTTCTACACATTTCATTGAAAATTCAATTTTAATGAAAATCAACTGAACTATAGACCACGAATTCCGAGCCCAAAAATCGAAAATCTGCAATTGTGCTCCGATTTCGACAGGCATTTCCATCGTTTGAATATTTCTACATATTTTGTAGAAAATTCAATTTTATTGAAAATCAACTGAACTATAGACCACGAATTCGGAGCCCAAATATCGAAAATCTGCAATTGTGCTCCGATATTGACGCTTGATACTTCTATCAATAGGCGTTGAGACATGTAATTATTATGCCAACGGACATTACGATCGCTCAAATATTTCTACACATTTCATAGAAAATTCAATTTAATTGAAAATCAACTGAACTATGACCACGAATTCGGAGCCCGAAAATCGGAAATCTGCAATTGTGCTACGATTTCGACAGGCATTTCCATCGTTTGAATATTTCTACACATTTCGTAGAAAATTTAATTTTATTGAAAATCAACTGAACTATAGACCACGAATTCGGAGCCCAAAAACCGAAAATCTGCAATTGTGCTCCGATTTCGACACTTGATACCTCTATCAATAGGCGTTGAGACATGTAATTATCATGCCAACGGACATTACGATCGCCCAAATATTTCTACACATTTCATAGAAAATTCAATTTAATTGAAAATCAACTGAACTATAGACCACGAATTCCGAGCCCAAAAATCGGAAATCTGCAATTGTGCTCTGAATTCGACGCTTGATACCTCTATCAATAGGCGTTGAGACATGTAATTATCATGCCAACGGACATTACGATCGCTCAAATATTTCTACACATTTCATAGAAAATTCAATTTTATTGAAAATCAAGTGAACTATAGACCACGAATTCGGAGCCCGAAAATCGGAAATCTGCAATTGTGCTCCGATTTCGACAGGCATTTCCATCGTTTGAATATTTCTACACATTTCGTAGAAAATTCAATTTTATTGAAAATCAACTATAGACCACGAATTCGGAGCCCAAATATCGAAAATCTGCCACTGTGCTTTGATTTCGACGCTTGATACCTCTATCAATAGGCGTTGAGACATGTAATTATCATGCCAACGGACATTACGATCGCTCAAATATTTCTACACATTTCATAGAAAATTCAATTTGATTGAAAATCAACTGAACTATAGACCACGAATTCGGAGCCCGAAAATCGGAAATCTGACAGGCAAAAATCGAAAATCTGCAATTGTGCTCTGATTTCGACGCTTGATACCTCTATCAATAGGCGTTGAGACATGTAATTATCATGCCAACGGACATTACGATCGCTCAAATATTTCTACACATTTCATAGAAAATTCAATTTGAATGAAAATCAACTGAACTATAGACCACGAATTCCGAGCCCAAAAATCAAAAATCTGCAATTGTGCTCCGATTTCGACGCTTGATACCTCTATCAATAGGCGTTGAGACATGTAATTATCATGCCAACGGACATTACGATCGCTCAAATATTTCTACACATTTCATAGAAAATTCAATTTTATTGAAAATCAACTGAACTATAGACCACGAATTCCGTGCCCAAAAATCGAAAATCTGCAATTGTGCTCCGATTTCGACGCTTGATACCTCTATCAATAGGCGTTGAGACATGTAATTATCATGCCAACGGACATTACGATCGCTCAAATATTTCTACACATTTCATAGAAAATTCAAATTTATTGAAAATCAACTGAACTATAGACCACGAATTCGGAGCCCGAAAATCGGAAATCTGCAATTGTGCTCCGATTTCGACAGGCATTTTCATCGTTTGAATATTTCTACACATTTCGTAGAAAATTCAAATTTATTGAAAATCAACTGAACTATAGACCACGAATTCCGAGCTCAAAAATCGAAAATCTGCAATTGTGCTCTTATTTCGACGCTTGATTCAACTGAACTATAGACCACGAATTCCGAGCCCAAAAATCGAAAATCTGCAATTGTGCTCCGATTTCAACGCTTGATACTCTATCAATAGGCGTTGAGACATGTAATTATCATGCCAACGGACATAACGATCGCTCAAATATTTCTACACATTTCATAGAAAATTCAATTTGATTGAAAATCAAATAAAATATAGACCACGAATTCGGAGCCCGAAAATCGGAAATCTGCAATTGTGCTCCGATTTCGACAGGGATTTCCATCGTTTAAATTTTTCTACACATTTCGTAGAAAATTCAATTTTATTGAAAATCAACTGAACTATAGACCACGAATTCGGAGCCCAAAAATCGAAAAACTGCAATTGTGCTCCGATTTTGACGCTTGATACCTATATCAATAGGCGTTGAGCCATGTAATTATCATGCCAACGGACATTACGATCGCTCAAATATTTCTACACATTTCATAGAAAATTCAATTTTATTGAAAATCAACTGAACTATAGACCACGAATTCCTAGCCCAAAAATGGAAAATCTGCAATTGTGCTCCGATTTCGACGCTTGATACCTCTATCAATAGGCGTTGAGACATGTAATTATCATGCCAACGGACATTACGATCGCTCAAATATTTCTACACATTTCATAGAAAATTCAATTTGATTGAAAATCAACTGAAATATAAACCACGAATTCGGAGCCCGAAAATCGGAAATCTGCAATTGTGCTCCGATTTCGACAGGCATTTCCATCGTTTGAATATTTCTACACATTTCGTAGAAAATTCAATTTTATTGAAAATCAACTGAACTATAAGACCACGAAGTCGGAGCCTAAAAATCGGAAATCTGCCATTTTGCTCCGATTTCGACGCTTGATACCTCTATCAATAGGCATTGAGACATGTAATTATCATGCCAACGGACATTACGATCGCTCAAATATTTCTACACATTTCATAGAAAATTCAATTTGATTAAAAATCAACTGAACTATGACCACGAATTCGGAGCCCGAAAATCGGAAATCTGCAATTGTGCTACGATTTCGACAGGCATTTCCATCGTTTGAATATTTCTACACATTTCGTAGAAAATTCAATTTTATTGAAAATCAACTGAACTATAGACCACGAATTCGGAGCCCAAAAACCGAAAATCTGCAATTGTGCTCCGATTTCGACACTTGATACCTCTATCAATAGGCGTTGAGACATGTAATTATCATGCCAACGGACATTACGATCGCCCAAATATTTCTACACATTTCATAGAAAATTAAATTTTATTGAAAATCAACTGAACTATAGACCACGAATTCCGAGCCCAAAAATCGAAAATCTGCAATTGTGCTCCGATTTCGACGCTTGATACCTCTATCAATAGGCGTTGAAACATGTAATTATCATGCCAACGGACATTACGATCGCTCAAATATTTCTACACATTTCATAGAAAATTCAATTTTATTGAAAATCAACTGAACTATATACCACGAATTCGGAGCCCGAAAATCGGAAATCTGCAATTGTGCTCCGATTTCGACAGGCATTTCCATCGTTTGAATATTTCAACACATTTCGTAGAAAATTCAATTTTATTGAAAATCAACTATAGACCACGAATTCGGAGCCCGAAAATCGGAAATCTGACAGGCAAAAATCGAAAATCTGCAATTGTGCTCCGATTTCGACGCTTGATACCTCTATCAATAGGCGTTGAGACATGTAATTATCATGCCAACGGACATTACGATCGCTCAAATATTTCTACACATTTTATAGAAAATTCAATTTGAATGAAAATCAACTGAACTATAGACCACGAATTCCGAGCCCAAAAATCAAAAATCTGCAATTGTGCTCCGATTTCGACGCTTGATACCTCTATCAATAGGCGTTGAGACATGTAATTATCATGCCAACGGACATTACGATCGCTCAAATATTTCTACACATTTCATAGAAACTTCAATTTTATTGAAAATCAACTGAACTATAGACCACGAATTCCGTGCCCAAAAATCGAAAATCTGCAATTGTGCTCCGATTTCGACGCTTGATACCTCTATTAATAGGAGTTGAGACATGTAATTATCATGCCAACGGACATTACGATCGCTCAAATATTTCTACACATTTCATAGAAAATTCAATTTGATTGAAAATCAACTGAACTATAGACCACGAATTCGGAGCCCGAAAATCGGAAATCTGCAATTGTGCTCCGATTTCGACAGGCATTTTCATCGTTTGAATATTTCTACACATTTCGTAGAAAATTCAAATTTATTGAAAATCAACTGAACTATAGACCACGAATTCCGAGCTCAAAAATCGAAAATCTGCAATTGTGCTCTTATTTCGACGCTTGATTCCTTTATCAATAAGCGTTGAGACATGTAATTATCATGCCAACGGACATTACGATCGCTCAAATATTTCTACACATTTCATAGAAAATTCAATTTGATTGAAAATCAACTGAACTATAGACCACGAATTCGGAGCCCGAAAATCGGAAATCTGCAATTGTGCTCCGATTTCGACAGGCATTTCCATCGTTTGAATATTTCTACACATTTCGTAGAAAATTCAATTTTATTGAAAATCAACTGAACTATTATAAACCACGAATTCCGAGCCCAAAAATCAAAAATCTGCAATTGTGCTCCGATTTCGATGCTTGATACCTCTATCAATAGGCGTTGAGACATGTAATTATCATGCCAACGGACATTACGATCGCTCAAATATTTCTACACATTTCATAGAAAATTCAATTTGATTGAAAATCAACTGAACTATAGACCACGAATTCGGAGCCCGAAAATCGGAAATCTGCAATTGTGCTCCGATTTCAACAGGCATTTTCATCGTTTGAATATTTCTACACATTTCGTAGAAAATTCAAATTTATTGAAAATCAACTGAACTATAGACCACGAATTCCGAGCTCAAAAATTGAAAATCTGCAATTGTGCTCTTATTTCGACGCTTGATTCCTTTATCAATAAGCGTTGAGACATGTAATTATCATGCCAACGGACATTACGATCGCTCAAATATTTCTACAGATTTCATAGAAAATTCAATTTGATTGAAAATCAACTGAACTATAGACCACGAATTCGGAGCCCGAAAATTGGAAATCTGCAATTGTGCTCCGATTTCGACAGGCATTTTCATCGTTTGAATATTTCTACACATTTCGTAGAAAATTCAAATTTATTGAAAATCAACTGAACTATAGACCACGAATTCCGAGCTCAAAAATCGAAAATCTGCAATTGTGCTCTTATTTCGACGTTTGATTCCTTTATCAATAAGCGTTGAGACATGTAATTATCATGCCAACGGACATTACGATCGCTCAAATATTTCTACACATTTCATAGAATATTCAATTTGATTGAAAATCAACTGAACTATAGACCACGAATTCGGAGCCCGAAAATCGGAAATCTGCAATTGTGCTCCGATTTCGACAGGCATTTCCATCGTTTGAATATTTCTACACATTTCGTAGAAAATTCAATTTTATTGAAAATTAACTGAACTATAGACCACGAATTCCGAGCCCAAAAATCGAAAATCTGCAATTGTGCTCCGATTTCGACGCTTGATACCTCTATCAATAGGCGTTGAGACATGTAATTATCATGCCAACGGACATTACGATCGCTCAAATATTTCTACACATTTCATAGAAAATTCAATTTTATTGAAAATCAACTGAACTATAGACCACGAATTCCGAGCCCAAAAATCGAAAATCTGCAATTGTGCTCTGATTTCGACGCTTGATACCTCTATCAATAGGCGTTGAGACATGTAATTATCATGCCAACGGACATTACGATCGCTCAAATATTTCTACACATTTCATAGAAAATTCAATTTAATTGAAAATCAACTGA
The DNA here is from genome assembly GCA_958295665.1 of Tipula vernalis. Classification (NCBI taxonomy): domain Eukaryota; kingdom Metazoa; phylum Arthropoda; class Insecta; order Diptera; family Tipulidae; genus Tipula; species Tipula vernalis. The sequence continues at coordinate 105,837,612 of OY282558.1, forward strand.
ACTATAGACCACGAATTCGGAGCCCGAAAATCGGAAATCTGCAATTGTGCTCCGATTTCGACAGGCATTTCCATCGTTTGAATATTTCTACACATTTCGTAGAAAATTCAATTTTATTGAAAATCAACTGAACTATAGACCACGAATTCCGAGCCCAAAAATCGAAAATCTGCAATTGTGCTCCGATTTCAACGCTTGCTACCTCTATCAATAGGCGTTGAGACATGTAATTATCATGCCAACGGACATAACGATCGCTCAAATATTTCTACACATTTCATAGAAAATTCAATTTGATTGAAAATCAACTAAAATATAGACCACGAATTCGGAGCCCGAAAATCGCAAATCTGCAATTGTGCTCCGATTTCGACAGGCATTTCCATCGTTTAAATTTTTCTACACATTTCGTAGAAAATTCAATTTTATTGAAAATCAACTGAACTATAGACCACGAATTCGGAGCCCAAAAATCGAAAAACTGCAATTGTGCTCCGATTTTGACGCTTGATACCTATATCAATAAGCGTTGAGCCATGTAATTATCATGCCAACGGACATTAGGATCGCTTAAATATTTCTACACATTTCATAGAAAATTCAATTTTATTGAAAATCAACTGAACTATAGACCACGAATTCCTAGCCCAAAAATGGAAAATCTGCAATTGTGCTCCGATTTCGACGCTTGATACCTCTATCAATAGGCGTTGAGACATGTAATTATCATGCCAACGGACATAACGATCGCTCAAATATTTCTACACATTTCATAGAAAATTCAATTTGATTGAAAATCAACTGAAATATAAACCACGAATTCGGAGCCCGAAAATCGGAAATCTGCAATTGTGCTCCGATTTCGACAGGCATTTCCATCGTTTGAATATTTCTACATATTTCGTAGAAAATTCAATTTTATTGAAAATCAACTGAACTATAGGACCACGAAGTCGGAGCCTAAAAATCGGAAATCTGCCATTTTGCTCTGATTTCGACGCTTGATACCTCTATCAATAGGCGTTGAGACATGTAATTATCATGCCAACGGACATTACGATCGCTCAAATATTTCTACACATTTCATAGAAAATTCAATTTCTACACATTTTGTAGAAAATTCAATTTTCAGCCATCAATTTGCCGGCAAATAACATCGAGAATTTTCAGTGGTCAATTTATTGTTAAGCTCGCGGTTAAGAAAATCCAATCAGTGTTAGGTAGTTTATTGAAGATACGAAGTTCAAATGATTTTGTGGCGTGAGCATCCAAATGGTCCGATAAAAACGTAGAAGCTAAAAACAGTAACGTATGAGAACGCTTGTGCACCGTACCTCGCAAAAAAATCATTAAAAGAGTCACCTGAAAGTTTTCACCAATTATATCTAAAGGCGCCCTCTAAATGGAAGTCGAACACGCAAAAATTTCTAGATTCATATTGTCTCAACTAGTCCAGGAGACTAGATTGTAATTACATAAAATAAATAAATAAAATTTATTTTAAATTAAAAAAAAAAAAAAAAAAAAAAAATATTGTCTCAACTGGAAGCGCAAAACGTTCTAAAACGGATCGTAGAGGAATGCAGAAATGGACGATTTCTCATTCAAGGTCCATTGAGAGGATACTGACACGGCTTGAACCAAGAGACAAATTTTCAACAGCGCCTAGGGCATATGATTGATTCAGATGGCTTGAACCATTATTCCTTTTAAGGCTCTTGTTACAAAAATTATTGCTGCTTAAGGTGGAGTAGGACGCCTGTTTTCCAAATTATACTATATAATCCAATCATGGATAAGTATCTACAATTCGCTACCAGAACTGGGAACCATTTGCATTCCGAGACGAATTGCAGCATTAACAAACCCAAATCGACTTCAAGTGCACTCATTTTGTGATGCGCCTGAAGCGGTATTTGACAGTGTTGTCTGTCTGTGGGCGACTCATAAGAAAGGAGACATCACAGTGAATATTATCTTCGAATCTCTAACCTACGATAATATAGATATCCTGCTTCATTGGCTGACATGCGTTCCATGAAGATAAAAAGCTTTCGTGGGTAACCGCAACAATTCTCGAAACAACCGGCATCATGTCGATTTAAATCTAATCCCGTTGATGTAATATCTAGAGGTGTTAAACACCAAGCGTTATCAACCTGAAGCGAAGCTGAAAGAAACTGACCAAAATTAATGGTTGCCACAAAAAACAGCAGTGCAAAGGCAAATTAAATGAGTAATGACCGAGACTACGAGTGCAGCTGATACAACACATAATTTTTTTTTTTTTTTTTTTTTTATTAGGCCTTGGCTCCTACAAAAATTAGAGCCATATTGCCAAAAGTTCAAATTTGTACAATTTTAATTTACATCGTTTTATTTCATAATTCAATTTTAACCAAAAAATGTTTAATCTTAAAAATCTTAAAATGATAATCTACAAATATCTGTGATTTCTTGGACAGAAAACTTAAAAATCTCAAAATGATAATCTACAAATATCTGTGATTTCTTGGACAGTACTAAAAAACTATTTATGTAGCTCGAGCAAGATACAACACTGACACTAACCGGCATAGAAAACGAGCCACACTGAAAACAAATTTTTTTTTGACGTAAATATCTTTTGAACGGCACTACCTGAACCGAACGGGAAACATGAAACAAAAACCAAATTATAGACCATTCGAAACAATCTTAGAAAATGTGGGATGCTATGGAAAATTTAAATGTATCAGCAAAATAATAATCGAAAATCTGTGAAATTGTTTTTGTGATGTTCAATCGTTTTATTGTCGAGTTTTACATTTTGCTGTGCCAATATGTTACGTTCATTATGTCGCTAAAGTCAGAAAATGTAGCGACAATCGCAGCATTTTTGGAAGATGGGAGAAGTAAACGAGATACGTTACATTGCAATAATAAATTCCGGATTTCACGTGATTTTCGAGACAAGGTTTAATGCTACGGTCAGGCAAAGAGTAGACTGAGATAACCGTTTTGTAGTTTTATCAACTCTTAGAAATCACGTGCGTCATATTAATGTAAGCAAAAGAATAATACGGAGCAGGTTGGGAGAATAAATCTCCATGCACGAAGACCAACCATGGGTCCAGAACTTCTGTCACAAAACAGAAATATGAAAATTGGAGTAAACCTGATTGGAGCCAAATTTTGTTCACCGATGTATCGCGATTTTGTTTGAGAACGACCTGGGGAGCATTACTCCCCAAGCATATTCAGCGAAAGGCCCCAAGACAGATCAATCCGTCATCAGTCCCAATCGGATCTATAAAGACCATTCGCTGTATTAACGTTTCGAGAAGTAAGAGAGATTGAAAATGAAACATTCAGTATCGACAGAAACGATGAACCAAAATTAGTAAACTGATGAGTTTATTGAAAGAAAAACCAGCCCGATACCTAAGGCGAATTACATGCGTTAGCCCTATAAAAATTGAAAGCTCGCCATAGAAGAAGTATAAGGTGGAATAGGTTCATGAACCAACGAAGCATTAGTGAAACCTTAAGAGGGCTAAATGGGTTGGGGGAAGAAGCTGAATGAAGGGATCCATGGCTTCTACGTATATTAATCAATAAAATAGATAAGAAAAACGTAGTTTATGGGCGTCAAAGATGGTAGACGATGATGCTTTAAGTGTTTAGCTGATAATCATTTAGTGTATTAGTGTAAATCGAAGAAAAGTGACCGTTTTTACCGTGGAAGACATAATTCCCTGTTACCATGTTGATAATCAAACTTTTAATCATCTACAGAAGTCAGTCAATTCTAATTTAACAATCACTAAGAGGACCTCACAAGTGTCAAACAATTCCGAGACTCGCATCGTCAGTTACACAGGGAAACCAAAGGAATGAGGAAACTAAAGCAAAAGATGAAAAGGCAAAAGATGTATGAAGAAATCCTTACAACCAACCTGTACGTTACTACCTACTGCCGTATTAAATGTACATAGGTATATACCTATGATCCAGTCGGACAGTGGCAACTATGTAGAGAATTACTAGCCTCTGGTTCAGAATCTTCGTTTATATCAGAGCAACGCATTAATAGATGGTACAATTTTGGTTTAAGTCAATTAAAGGCCGGATACACGCAAGGGTATAACATCAGTGTTAATAAAACTACATTTTAACTCTGAAAGTGCTGGTCTAAAATTGAGAAAATGGTTGTCCAATTTTGTAGAAGTATGGATAATTGAAAGCCGGATGATCAGAGGTTTCAACAATAGGAGTTTCATAGACACTCTGATACAAATATGGCCGTGTGTGTGGGTGGTTACACGCCATAATAATTTTATGCTTCACTTATACAAAGAATTAAATATTCAACATTTATTTTATAATGCTTTTATTTATGTTTCGGAATTTTTTCTTTTTATTTTGGCACAATTTTATTTCTTTTTAAAGATTTACAATTTATTTTGTATAAATCTTTATTTAGCTTTATTCACTTACTGGCCTCATATATAACGGCTCAGTAAAAGCTAGTAGTTAATATTTTTAATTTTAATATCAATTATATACACGACACAATGATGTGCGTCGTGACTCAGTTAAATGATTATTGTTTTTTATTGCATAGGAAAATTCCTTTTATATGAATTCTCCCTTTATTTTTGCAGCTCATACTACGATAGCGTAAATTTAGTGAACTCGTATTTTTAGCATTTTGATTTATAGTTCAAAATGCTCATAACTAGAGGTCACGCGGAATAATTTAGGAGAATAAAATGCTTGTTATAATTTAGTACATTTTAATTTGTTTATTTTTGAACTGTCATTTTCTGTCAGTGCAATTAGTGAAATTAGTGAACGCCACATCACCCCCTTACCAGCGAATTGGCGATAAGCGATGACGTGAAACGCGCTGGTAGTTTCGTGGTCCTTCCTGCTCTCGTCGTTGTTGCTCCGGATGTTTGTTCGTTAAAATTGAAACGAACTTTTACTGTGCGTGGTCGCTCACCCGTTGTTTGTGATGCTGATTTACCCTCCGCTGTTGGATTGGCGTCCTGTATCGCGGCGGTGTCTCGAGGTGTTACTGCGGCATCTGGCTGTCCCTTATCCTGATCGGCTTCAGTGAAGCATGGTTTCAGCCTGTCCATAGAGATGTTGCATTTTCGTCCCTTTACCTCTACGACAAATGCTTTTTCTCCGCGACTGATAACCAGGAATGGACCTTCATATGGTGCTTGTAGGGATTTCCTCACAGCGTCTGTACGTAAGAAAACATGCGTGCAACTATGGAGTTCCTGAGACATAAAAATTTTGTTGTTGCAATGTGGAGATGGTGGAGTTGGCCGGATCGTTTCGAAATGTTTACGTAGTTCTTCTGCGAATTCAGATTGATTAATTTGGGCTTTGGTTTCGACCAGTAGCTGACTGGGAACCCTGATTTTCTCGCCAAAAACCAATTCTGCCGATGTTGTTTTGAAATCATCTCGATACGTGGTGCGTAGTCCCAATAGTATTTTTGGGAGTATCCTGGTCCAGTCGCTCTTCCCGTGGCACATAATGGCTGCTTTCAATGTCCTGTGGAATCGTTCTATTAATCCGTTGCACTTGGGGTTGTATGCTGTCGTTCTCTTGTGGTTGAATACTAATAATTTTGAAAATTCGTGGAATAGTTCTGATTCAAATTGTACCCCTTGGTCGGTAACTATTGCAGATGGCACTCCATAGCGGGCTATCCACTGGCTATATACTGCGACTGCGACTGTTTCGGCTTTAATATCTGGTGTCGGGATCACTTCCGTCCACCTAGTAAATCTGTCTATAATCGTCAAGCAGAAACGCTGCCCCTCTGAGATTGGTAATGGACCTACCAGATCGAGATGAATCTCATCAAATCGTCTCGTTACTGGCGCATAATATCCCAATGGACTTTTCGTGTGTTTGTTTACTTTAGCTCGTTGACATGCCAAACAGCATTGTACAATCCTTCTCACATCCTTCTTTATTCCCTTCCATATAAATTGCTGCGTCATGGGTTTTATCGATGGTAGCACGCCTGGGTGTGATAAATTATGTACCGCTTCGAACACTCTTTATCTAAATTCGGCTGGAATGTACGGGCGTGTGTTTCCCGTGGACACATCGCAAAGTAGCGACTTGTTTGATCCGAACGCAACTGGGATTTCCGTTAATTGTAGTTCCGTGTCTGCTTCTCTTAGCTCCCTCGCTTCGTCGTCCTCCTGCTGAGCATCGGCAATTAGAGCATAGTCGATTGATTCGCTGATTTCCAAATTTTCGATTTGAGATAGGGTGTCAGCCACCACATTGTCACGACCTGAAATGTGTTGAATGTTCGTGGTGAACTGGGCGATGAAATCGAGGTAGCGGAATTGTGGTGGTGATGCTTTTGCGGGGTTTTGCATTAACGCATATATTAGAGGCTTGTGGTCGGTAAAAATTATAAAATCGCGACCCTCTAACATTTGTCGGAATCGCTTGACCGCCGAGTAAGCGGCCAAGAGTTCTCGATCGTATGCGCTGTACTTCCTTTGCGTTTCTGTTAGTTTCGCCGAGTGGAATTGTAATGGTTCCCAGATCGTTTTGTGCGTATTGCTTTCGTTCTCGTTTTTCTGCTGCAATACAGCACCTATTGCCGTATCTGATGCATCTACCATTAATGCGAGTTTTGCCTCTTGATTTGGGTGTCGCAGCATTGTTGCTTCGCAAAGTTGTGTTTTTACAAGTTGAAATGCGGCTTTGCTTTCGACTGACCAATCTATTATGCGTGCGTCGTTTTTCTTGCTACCTTTCAGGTAGTCATTAAGAATAGCTTGACTGTCCGCTGCGTTGGGCATGAACGACCTATAAAAATTCAACATTTCCAAAAACCGACGCAGTTGTTTCACCGTCGTGGGTAGCTCGAATTTCGCTATACATTCAACTCGTTCTGCTAAGGGACGAATACCTTCTCCAGATACCTCGTGCCCTAAAAATTGAACCTGTGTTTTGGCGAATTGGCATTTATCCGTCTTAATGATCAACCCTGCGTCGTTTAATTTCGAGAAAATAATTTCTAAATGTTCTAAATGTTCGGCAATTGTTCGGGATGCCACCAGTATATCGTCCAAGTAAATGAAGCAAAAATTTAGTCCCTGTAAAACCGAATGCATGAAACGTTGAAATGAATTTCCTGCGTTCCTCAACCCAAACGTCATTCTTGTGAACTCGAATAGTCCGAATGGTGTTGATATTGCTGTCTTTGCTATATCGGATTCTTCAATTGGGGTCTGGTGGTATACCCTGACCAGGTCGATAGTTGTGAAGTAATTGGTTCCTTGTAGTTGTTGTGTGAAATCGTGGATGTATGGTATAGGATATCTGTCTGGTAACGTGACATTATTCAACGCTCGGTGGTCTCCGCAAGGTCGCCAATCACCGTTCTTTTTGGGAACTAAGTGTAATGGGCTCGCCCACGGGCTGTCCGAGCGTCTATAAATGCCCTGTTCCAGCATGTATTCGAATTCCTTCTTCGCGATCTTGAGCTTATCTGCGCTTAATCTTCGTGGTTTTGCGTATACAGGTGGACCACGTGTTATGATGTGGTGTGTCACCTGATGTTTTACTGATTTTAATTGCTGCGAATCGCATGTAATTTCCTTAAGTTTTGTCAGTAGTGGCATCACTCGCTCATCCACACTATTCGTGTTGATTACTTTAATTGTTGGTACTGTGTTGTACGTTTTTGTAGCTACTGCGCAAATCGATGTAAGCGGATCGAGCAATCGATTTCTCTGTATGTCTACCAGCAGCCCTGACTGGTTCAGGAAATCTGCGCCTATTATTGGCGTGGTGACGTCTGCAATTGTGAATGTCCAGCTAAATTTCCTTCGCAGTCCTAGATCCACATTCAGCAGCCGCCTTCCATACGTTTTGACTACCGTCCCGTTTGCCGCATGTAGATTAACTTCGGGGTTGTGATTCCTCCGGTCGCTAATGTTTGGCGGTATAACCGAAATGTCGGCGCCCGTGTCGATGAGATATGTCTGGTTCGTTAATATGTCGTAAATTTTGAGGCGACAATTTGCGGTGTCCCGGTCGCAAGTCGCCATCTGCGCCGGTTTATCTAGTTTTTTGTCTTAAACTCGCTCCATTTCGGGCAAGAAGGTTTACAACATCGTGCAGCTTCTTTAAACCTAAAATGGTAAAAGCATACTCGCGGTGATTCATTCTCGTCTTCCTCTGTGCTTTGTTTGTCTGGAGTTACGCTTCTTCTTGGCCGTCGATTTGTGCGCGAATTGCTCGGTGAGCGGTTTCTTTGCACGTTTCGGTCCATTATGTCTAATCGACGCAGAATCTCGTTTATTTGTGTGGACATGCTGTTTTCATTTGTTGCGTGTGGCTGTGCTGTTGGTGGTGCTAAGGCCATCACACTTGCTTGCGCCATCGTCTCTGGCACTCGGTCGGCGAGCTCTGCTAGTTTGGTTGCCGATAATGCTTCGGCCGTCGGTGCTAACACTTCTTGAGCGCGTAGTGGTAACCTTTTCAGCCACAACGTCTTTATGAAATCGTCTGTGACGTCGGTTCCTCCACTACTTTTCAACTTCCTTAGTAATTGGGACGGTTTGCTGTCTCCCAACTCGATACCTTGCAGCAATCGATGAATCTGCGTCTGTTTGGACTCGCAAAGCCGATCCAATATTGCCTGTTTTAAATCTGTGTATGGCGTTGCCGTGCGTGGGCCGGTGATAACGTCGCTTATGTCGTTCATGACCCAAACATTCAGTGAGCTCAATACATGATGATACCCGTACAGCAAGGGGAGCTACTGTGGCATGTGTTGGCTGTGGAGTAGAGGCAGACGGGTTTGCTGCCCTTTCTGTGGGTACACCCTCTAATGCCCTCCGGATCCCTTCCTGGATTTGCTCCTCTATATATGCTGCTTACCTGGTATTCTCCTCGTCATCGTTTTGGTGAATAATTGGCTCACTTGCTTCCCTGCTCCCGCTCTCTATGTCTGACATTCTGAATGTTTTGATGTTTGCTGCTTTAATGGCTCATCGGTCGGTCTTGATGTCACTTCACTAACGTGTTTTCCCTTTTTTTTTTACGGGTACGTTTTTTTTAAATATTTACATCAATTGCCGTGTTTGCACGGTTGACAAATCCAAAAATAAATATAACAAAGCAAAACGAAAAATATACAACAAAGTGAAGAACACCAAAAAAAAATGAACAACTATTAGCATTGGCTGAAGTGGCGTACACTGATTACACTTCCAGGATATATATGTACACCCTGAAATTGCAACAATTATTACCACAATTTAACAAGTCAAATACTATATACGAAATTGAATTTATTAACGGAATTTAGATATAAATCAAAATGCGAAAATACGGTTATTGCGGATCGAACGTTTATTTATTTTTTTACAATTAGGAGAATCGTATAAAATCCTCTTAATCTATGCAATTTACAGTAACAATAATCACTTACGTTTTTTTTTTTGAGAAATAATGCCGTGTTATTTCTGCCTGTGGCTGCCGCTGCTCCGAATTGACCAACGTCTACTGTCGTTGTGGCTGGAGTTATGTGGTGGCTTCCTCGTCCGGACTTCCGTGTGTCAGCTCGCTTTTTCTGTGAGCGCTTGCTGTCCACCGTTTCGCCTTTTCTATTGGGAAGAATTAAATATTTAACATTTATTTTATAATGCTTTTATTTATGTTTCGGAATTCTTGCTTTTTATTTTGGCACAATTTTATTTCTTTTAAAAGATTTACAATTTATTTTGTATAAATCTTTATTTAGCTTTATTCACTTACTGGCCTCATATATAACGGCTCAGTAAAAGCTAGTAGTTAATATTTTTAATTTTAATATCAATTATATACACGACACAATGATGTGCGTCGTGACTCAGTTAAATGATTATTGTTTTTTATTGCATAGGAAAATTCCTTTTATATGAATTCTCCCTTTATTTTTGCAGCTCATACTACGATAGCGTAAATTTAGTGAACTCGTATTTTTAGCATTTTGATTTATAGTTCAAAATGCTCATAACTAGAGGTCACGCGGAATAATTTAGGAGAATAAAATGCTTGTTATAATTTAGTACATTTTAATTTGTTTATTTTTGAACTGTCATTTTCTGTCAGTGCAACTACTAGTGAAATTAGTGAACGCCACACAAACCTATTCAGTCATATCTCTTCATAATCAACCAAGCACAACCAAAAGAAAGTGATGTGCCTCTTTTCTTCTTTTACTATTAGAATAAAAATAGTTTAGCAAAGCATTAGGCCCAGGTCCTATGGTTTCTAAAGCAAAATTTTTATTTTTTTTTTGTATGCAACTAGATCGTTCAATGATTTCGATTACAAGAGCAGTTCCTGAATTGACTGCGCACCTACTACGTTCCTATCAATTACGTTCATTATATGTGTAGCCGTGAGAGAAATGAAGCGTGTTGCTGTTCAAGTGTTCGAAATGATTAGCTTTGTATTTGTTTCTTGAGATCTACTTGTTGAAGGTTGTGGATTACTAATTACCAATGTGGAATTGGCTTCATCCATTGATCGTTACGGGCGAACTTTGATTCTCGAGGAACCGCAACCTTGATCTCCTATTTATTCAATATTAAGACCAGGACTAGGAGTAATGTCAAATGGTTTATATCAAAATGCTTTCCAAAATTCCGCTTTAATTTGATTCAGTTAATTTAGTCATGTCGCTTGTGACGAGCATATTTGCACTAGACTAACTCACCGCGAGAATCATAATGCACAATATTTGAATGTTTGGAACAGCCATATAAGCGACGAACTTAAAATGTGAGAACCGTAATAGGGGCATTAGAAAGAATAAAAAAAAATAAAAATAATGGTTCAAAAAAATCTCAAGGTGCCATGAATTAAACAACCAACCATTTTAATTATTTTACCATTTTGTTTAATTTTTATTTAAGAAAAAAAAAATGTAATATAATACTTTAGTTGCAGCTTCTTTTAAATTTGCAGTATTTTTTACATTTTCATAGTCTCATCATTTATAAATGAATTATACCGAAATTTAAATTAACCAAAAAGTTTATCGACTTCTTCTGTGCTGTTCACAAAACGAATTACAAAATTTAGATTGATTGGTAAGGTCTTGGGCGGCTTTCCTTTGTAATGTGAATAGCTCGTTGGATTCGTTTTACGTAAAAGCAATTTTGGTTTTAAGTTTTTTGGGTTTCAAAAATTTCACAAATTTAGAAAAGATAAAAATAAATATGAATAAACATGGTCATAAATGTAAACTAGATATGCGCAGGTCCTTGAACAAATTCCGGATTAACCAAATATTGATTGAAAAATGGATTATTAGACGAGATTAATAATTTTCCTTAGAAATTGGATCCATTTCCTGAGATTGCATTTTAATTTGACTTCATTTTGATGATTGCTGGTTCCAATTGGCATACCGTTAAACACTTGTTACGACTGGTATGCGTCTCCACTTGAAGCAGAAAAATTTCTATTGCGAAAACTCCAAACGCTCAAATAGTTTGAATTTTTTTTTTATTATACCATGACCACCATAGGGTTGTATATACATACGCTCTGATCTATGCTTTCCCAAAATTCAAATTAATATTCTCACCGATTGTTATGTAAAAATATTTTATTTTGTTTTCCCCTGCATTTACTTGTTTTCTATATTATCATGTACAAGCATATATATTTCTTGCGAGATGGTGTGTGTATGTGTATTGTGTGGTATGAGATGGAATGTTTACAATGCGAAAATGTCCAATCTCGAATATTCCATTTTTCTTGTTGATATTATTGGCTTGAGTTAACGCGTGATATTTGCTTTGTGTGGGGAAGAAAACCGATCGGCTGATTAGACATGAAGCCGAAGCGACCGTACAACTGAGTATATATATATGTTCGTCGTCGTTGGTGGTTTCATTCGTTGTATTTGTGCACATATAAACAAAAAAAAAAAGAGAATATACACATGAATAAAGATTTTACAATAAAAAAAAAAAAAAAATAATAAAACTGATTGTGTGTGTGCACAAGTGCCGCGAGCGGGACAAACAGCGATGCGAAGAAAAAAATGGGAGGGGGAAAATTTTCTGATTTTTTTGTAATTGATGTAAAATATTTTTTTGATTAGTTAGTCGAGTTTGAGTTTTTGGTTGACGATAAGTCACTTTTTTTTATATAAAAAAATTAAAAATAAAATAGTCTAGTTTTGGTTTTTTAATTAAAGCGGTCTATTTTTGAGTTGTATAATTCAAGTTTGTAGTAAAAAAAAAAAAAAAAAATATAAATAAAATAATTAATAGAATCTAAAAGTAATTTGTTAAGAAAAGTTTTTTTTTTCAATTTTGGTGATAAAAGTCAAGTTTGGGTTTTTTTAAGAACATGGTCGATTTATTATATACAATATAAAATTTTTTTTTTGATTTGTGAGTTCATGAATACTCGTACTATAGCTGTAAAAAAAAAAAAAATAAAAATAAAAATGATATAAAAATAATTAACGATACAAACCAAATATATAGTGCCATTATATTGTAGATTGTATAAGAAAATAAATTGTTATGAACATAAGTGTTGTGCGAAATAAAGTTTGCATCACAAACAGTTTAGTTGTAAAACATTTAGGCCATTATACCACAGTTTTGAAAAATTATTCTTTTGTTTGTAGTGGATGATTGGCAGTAATATTTATTTTACGCAATTTTATAAAAAAAAAAAATAATAAATTATAATTAGATTAAACATCGTCCAATGTTGAACGATAAATAAGAAAAGGTTTTGTTTTTTTTTCCTCTTTGTTTGCTTTACGTGTAATAATATCTGAAATTGTGTAAATATAAAACATTGTGTGAATTCCCAGTGAAAATTCATGGTGATTTGAATTTATGGGGTTCTAAGTTAAATTAACGCTCAGAGTAATATTTTATTCAAACCCCGTTGGTCAAACGGTGATATTGAAGCAGTATTCCCGCCCGTGGGGGCAGGGCCACAGGTGTTTGAGGGGGATCCTGCGTCGGCGCTGTTTGCAGTGTGGTCGGACGGGCCAAAGTGGGTAAGAAATAAAAAGGTACGCTATCAGCGGAAATTAACCAACTGTAAATTTTTAATTGTAACAGTTGTTTTTTTTTCTCCGCTTATTTTTCTATATATTATATATTTACGTTTTGTGGTCATACGCGCGATTTGTGGTGGTGCACCGATTTGGTGGAAACCCCACACCGAGCAAATATCACGCCTATTTCATCTTTTCTCCGTTGTTTGAGTGATTGCGTTTGGATTTTCGCGATTTTTCTTTTTGCTTCGCTTCGGATCGGTTGTCCGCTTGGGTGTGGTTCGACCACATAGCGGTCCATTTTCTTTTCAGGTACTTTTGTGTTATTTTCTTGATTTTAACAGTGATTAGTGAAAGTAAAATTTTAATATAACGTAGAATCAGTGGTAACGTAGTTTTCCTAACGAATTTTTTTTTTAGTTTTTTTTTACTTTTACCGTAACAAATATTTTCTTTTTGCATTTTAACTGTCGTGTGCTAAGCCGCACCATGTGCGCGTAAATAAATAATTGATCGGGTGATGTGAGGTGGGGTCATGCGAAGGGTCGGCCTTTTTCCATCCTTTTCCGTGCGTGCCGTTCGTTCCTCCAGGACAGGCTGTGCTGGAGGGCGGCACGCCACATGAGTTGATCGCGTCGGGGTGACGGTCTCGTTCCGGGGGATTGTCGCTGGGATTGTCATGCGGGCGTCCCTCCTTCATAAATGGCATCGGGAGCCGTCGCGACTGGGAAACAGCATCCCAGTAGGCGGGCCGATGAGGGGAGGCCCGTGTGGCAGTCACGGCGGTAGTCGCCTGGGATTGAGACGGTCACTCCGAAACGATCACTCCCGGCTTATTATTTCCTTTTGCCGCTGAGGCCGTGGCAGTGTAATTGTTAATTTCCATTTGCCCTCTAATTTTGTTCATCATGCGGTTATTCAAGCATGAGAAATATGTCTGAGAATCCCCACGCCGCACCGTGAGCTCTAGCCAGCTACTATACCGCATCAGACCGCTATTCTCATGTCTGTTAACGTAATCCCTTAGGGGATTTCGTTACACACTGCCGTAAAGCTTTTATCTGGTATAAAGATTTTATTAATTAATTTTATTTGTTATACATTTTGCTGCATTATACACGAACCACAATCTGCCCATTCATCGAATTCTTTCTATCTTTATCCGCATTTTTAATCTGTTGCTAGAAACGACGCATCCATTATCGTTTCCAGCTTCCATATTTTCAAAGCGATTTTGTTCTTATATTTTATAGTGCATTGGGTTTCATGTTTTTCTGTTTGGCTGAAACTATTGAACGACAGTTTAATCCGAATGCATTCGAGTGGTACGATGATATTATAGAGAGGTAATTTTTTTTATTATAACAGAATATTTTAAAGTAAAATATTCAAAAAAACTTTAAGAAAAATAACAAATTTTAACAAATATATGATGTCACCGAACATTAAGCATACTAACTGGGACAGGATATTAATTCTATTTAAATTTACAAAGAATGGTATGATCGAACGTTTGTTCGACTTATATGTATTTCGTTTGGGTTTTTCTGGTTACTACGTTTGACAGGCTCAATAAAATTTTGAACGGGTTGATTGCGTTCTGTCATCTGTCAAACCATATTAAAACGACAAGTCAAATCGAAAATGACAGCACAATGACAGTACTGTTTAGTGCATTTGTAAAAAGAGGGGTAAAACTACCAAAAAAACTGGAGTAGTCAAAATTGCACTGGAGTGCGTTCATAAACTCAACATTGTATAACAATGTTTCAACTGTCATTGTACAAATGACATTTCCACTTACAACGAGGTCTCATCAACCACCATATACAATAGAAGGTCATATACAGCTATAAGTGCTAGTGGACCTAATCAAACGAAAATAACAACAACAACAACAACACTTACAACGAGTTACAAACGTCAAAGTAAAAATGTCAAATAAAAACGTGGAACGAAAACAATTGAAGAATCAAAACACAAAACAACAAAATATTTACACAAGCTTTATAATATTATAACAATAATGTAATGTTATTATCATCTTACAGTATCGTTATCAACACGCAAAATTTCATTATTTTGAATAATGAAATTATTTTGCTCGTCTAAAGCAAATGAATACATTTTTTATTTCGATAATTCAATTGAATTTTTGTTTTTTCTTACATTTGAAAGCTAGAAAGGCAGTATTGAGTAGGATTGAAAATTACGTTTATAACAATAAGGGGAAATTTTGGTTTAGGTTTATGAACAACAAAAAGCACGTTGCTGTGGTTACAACCCAGGTTTATGAACGCTTTAGAACTGTCATTGTTAACAATATTGTTACAATGTAGAGTTTATGAACACAGTCCTGGTGTAGCTGTCAGTGCAATTTTTTTTGGTCAATCGAATATTTCCAGAATAAAAAAATTACACTTTTTGCACTGAGTGCAATTCAATTTGGTTAATCGAAATCCACATAAATGTTTCATCTAAAACCAAAATATTGTTGTTGTTGTCAATAATTTCGAAATGTTGTTATTGTCAATTTAATTTAAAATTGTTTATCCTACCAGAATAGTTACAGTAAAAATGGAAATTAGCCATTTTTTCTTTATTTTTGCCGTGACTTTTATTACGTGGATATTCGATTTTTATTTTTATTTTAAAAAATAAAATAAATTAAAACTGTTTTTCTTTCTTTTCGTAATAATTTTTTTAATGAAATTTAGGAGACCGGTTTCGGATTACATCCATCGTCAGTCCAATTTTTTAACTACTGAATTATCATGTCATAGATTTTATTTGTTTTTGTATTTATTTTATCGTTGAGAATGTATGTGTTGTGACGATTCTTGTAGATCTCCAACTCTTCCAAACGGTCCATTAGATTGCTTTTCTTTAATGTATGTAATATTTTTAAATTTCTGTTTATGTCTGTGAATGTGTGTTGTTGGGTAACTAAGTGTTGAGCGTAATTTGATTTGAAGGTTGTGTGTGTTTGTATGTTTTGCTTCTATTGTGTGTTCATTGAATCTTTGTTTAAATGTTCTTCCCGTTTGGCCGATATAGAACTTAGGACAATCGTTACAAATTAATTTGTAAATACCGCTGTCGTCAATACGGTTTTGTTGTTTTGATAATTTGTTTGCAAGTTTTTGTGATGTTTTGTGTGCTATGTTGTAATTGTATTTTCTAAATGTCTTTTTTAAAATATGGTTTGTGTGTTTGTTGTAGTCTATAGCGATGTATTTGTTGTTTTTATCATCGCTTGTGTACATTGAAGTTAAATGTTTTTGTTGAATTTTATATTTTATTTTAGAATTAATGCGGTGTATCATATTGGTTGTGTATCCGTTCTGTTTTGTAATATGCATGATGGTGTATAATTCTTCAACATAATCTTCATCGCTCATGGGAATGTTGTTGAGCCTTACTAGCATATGATTGTATGCTGCCATCTTATGTTGTGCTGGGTGATTCGACGTTCTGTGAATAGTATGATCCGTTTGAGTTGGTTTGCGGTAAATTGAAAAATTGTGTCTATTGTTTTTGTTTTTGATTGTTAAATCAAGGAAGTTGATGGATTTCTCATTTTCAATTTCTAAAGTGTATTTAATATTTGTGTGTATGTTATTGATGTTTGTGTGCATATTATCAAGTTGTCTTTTGGTGCCGTGAAATAATATTAAAATTATTACGAAAAGAAAGAAAAACAGTTTTAATTTATTTTATTTTTTAAAATAAAAATAAAAATCGAACTACCAGAATAGGTAGTATTGAGTTTTTCCCAAACCATTAGTATAGTTACCTTTATACTGTAGCAAAATAAGCAATGAAAACACCTAAAGCTTTCACAAAAGCTCAACTAGACATTCGAGTAAAGTGTTTTCACAAAGAATAAAACCAAATTTGAAAACTAAATAAATACAAAGAGAGAGTTAGTACCAACCAAAAGTTGTTAGCACAATTCTGCGCATCAATTAAAATATATACCTGTGCAATCAAGGTTTGAAGATTAAAAATGGAAAGTTTGAGACAAAACACAGCAAGGAAACAGTTCCAGAAGACAGATCCAAAGCCAAGCCATATGGTAATGATGAAATTCGTGGTGAATGCAGGATTAACGATCAACGAATTGCACAAACAATATCGGGACTTATACTTCGGTGTATTCACATTAAATTTAATACGGAACAGAAATACCAAAATTTTATATTGGATAAAAGTGTATTGAGCTTCATGTTCACAAACGGAGTAAAAACGGAAGTTACTGTAAAGGGAACAAGTGGAGTACACATTAAGGTATTTAACTTACCACCAGAGATAAAAACCAGAGAATTTAGTGAGGCATTGCAACGTTTTGGCAACGTATTGTCACACGTCGAGAGAAATTTGGTACAAACTCGCTGCTACGGGTTTTTTTAGGAGTAAGAGGCATTTATTTATATTTTACATTCAAAACATAAATTATTTAGTCTAATCACCGGTAGCATATTAGAAATTACATTCAACAAAAAACTAATAAAGTAAAAATTACCGTACACAGAAATAGAGCTGTGTGAATATTGTGAAGAAGAAAAGTTGTAAGAGAATTCATCTGTATTAGTATGATTCGCTAGTACTTAACGCACAGCACATTCTGTTTATATAGAATATGAATTGTGGTATAATAAGTCCAGTCGCCGCGACCTGATTAGAAGAATGATGTTTTCATAATCATAAGCTCATCAGTTCGAAACTGGATTGAATTCTCTTACAATCTTCGGAACATATTAAAATCATATAAATTATTTTGTTTGTTCTAGAAGTTCTGTTTTGTTCCACAAAGGTTTTGAAGTATTTTTGTTATTAATAGTTGTGTATTTCGTGTTTTTTATTACTACGTTTTCCATTATTTCTCCGATGCTAACATTTATACCATTCTCGATTTATTTATTTATGGTGGTTTCCTTTCACATATATCTGTTTATTGTTGTTGACGTGGTATGGCTTCTTAATTCTTGCCTGTTTGGTTTATAATCATTTAAAATTTGTATGTTGCTTTTGATTATGCCTTCTGTTATTTTGTTATCTGTGCTGTCTTCTTTTGTCGTATGTCCCCATAATCGGCTTTGTCCATTTATATCTCTAGCTATTATTGTTTCTCGGTTATTTTCCGCTATTCTAATTATTTTTTTGAAATCTTCTTTTTTTGTTCTTGTAACCCCATTGAAATAGTTTTATAAGGAAATTATGTGAATGGTGGTGAATCCATGCTTAATTTTTCTTTGAATAACTTCCATATGTGAAAGGTTTAAGTTCAGGTCGTTGTTGGGGGAAAACGAAACTGCATAAAAAAAAAATGAAAAAGAGTGGAGTAAGATATTACAAATGGTACAGGCGCTTTGTTGCTACACCATCCGCATTGGATTTTTTGATAACCATATTTGTTGAATTATTGAAGTGCAACCATTTCTACTGTCTATAATCTGCCTTAACATATACTGGCATTGGCTGTGGGGATTGTATACAATAAACATCAGCCTTTATTACCAAATATTGGTGACTGCCGACGTGATTTCGGGTATAAATAAATAATATCGGCAGTACAAAATTAAGTACGGTTTTTTTTTGGAACGTGAGCATCTATATTTACCACGTGCATAAACTCACACTTTGGTAATTCATCTATCCAGTAACGAACTCGGACATCAATTTTAAGTAAAAATCGATCAACATCATCATCATCATCGAAGCTTTAGAAGCAGTAACAACGTCCAGCACAGTTAATTACACAGAAAAAATTGTAAGTGCAGACGAAAAACGGGTTTTCAATTTTGTGCGCGTTCGGACGTCATGTGTCACAATGTTCCCTGTAGTATTGTTCATTTTTTCGGTATTATTGCGCACACTCTTCCAGGTAGTTCGGTTTCGAAAGGACTGAAGACTCTATCACTGTCACTGCAAAACAGTTGAATAATTTAGTCGAGCATAAGGAGACCGAAGATACAGGTACCTCATGTGGTAATACTTCGGAATTGGGTAGTAGGACTGTTAAGATTGGAGCGCAAGTAGCACATATCGCATTTAAAGCTCCTCAGCCCCTTTATTCACAGAATCCGTGCGTAAGGTTTTAAATTTTGGAGCTACAGTTCCTTATTGCTGGTATTATGCAGGAGGCTACAAAGTATTCACTTGCAGTCAGTCCACTTGATGCACGTTTACACGATCAATTTGCTGGTCTCATTATGGACAACAAGGCAAATACACTTTATACCATATTTAAGCAGGAAATTATTAAAGGACTGGGTAAATCGGACAACTCCAACTTGCACAATTTATTGCACGGCTTGTCTTTAGGTGATTTAAAACCCTCTCAATTGCTCGCCAAACTCCGTTGAAACGCAGATGGTAAATTCGATGACAGTTGGTTCTGTCACATTTTGAAAAATACTTGGCCTTAACAGTCCTCGCGGAAAGAGCAGATAACCTTATCGAGACATTATCTCACCAGCAGCTTTATACAATCAGTTCGAACAACAATGACAATAGTGAGTTAACTTTCGAAAAATCTAGGGACTCAGCTAATTCACCAGGCGTAGAGAAAAAATAGGAAGATTTTGTATCCCGTATTCTCAAACAGGTGTCAGATATAATGAGTATCCAGAGGTCGTATCGTAGCAATTTCAGAGGTCGGGGAGACAAAGGCCTTAATCGTTCTAGCTCACACAAGTCCAATCAATATAAGGATGAGTGTTTTTATCATCGTCGCTTTAAGGACAAAGCAATGAAGTGTATGTCCGGTTGCAAGCATCATCATACCATACCAAAATATTAATCGCTCAGCCACTTTCGACGGCGTGTTTGGTTAGAGCAGAGTCTAGTCGTCTTAATATTAAGGAAAAGAACAACAATCAGTCTGTTTTGATTGATACTGGAGGCGATATATCGGTGATACCATCAAATTTAAAAAAGGACGTGGAAGTTGGAGCACAGTTTAACATATACGCTGCTAGCGATACACCAATTAAAGCATTTGGCACGCGTACACTTAACATCAATATCAGATTGAGGCGTATTTTTACCTGGACGTTTATCGTAGCTGACGTGACGATACCTATTTTGGGCGCAGAATTCCTTCATAATACTGGACTGATCGTGGATATCAAACAGCGTCGAGTTATCGACCCATTGACATTCATTTTTGTGATTGATGCACTTACATCTACTCAGATCCCAACTTTGTCTGTCTTGAACAAAGCCCCTACCGACCCAGATATCTCAAAATTGTTGGCAAAATTCTAATCAATTACCCACGAAACTTTTGCCAATACGCATATCAAGCATAATGTAACGCATTCTTTAGTTACTAGAGGCCCACCAATTTCATGCAATGTACGTCGTTTAGCTCCCGATAAATTGCAAATCGCAAAGGCGCATTTCGAAGCCATGGTGGTTCAGGGTATTTGTAGGCCCAGCAGTAGCGCCTGGTCAAGTCCACTGCACTTAGTGCAAAAAAAAAATAGCGAATGGCGTCCCAGTGTTGATTATAGAGCTTTGAATAGCGTTACAGTACCAGATTGTTACCCAATACCACACTTGCAGGTTTTCTCGTTTCAGCTGGCGGGATGGTCTATTTTTTCGACATTGGATTTGATTTGTGCATATCACCAGAGTCCGATAGAGCCGCAGGACATACCAAAGACTGCTTTAGTATCCCCTTTCGGGCTATATGAATTCTGTAGAATGACTTTCGGACTACGTAACTCCGCACAGTCATTTCAGCGTCTCATCAATTCTGTGTTGTCAGGACTTCCGTTTTGTTTCACCTATCTAGACGGTATTCTAGTAGCATCCAGATCACGAGACGAGCATTTGGAACACTTGTCTGTCGTATTTCAACGGTTAGCAAGTTATGGTTTGATCATAAATGTGGATAAGTGTGTTTTTGTGAAGCACGAAGTACGATTTCTGGGTCATAAGGTGACTGCTAACGGTATTTTACCTAGTCCAGAGCGAGTTTTAGCCATTTCTCAGTATGAATGACCAGTAACAGTAGAGCAATTGAAGCGATTTTTGGGAATGCTTAATTTTTATCGCAGATGCATTCCGGCCGCAGCGCAAGATCAGACAGTATTAAACGATTATTTAAAAGGCTATCGAAAAAATAGCAAAGTACGGAATAATTGGCCTGAGCAAGCAAGCGAGGCATTCGAATCAAATAAAACTAAGCTGTCGGAGACTACCAGCTTGGCGCATCCGCCTGGTTGACGCATTAGATTGCGCAGTTGGGGCTGTAGTTCAACAATGGGTCGGTCAAAGTTGGCAACCATTAGGTTTTTTTTCGGTTCGGTTAACGACGGCACAACGCAAGTACATAGCGCTTACGATTGTCAACTACTGGCCGCTTATTTAGGCATTAGACATTTCAAATATTTATTGGAGGGTCGATCATTTGTTTTGTATACTGATCATAAGCCACTAATATTTGCGTTTAAACAAAATTCAGAGAAGGCAACACCGCGGCAATATAGACAATTGGAATATATAAGCCAATTTACCACTGAACTGCAACATGTTTTGGGTGTAAATAACGTAGTGGCCGACGCACTTTCGCAAATCGACCAAATAAACATTTCCGAGTTAACAACTCGTTGATTCCAGATTTGCAAAGCACTGATCAAGAATTGGCCGAGTTAATGGCCGATGGTAAGTCTGCATTAAAGTTTCGCGAATTCCCGGTGCAATTTAGTTCTGATAAAGTCTTACATTGTGATGTTTCCGCAAGTAAACCCAGGCCATTCATTCCTGCCAGTCTACGAAAACAAGTTTTTGATGCGTTTCATAACTTGGCACATCCGGGAGTCAAAGCGTCGGTTAAATTGCTCACGGAACATGTAGTATGCGTGGCGATTAAAAAAGATACTGCGTTTCATGTCAGCGAGCTAAAGTCATACGAAATTCTAAGTCCGCACTAAGTTCTTTCGGGCATACATCGGAACGTTTCAGGGAAGTCCATATTGATATGATAGGACCATTGCCGATTTCGGATGGGAATCGTAACTGTATTACGATGATTGATCGATATACGCGTTGGGCAGAAGCAATTCCGGTAGCAAATATCACTGCACCCACGATTGCGTTGGTTTTATTTTCTAATTGGATTGCTCGTTTCGGTGTCCCCGCATTCATAGTGACAGACCAAGGCACACAGTTTGAGTCGCAGCTATTCAAAGACCTGTCAAGCTTTTTAGGTTTCGAACGCAGACGGTAATGGAAGCAGTGAGTGTAATGGCATTGTAATGGAATGGTGGAACTTTGGCATAGGACGCTGAAAGCAGCAATTATGAGCCAAGAAAGAACGGATTGGTCAAACGTAGCTAGAAGCGACAGTATCAGAATTGGTATACGGAAGTACAGTATAAGTGCCAGGTCAGTTTTTGGAGCACTGTGAGAATTTCGTACCACAGTCCGACTTCGTTAAGGGTCTTAGGACGCATTTTAGGGAACTGAGACCGGTTACAGCAACACGACACAGTACAGACAAAGTTTTTGTTAGTAAACAATTAAGAGACTGTACACATGTATTCCTGAGGACGGACACATTACGAAGAGCCTTACAGCCACCGTATACGGGTCCACATTTGGTACGTAGTCGCGCAGAAAAATACTTCGACAGTTAAGGTGATTTACAGGATCCGCTGGTTCCTAGTTCCGATTCGACTCGGGACAGTTCGCGAGTTTTAATGGGCACGGATCCAGTATAAAAGAAGGTTCACTTTCCGGAAAGTCTCGTGACGGAACCTACGGTAACAAGAGCGCGACGAAACATTAACCGTCCTCTGCGTTTTATTCAGTAAGCTCGTGTATGCACGTTTTTATATTTACGTTATAGAATCCTACTATTTTTGGAAATATGCTGGCTCTGATTTCCAATCTGAAACTATTTAGGTTCTTTACGAAATTTTCTTTCCTGCCCAGGTTTCTATAATTTCCATATTAGTGATTGGAAAGTCGCGGGTGAGATTATCTTTTATTTCATCCAATGAAAGTTCATCAATGGTTTCTCTCATTACTCCTTCGACATGCGTATATGTTTTGGAGATGAATCATTTGTACTCTTTCCCGCGCGAATTTTGTTTACTGGAAATGTTTCGAATTCAATTCTGGCAATTTTTTATTTACCTCTATTTTTTTGTTTTAATATTGATTTCTCACTATTTTTCACTATTTTGTTGTTTCCACAAAATTCTTCGTCTGAGTTTACCTTGTCCTTTTTCACACAATTTTGGTCAACTTCGTTCGCCGCCTTTTGTCTCTCCTCACTTTTACTTATTTTTTTACATTAGGTTTCCCCCCCCCCCTTCCCCTCCCCCTTCCTTACGATGCTCAAAGGGAAATGCTTTATATGCTTTTTCGGCATTTTGAATGAAAGAAAAATTATAACTTGTTAAATGTTTTATGTCAGCTCAAAATATTATTGTTGTTGTCAATTTAATTTTCGTTTGTTCATTCTACCATAATAGGTCCATGTAATAGTATAAAGCTTTGCCCATACGCTCATCAGTACGGTGGCTATTATATTAACGGAAAAAAGCAATAAAATTATCTAAATCTCTCGTAGAACTTTAACCATTTAAACGGAATAAACAAATAAATCAAATATATAAGTTATTCTCAATAATTTGTTTTATAATGTTTTATCCTCATAATTATCCTTCCATAATAATTGCAAATAGGAGAGGAAATCCAAATAAATTCGAAAGAATTTATTTGGATTACTTCGGCTCAATTTTCTGTATCGGAGTACATAAGGTACTTAGACCAAATACCTAAAATATTTTAATATGAAACTGTCCCTTTGAAATAACCGGAAACATTCAAAAATGGCCATCAACTGGAATCGCATGGAACAGTGTATAATGTCAATAATTAAGTTAAGAATGCTTTGAAATTGCGCAATAGTATTAATTTTGTTTTCATGGAACTCATTTCATTTCAAATTTCGGTCCAATAATTTTATTTTTATGTCCTACAAGTTTTTCAAAATCTAAACAAATTTGGAAAATGTTACAAAACTATTTTGATAAATATGGTCACAAATGTAAAGTAAATTTCAGCAGCCCCTTGAACAAAATTTTGGCTAATAAATGGTATCTACGAAAATGGTTTATGATGCATTCGGTATTATCTCGGGATTACATTCTGTTACGGTCCCATCCTCGGTCGTGTGCATCGATACGTAGTGAAATGCAGCATCAGATGTTACATTTTCCTTATGCCTTGCATCCATTTTCTGCGATAACATTCTTTTGTGATTTTATTTGGATGATTGTGGTTTTAATCTGGTTTATTCAAAAGCCAGTCGATTTGTTTGAACACCTTAAACCTGACTTAATTTTGAATGATTACATCACTGCTGCACGAGTAATATTTTCTTGCATGTGCGTTATGGATGTGGTACGCCGATTTTTTACCGGATTTATTATTTCACATTGTGATACTGATGAGGTAAGTGAGAAATCATTTATCTTACAATATATAAAAAAATGTATTAATTAATTGGATTTTTGTTAGGTTGTGTTAGATTTGAGACGAATCGCTCTCCATTATTTAAAAACGTATTTCTTGATCGATTTTATAGCTGGCATGACGGGCTTTTTTAGGGTAACGTTTGACGTTGACTCAACGCTATATTTAATTTAGGAAGTTATTTCGTTTTTACGAGTATTCCGACTGGGCACCATGATTCAGATTCTAACAAATGTATTAAGATTTTATCAGTTCAACCACAATTTTACCCAAATATTCACTTCAGTTCTAGTTTTATGTTTTGTAGTGCATTGGGTTTCATGTTTTTCCGTATTAGCGGAAATTATAGACAAACAATTTAATCCAAGTGCTTTGGAATGGTACGATAACCTTTTAAGTTCGTAAGTTTATATTAAACATTTTTTAGAAAATATTTGTCTCAACTATATGATCCAATTTTTAGAGATTTATCAGATTTAACCAAGTATGTAATATGTTGGCGTCGAACGTTAAGCATACTCTGTGGAGCAGGGTATTTATTTCATTTGGAGAAGACGTTGTCGGAAAATGATATGATCTATACGATTTTTACAGCGGTATTAGGCCATATTCTTACAATGATTATATTTGCTAAAGTTTCTCAAATATTGAACGGGACCCGAAGTTCTTTGGCTAAGTTCGTGGAAATGGAGCAAGAAATTTCCAATTATATGAAACATCAAAACGTATCGAAAACCATACAAAATAAAATTAAAATATATTACGATTACAAATATCAGCATTCATATTGGGACGAAGCAGAATTACTAGCCACCGTACCGATTTCACTACAACATAGTATTTTGCTGCACAGTGCAAAATCGTTGCTTGAAAATATTACATATTTCAAAAATTTACCAACTCCAGTTGTTGCCAATATTTTAGCAATTTTATCAAAAGAGATTGTTTTGGCTGGCGATGTCATATTTAGATGTAAAGAATCTGGTAATTCAATGTTCTTTTTACTTAACGGTACTGTTGCTAAATATACTCATTCGGGACGAGAAATATTTCATCTTGAGGATGGCTCAGAATTTGGAGAGAATGCCATCATTGGTAACGATTCGAGATATAATGGCACCGTTGTTGCAATCGAAACTTCTGAACTATTAAGATTGCAATCTAACCATATACTCGCCCTCACCTATTATTGTCCGGATTTAATTGAGCAATTGTCGAGGAAATCGATTCAACGTAATGATTTAAGTGATCTGATAGAAGAACATTTCGAACGAGAATATAATAGAAAATTATTACTTGAAAAGCAAATGCATGAGGACTCGATGGAGAATATACATTTCTGAAGCAGTTTTGAAACAATTTCCAGATACTAAATTACCAGGTAAAGTATAAATTGGTTAAACTATTATAAAGTACTAATAATTCATTTCTAGTTCTAGCCTGATTTCTTACCATAAATCCTGAAATGGTTTTTATTTGATTATTTTATGGCATTAAGAAAATTTTGAAAAATAAATAAATTAGTGGTTTAAATGTTCGAAATTTTATTAGTAGACAGATGGCAAGTTTCCTCTTCTTATTAAAATGTCAAGAACTTTGTTAAATTTTAGAATAAATATTTTACAATTAAACCCGGTTTGTTGTTAGTAAGTAAAGTTTAGAAAGTTTCCAAATTCTATCGGGTTCTCTGCCTTCGAATCATTACTTTGATTCAAAATAGCTGGGTAGTCGAAATGAGTTTTCAAATATTCGATTTGTTTTGAAAATTAGTTTCTAGCATAAGAGAAATAGAATGCAAAAACTAAATGGGCGACGGCCACGATAAAATATATCGAGTCAAATAAGAGGCGACCAAATAGTTGAATTACTAGGCTGATAAACCGTGCGATTACAATTTAGTCAATGCAGATGTAAGTAGGCAGTTTTCCTTCAATAATGGGAAGGCGGGGTATAGCTCTGTGGCACTACTACAATTATTTCTCGAATCATAGACTTGTATCGGTTTTCAACTTTACCGTTTCGACAGTTATGATTTTATCACTCCAATTAAGAACAAGGCCGTATGCTAGACTGTCTCAAAAGCTTTCTGTATGTCAAGTAAGATAACCGTTGAAATTTCCCCGTAGGTTAGGTTAGGTTAGGTTGGAGTGGCTGCTTATGCACACTTAGACCGGTGACGGTCCATTGTGATACCACAGAATATCTCCCCTTTTACCCCTATTGGAACCATTTTGAGCTACTTATGTAGCGTAAGACGTCCTGCACTTGAATGTTTTCGAGATCCGAGAGGCAGTCCATCCTGAACTTACCCAAGTTGTGCCTTCTGAGAGCCAATGCTGGACACGAGCAAAGGAAGTGGACCAACGTCTCTTCCTCTTTGTCCAAGCAGCTTCTGCAGAAGTCATTTGCCTCCAGACCCAGCCTTCTTGCATGTTCTCCAAAAAAGCAGTGTCCCGTGAAAATTCCTACGACCGTTCTTAATTCACGTCTGCGTAAGGATATTAATGCCCTAGTGCGCCCCAAGTCCAGTTTTAGCCATACTTGTCTTGCAACACTACAGGTGAGGGTGTTAGACCACCTTTCCCTCACTGAGGATAACGCCTGCTTCCCAAGTGCTTGTCTCAGCCCTGTAATAGGCCTCCCCAGACTTTCCCTTTCCGGTTGCAGCTGGAGAGTCGTACCATGCCTATTTTTTGCTGTTTTTTATATTGTTGGTGGAGTTCAACAAGGTACCCATAGTCGAACGGCAATAAACACAGTTTCACTGGTTTAGCGACGGTTATTACTGTCGAAATCTTTCAGCTAATTGCATTAATTATAAGTACTTTTGGAGGTGGGCGATTGCCACTCACCATAGGAATAAGAAATGCTTTCTTTCTCGTTTATCTTTAGAATATTTATTTTATTATTTCATTACATTTCATAGATCTTTATAGTTTTTAGAGTCTATATGAATAATTAGAACAGCTGTAACCGTATTTATTTCTGGTGACTTTCTAAAAATCGGTTCATGCGTTGCCTTTTTCCCTGAAAAAAGCATTTATACCAATCCAATTGGTTTCTGCATTGACTAATTGATTATTAAAATATTATGAGCAAACAGAATTTTTCCCCACGAACTCGACCGACTTTCTATTACCTACGGATAGATGTCGTTGTTTTCCGCTGGGGTGAAAAATAATTGACTGATAACTGTAGGTCACTCTGTTGCTGTCAAAATTGTGAATAATATTTAAATGGCGTGTGTTACAACGCAACAAACTATCTGCAGAAATGCTACATGAGGAAGGTTTTTGGCCTGCCCCATTAGAAACAACTTTCATACACTAGGTGATTTGTTATTTTTTAGTTTTGTGACTTCTTTAGGAAAAGAACGGAATATTCTGCTGAGAGGCCAAACCATCCACATCTTTCTTAACCCAGCGCTGAGGATTTCTATCGCCCGAGCAAACTTTTTTAAAATGATCTACCAATCTGTCTGAAACAACCTGTTGGTCAATTATTGAACCCTTTGAGTCCTCTAGTATGATACTGCCGAGTTTATTGGGTTTAATCAATTTAAATACTCTGCCTTAGATATTTAGTATAGATCTCTGCAAATTACAAGCCCAATTCTTACAGCCACGAAGCTCAACATAGTCGGTAATACGTCGTCCTTGAGATAATTCTCCTATCGCCTTCATCCACCGTTTAAGTGACTGCTCTATACACATGTCCGCCTAAGCACCGCTCAACTGCATACTATTTCTTGTAATTGAAAAATATTTCTCTGGAAATTTTTTAAATTTTTCATCTGTCAGTTTTGTTGGTAAGTCATTATTTCCTACAGATATAGTCATCTAAGCCTTAATATATTGCAGCACAAGCATAACTTTCTCAAAATATTGAAGGCACAATTTGTCTTCTTTGATATAATAATATTACTTTCAAATCAGCTCTGTAGATTGCGTACTATTTCCGAGTCAGCGGAATTAATAACAAATTTCAGATTATTGGAGTAGCGAGATAAAGAAAACATTGGATAATTCTCAGCTACAGTGAAGGAAAATTGTATCACCGACCCGGCGATGACCAGCGATCTTCAACATCCACCAGCATAAAAAGAAACAAAAATTTATTTTGTTAAGTATTACCATATTATTATTAAATTTTCCTTATTAGTTTATTATATTTGATTTACTTGTTGTTTGGCCCTTCTGGTGTAACCTGGATGATTCTTCGAACATCTAGGGCAAATTTTGATTTTTGATAAAATTTTTTTGTTTGTTAATATATTCATACCGACTGGTAATTCTAAATATATTTTGCTCCGCGACGCGCGATCAGCGGTGTAAGTCTAACGGTTTTAGTTCCGCTCAACGTTTTTTTTGTTTTTGATTAGAACTCTATAAACAGGTATGGCTGGCTAAAAGGGCGTGTATAGGATAGTGATGCAGTTACATTGAACCGCGTGATCTTTAATTATCCAGGAAGGTTTATCACTGTTGAAGAACCTGAGTTTTTTTTTTCCAGAGAATAAACCCCCCAACGACGAGCAAATCCCTTGGATATCAGTATCTGAAATGTAAACATCACAAATGAATGTGATCATTACAAAGTACTCCGATGTTATCTGATGGAGGCGGAGAATATCATCAACTCAAGACTGTTGACCTACATACCGATTGAATCAGGTGAGCATGAGGTTCTCACCCCCAACCACTTTCTTCTGGGATCATCGAGCGGTATGAAGCCCATTACGAATTTAAAGAGCGATGTCTATTTCTGTCGCAAAGATTGGAAAATGGCTCAATTGATGGTGGTTCATTTTTGGCGCCGATGGTCGCGAGAATATCTACCCGATATTACTCGGGGAACTAAATGGTTTCAAAAGGTTAAGCCCATCGAAATCGACGACGTCGTCATAGTGATGGATAAAGGAAATGGAACTCATGGGTAAAAGGAGTAGTAATCGACGTCATTAAATTAAAGGATAGTGACCAGATTAGACAAGTAGTGGTAAGGACAGCCGAAGGCACATATACCCGACCGGCAGCTAAAGTAGCAGTTCTCGATCTCAAAGTGGAATTGACGGATACATTTATTCAATCGGAAATGCGTAAATTGAGTCAATATCAAAGTACTACATCACGTCTACATTAAATCAGTTGTTGTTACAGTATTAAATTGAAGGTCATCGCGTGGTTATCAGTGTCATCCATAAATACTGTACCATCATCTCCAGTTCATCAATACAACGTTGAACATTGTAAGTTTAATTATAATTAGTTTAAGTTGATTTAGTATATGCTCAATTTTAAAATTCAAGTCATAACGTTCTCCGCTAAGCTAAGGTGTGTGTTGTAACGGGCACCATTTTTTAATGTACCCGTTCCAACAGGCCGTATCCCAAAAATTCCTAAAATTCAGTTAGTACAAAGTGAATTCATTACTTTGTAATTTGGGACAACCAATTTATTGCAACATAAATTGTTTGTTGTACTCAAACAAACTCAAAATAAAAAAAAATAAAAAAAAAATGACACACTGAAAAGTGTCAATTTGCAACTAAGCAAGAAATTATACAAACTAATTTCATGATGCATTGGTGTAATTTGACATACATAAAGTGTGCCATCCTCATTTTTTTTTATGTAAATTTTTACAACAACAATCATTATGATGGTTGCGTGTAAACCCTATGCAGAAGTCTGACATAGTTTTTTTGTTGGGCACATTATTTAATGCCCCAAATTTTTATGTGTTTTTTTTTTGGTATTGTATACCAAACGTTTTTTTGGGAACAACCGACCCAAAAAGAAAAATGTATTTTGAGACTGTTGGGAGTCAAGTGGGAACAACCGAAAGAGTCGGACGTTTTTTTTTTTTGATTTGCTCACGGTAAAGGCAAATTCAACGGAGTTTTTTTTTTGTGCGAGTTTTTTGTTGTTAAAGAGTGGTTCGTTGGGATTTTTCCTGTTTTTTTTTCACGCGGTAATTCTTTTGTGGTGTTGTGTTTTTGTGTTTTTATTGTGTATAATAGTGTATAACTAGTTATGATAGTAATAGTGTATAATTAGTTAAGTGAGACAATAAATGGTGTAGTTTTTAAGATATAGTGGAAAAAAAAATTAAATAAAAAAAATTCTAAAGTTCACAAATTTGGTTAAATTGATTTAGTGTTTTTTTTTTGCCTACGTGTTTTACGAGTTAAACCGGAGCAGAAGTCAGGTAAGGATATTAGATACAGGTACGTGGAATTTGTGTTTTTTTTTTTTCTTATTTTGTGTTAAATTACCAAGGAAAACATGGTAGGCTAGGGTAGCTAAATTTTCCTCCCTCCGTCCAAATCTCAACCCCTGAGTCGCATGGCAGACTCAGAGAGGTAAGTGCTTGCGCGAAACGTATTCTCCATGGTAGTTAGTAGTCCGTGAACCATTTCTTGTCCCGAATTTTATAACCTAACAGGG
This sequence comes from Tipula vernalis, assembly GCA_958295665.1. Classification (NCBI taxonomy): domain Eukaryota; kingdom Metazoa; phylum Arthropoda; class Insecta; order Diptera; family Tipulidae; genus Tipula; species Tipula vernalis. The sequence continues at coordinate 105,868,623 of OY282558.1, forward strand.
TTATACCAGCCTCCTTTCCCCCTTTTTATACGGCTAAAACAAGGTCCTATTCACTTCTCACCAAACCCCACGCCACCCTGCTGAGCTAGCAGGAGTAGATAGCCGTGGTGAGTAAGGTGATGGGACAATTTCTATGTAACGGTGAGGGGTGAGGTTACAACCCCTAACCTCCCCGATTACAGTGTTAATATAAATTTTTACAATTATTGACTCGATCAACTAGATTTATTCAAAAGGCATGGCTAGTTAACAAATATCAAAAACAATTACGGCAATGTAGACACTATGACCATTGGATCATGTGAGTCCGTATTGCACCGGCTACGTGGAATCTATAATAAATATGCTGAAATTCAATCGAAGAATGAATTGTTAGAGGTCACAGCCGGAAAGGATCGAGAAACATTTGAAGATGACTATGGTAATTTCGAAAGCAGTATTTTGAATCAATTGCATGACATTAAAAAACTTTAACCAAGCAATGTCTCGGTACATAATAATTCCGTAGTAGAAATGACAACCACTTCTCCTTCAATAGAATTGCGAATGCCCGAGATCAAGTTACCATCATTTAGTGGTAAGGAATCTGATTGGTTAAGATTTCGTGATATTTTTGAGGTTTTAGTCAACATAAGAAATATTGACAATTCTATCAAATTTCATTATCTCGTGTCGCATGTAAGTGGGAGTAAGGTGATTGAAGGTATACCGGTAACATCTTCTTGCAATTAATAAAATTGGAAAAATTGGATAGTGGTAGTCGTACAGAGATAATCAGGGGTTCTAATGACAATACGATGCTCACCTTTGAAAACTTTATCAAAATTCTTCAAAGTCGTGTACGAGTACTGGCTGTGCTCAAAACTTCATCTTCGTCAGCTAAAAAACCAAAACCGGATTGAAATACCTTTAGAAACAAGAAGAATTTCTCAACATTATTGTCTAGCATTCAGTCCTGTTCCTATTGTCGCGGTACCCATTCGATCGATACTTGTCCAGATTTTTGTGATCGTAAACTTACCCCAATTTGAGATTTCATTTTATTAAGCAAAAGAGATTATGTACAAACTGTTTGTCATCATCGCACAATGTCCGAAATTGCAACAATACATGCTGTAATCAGTGCTCATTAAGGCATCATCGTTTGTTGCATTTTAATTACGATCGTCAGCCATAAACTTTAGCAACAGCAAATTTGGTGAGTGCACTCTATTCTGTTAACGTCAACAAGGATGTACCAAATTCCACAACCATGGATCAACCGAGTATGGAAAAAAAGTGCATCTGATAAACATCGATTAGTGTGTGAAACCAGAGTACTGGTTCCGGCGTTTTTAAAGTTGCCATTTTGATACTAGTGACAAAGACCGGCACAAGAGGCCAGTGAAGATTAAAGAAAAGTTTGAAGGAAGGCCTGTAGCAGTTCGTGTAAAGCACGTGCCACAGCACGTAACAATATATTTTAATGAATTAAAATCGAAAGATTATTATGCCCTTATGGACTATTGTCCAGACTTGGTACATGAGATGGAAACACTTGTGTTTGAACGATTTGAGACTAGCATCAGCCTTGAACAACGTTACGACCAATTATTAAATAAAGAGTTGCAATTGAAAGAGCGAGATAAACCATCAATTTCTTCAAATTTTTAATAATACATTATTTTGCAATTTTTGTTTATTCTTGGAACGTGAAATAAAAAGGGTCATTGATGCTCGAGGAAGGACGGGTTTTTTGTCGTCGTCTTTGAGAGTTGAATTTTAATTTGATTTATTTTATTTTATTTGTTATTTTGGTGTAAAGTGTTTTAAAATGTATTTTTAATATAAACATGTCTTTTTAGTTTAGTTGTATAGTATATAGGATTGTGATTCTAAAGTTTAAGTTTGAAGTTTTTGTGTAGTTTCTACTTTAGTAAAGTGTATATAAAGAAAGTGGATTAGTTTTTTAAATTTAAAACGTCGGTAGTGTTGTTTGTGTAAAGTTTGTTATATATATATATATGTTAAATAAAAATTATTTTCGGTGATGTGAAGTTTGAATGTTTTAATAAAAGTGTTTAGTGCAACTTCTAAAGTTTTCATGTGAAATAATTACTGTGTTAAATGTTTATAGTATGTTGAGTGATGATTGAACAAGATACAGGATTAATCTTGTTCGAAAATTGACTAGTCGGCATAACTTTTAAATGCACTTTAGGAAACTTAGCGCTACATAGTAATCTGATTAATCCTATTGGACTAAAGATTTTTTTATTTTTTAGGTACCGCTCCAAAGTTCTATGTACTGCATCTATTTCTTGTAGAAGGGAGTGTCCCGGTTCGGAGTACTTCTGATCTATGACTGAAATTTTTATATGTTCTTTAATAAATTAAATCAAACTAAACGACAAAATAGAATTCCTATTCTGAGCAATACTCGAATCAGTCCAGATAATTATTTTTTTTTCCGGAAAATCGATTATAACTGCTTGCAAAATCTTTATGTAGGCACTAGCCAATTCATTGGCCCCTCTACCTTGACTGGTTTCATTCCAAACACTGCAGTATGTCATTTTGTTGTCTTTACAAAAACCCGGTTAGATTGTGATCCCCGGTTGAACCGTGATACTCAATCATTAGATTACGTGTGTTTTAAATTGGGTATTCCAGAAAAAGAGCGCGCAGTTGCTCTTGATTCCAATTCTTGGCCAACTGGTGTACTGATTAGAGAATTTAAAAATTTAAATTTTCGGTCAACATTGCCTCCACGGGAGAAGTTTTGGACACCTACGACAGTCAACAATACAATAATATAAATAAATTTTATTTATATAGTGGTAAAGCTGTTTCAAGTGATAGTCCGCAGGTAAATTCTTATTTAAAGTTTGGCCATCTAAATGTTAGGAGTTTAGTTAAACATTTTGATGATATTGCTGTACTATTACACACGCACAAGTTTGATTTTCTTGCTTTGACTGAAACCCTACTTAACAGTAATATTACAAACAGGTCACTCCACATTAATAATTATAAGATATTACGTTTTGATCGAATTAATAATACGCGATGGGGTGGAGTTGCTATTTATTTTCGGGATACTTTAAAAATTTGTAAATTATTCTCTGGTAGCTTTGGAAAGGTAGAAGTCTTGGGATCTGAGCTTATTGGACGATTTGGAAAAATCCTTATTTTAGTTATTTATAATCCTCCTCCTTGTAGTACTGATGATATTAATAATTTAGAAAATATTTTTTCTCAGTATTTATCACAATACGAAAAAATTCTTTGTTGTGGTGATTTTAATTTTAATATGTTAACAAGTAATAAACTAAGTGTTTCTTTAAGTTTATATAATTTATGTTATTTACCATTTAAGCCGACTAGACTTGATAAAAGTTTGTTGGATTTGATAATATTGTATGAACCTGATAAACATAATATTATTTCATTTGGGCAGCTTGGTGTTCCTGAAATTTCTGATCACGATTTGATTTTTGCCAGCTATAAATTGTGCCGAAACAGAGATAAAATTACTTATACTAATGTTCCAGATCACAATGCTATCAATCATGAGTATTATATAAATTGTTTTCTTTCATTCACGGAAAAAAAGTACGTATGAATCAATATCATGTACATCAGAAAGAAAATTTAGCAATTCCTCATAAAAACCAAAAGACCCGTTCCTAAATTATTACAGACAATATATTTTATAAGACACCCAATAATAAAATGTATAGCAATGTTTGTTATTTTTATAGCATATAAAATTTAATAATAAGTCTCTTGAATAAAAGATGGTTCATCATTTTAAAATTAACCGATCTATTAAAACTTTAGAGGAATTATCATATGATTTAATATTTTTGTCTGATCCAGTTTAGTATAGTTTCTTATGCATGCCTACTTAATTTTAACAAATTATTGAGACCATTCATGAACAATATGATAAGATTTATAATACAGAAATTGATACGTTCTTCTGTGATATAACAATTTTTACGAATATCGTTAAAAAACAAAAAAAAAGTTTTTCGGCTCAATATCGGAATTGCTTCTATCAATATTGTCAGTGTCTTATTATTTTTAATGTGACTATTTAATAAATATATGGTAAACATTATCAATCTGAAATACATAGAATTTTAATTCTTTGTTCTACCAACTATGACATATCACGGCTTGTATTTTATGTTAATATCAATCGATCTCGAACATTGGTTGTGTGCATTTAGGAAGTGATTTTTTAGTTAAAATTTTACAAAAGTGTTTGTTAAATTACAGTTTTAAAAATAAAATTTGTTAATTTTAGAACTATTCGGTGTTTCCTTCTAGCTGTTTGAAAAATTGAATGGGTAAATTTTTTTCTTTTGTGGTTATGTTTATTTTTTGTGATGGATTACATTATGATTATTTATTTAGTGTTTGAGTTTAATCTAGAAACCAAACTCTTATACACTTATAAGTGGCAGTTAAAAAAATGATTTATCAATGTAAATTACCTTTATTTTTCAATAAGGACATCAATGTATCTAATGCACAATAATGACATCAATAAATCTAATGCATTGATGTCAACAAAACAATCATTTACTGTACAATTTTATGAATTTAATTTTTTTTCTCTCTGTGTAATAGGTTATTATCCATATACCAAAGGTTGAAACGAAACATTGAATTCAGTATTGGTTTGAAAATCGTAGGTATTTATTCATATTACGTGAATTAACTTCTAATTCATGTTATTATATATTTTAATTTCCCAATTTTACTTTCAGATGAATTATTGAAGTACGCTTTGTTGGGCAAAAGATTCAGCAGCATTTTATCAACCTTATATTCCTCGACAAAGTGTAATTATTTATTGGTTTAGTCAAACTTTAAATAAACTAAATTAATAAATGAAGTGCAACAATTAAAAATTAACAAAAAAGATGTTTTATTTAAAAGCACTAACAAGAATTTACGAAATTTTATTAAAATATTTTGCAACGGTTTTCTTATAATTCACATAAGCTTTGTAAAAGATACGTGAAGAAATGCTTAAAATTGGATAGGCATTCCACTCAGCAATAGCATTGTTTAATATGCATATTATATGAATTTTATTATTTAAATAAGAAAGATCCCTAGAAAAGCTACATATTTTGTTATGGTTAATAAGAAAATGTATCATAAAGCAATGGTACGGTTTGATACAAATGTGATACTCTTTGTAATTAGAATAAGAAACTTTCATATCACATATGATAAATTTTCTTAATATAATAAGAATATTTGTTAAACTATGTTGTATACAGTTTCTTATATTAATTTGGAAATCCATTGTTTAGCTCTACAACTATTCATATAGAAATCGGAACCTTCGAAATATAAATGATGACAATTACCAATTAATTTTATAAAACCTTTATTGTGCTACATATGAAAGGTTCTCATAAATTGGCACGGGGGCAAATATTCTCATGTAAATGACAACGAATGTACATAAAATACCACACTGCTTATTAAAGTGTTTTTTCCGTGTTGGATTGGTTAAATCTTTATTTTTTTCCTGATGTTAATGATATTCTTAGAGAATTTAATTCGAATATATTACAGTTAGATACTATTTGTGTCCCTCGTAAAAGAATTATACACAAATGCCCTACAGCCCCATGGTTAAATTCTTATATCTTGAATTTAATGGAGCGCAGAAATTTGGCTTACAAAACATATAAAAAGTCTAGATTATCTTTTGATTTTGACTCATTTAAATTTTTCAGGAATAAAACCAACAAATCCATTAACCAAGCTAAACATTCATTTTATTTTGGGAATTTACACAATTCTAAACTTACATGGAAAAACCTTAAAAAACTCGGTGTTTCATGTGCCTCGATTGATGCAGTCATTAAGTTTTCAGCTGAGGACATTTTGAACGGTATCTTTAAATTTTGTGATTCTCCTGTCGTTTTGGCTTTACCTGATATAGGTTTTTCCAATTCTCAAACTCACGACGTATTTGTATTTGATTGTGTTGATGAATTTATGGTATTGAATGCTATTCGTGAAGTTAAATCTGACTCAATAGCATATGATATGGTAAATTTCAAGGTACTCAAGATATTTATTGATTTATTTTTGTCTCATATAACATTCATCCTTAACCAGTGTTTGACAAAATCTGAATTTCCTAATTTGTGGAAGGTGGCCTCTATCATTCCCTTACCTAAAAAGGATGTAATTTGTAATATTGGGGACATTCGTCCGATTAGCATTTTGCCTGCCTTATCAAAGGTACTGGAAAAAATTATGCAATTGCAAATCCAAGTGCATCTTAACAGATTTAATTTTTTGTGCAAATTCCAATCAGGATACAAAACAGGCTACAGTACTACAACTGCACTTGTCCATATAGTGGATGATCTATCATCTATCTTAGACAAAAATAATTCATTTGCTATATTAGTACTTTTAGACTTTTCTAAAGCATTTGATAGCGTGAATCATATCCACTTGCTCCAAAAATTATATTTGTATTATAAATTTTCAACGTCTGCTATTTTGTTTATTCATTCTTATTTGAGCAATCGTAAACATTTCGTTAAGCATGGTGATGATGTTTCTGGCACTTGTGAAGTGGTTACTGGGGTGCCTCAAGGTTCCATATTAGGTCCTTTACTTTTTTCTATTTATATTAATGATTTGCCTTGGCATATCCAGAATTGTCGATTTCATCTTTATGCTGATGATTTGCAACTATATATAGGTGGTGATATTTCAGAATTAGATATGATTGTCAAGTACCTTAATGATGATTTGAGGAATATATCGTTATGGGCTAAAAATAATTCGCTTGCTATTAACCCCAGCAAAAGTAAAGCATTATTTCTATCTAGAAGCTACTCTCACAATATTGAACCTGTGTTACGTCTGGACAATGATATCATCTCATTTGTGCCAACGGTAAACAACTTGGGACTTATTTTGAATTCAAAACTTACTTGGAATGACCACATAAGCTCCTTATGTCGGCGGGTTAATTACAGCTTATATTCGCTTCGATTAATAAAAAAATTTTGTCCAATTAAATTACGTATATATCTGCTTAAAAGTTTGATTTTACCCATTTTCTCATATTGTGATGTGATATTTTATAATAGTGATAGTTCCTCAAAGCGTTTACTTGAGGTAACGTTTAATAATTGTATCCGGTATGTTTATGACCTTAAGAAATTTGATCATATCACCGAATTTAAAGATTCCATTATTGGATGTGACTTGTTTAAATTTTACTGTTACAGAACTGCAGTTTTCATTTTCCGTGTTATTAAATCAGGTATCCCGTTGTATTTGCATGATAAATTAAATTTTGCATTGTCATTGCGTACAAGAAACATCAGCTTGCCTGTGAGTAGGACCAATATTTATAACAACTCCTGTTTAATGAACATGATTGTCACTTGGAACAGCTTGCCTCTAGAACTGAAAAATATCAGTTCTATTGAAAGTTTTAAAAAAAAATCATTTAAGTTTATAACTCAAAATTAAAATTTTGATTATTTATTGTATATTTTGTACATATACATATATCTAATTTTTGTTAATTTTTTATTTATGTTAATTATTGTTCATATTCTATATTGTTTTGTTTTATGTTATTATTGTAATATGCACGATTGTAAAAAAGTTAAAACTTATACTTCGTTAATAAAAAATCTATTACTATTGTAACAAAAGCTTTCGTTTATAATAGAAGCAGTTAATATTAGCTTTCGGTAAAGTTAATACGTTTTTCAAGTCAATTTTTGAAAATTCGAGTATCCGCCTCAACATTGATTTTATCGATGTCTTTTTCTGCTCTCGCACGTAATTTTTTGTCTAAATGACGAATAAACTCGTTTTCTTCTAAGGTTACAATAACACCATTTTGTAGTTTTATCTTGTGTTCCTCGCATCTGTTACATAGATCCCTATTTGGCACATAAAATGCTAAATTGAACTGCGTGTTAAAGACGTGCTTATAAGCCGAATATTTCACAGGATCATCATAGTCGTTACAATATATATTATCCATTGTTTTTAAATTTATGTGGTTCCAAATATTTTTTGTTCGGTGAAGACCGGCAATAGTGAGAATCCATAGTAGAAAAACTGTTGATATGAGTCGCAACCTTCTCTAGTTTGCTACCTGGTAATGCATTTTTTGCATGTTTTCCCTATGATGGTGATTTTGAGGTTTTTGTTTGGTTATCAACTAAATGGTCAAAATAATAGTGAACTCGTGACATATTGATGTCTAATGTATAAGTAAAGAATACTTGACATAATCTCTTCAGTTTGTCGGATTTGAGAAAATTAAAATGGTAAGTATTTTTTCTACGCGAGTTTAATGGTAAGTGTTTTTTCTACCGCTCCACGGCAACTCTATACACCATTTTTCCAAAAAATTCACCTTTTGATTTGGAATTTAAACTCCAAAAACTATCAAACAGAATCTTCCTCTCTGTCGAATTGAATTCTTTATTGCAACTATATGGGCAATTTTCCCCGCAACTGACTTTTATTTGACGCGGTTTACGAGTCACTCCGAAATTATTTTTTGCGATTTTTATAATTTTTTGCGATTTTTGATGAAAAAATTTTTTTTTTAAATTTCTGCTTACCTGGTAAATAAAAATAATCTTTTCATAAAAGGCAATCATAACTCTAGACAAAACCAACCACCCAATTAGAAAATTTGGAGATTTTTATTACAAAAAAAAATTCCTTCAGGTGCGGGAATCGAACTCGAGAAACCTCAATGGTTTTAATCTGCTCTATTATGGTAATAGTTCGATCCTCGCGGCTGATGGATTTCTTTTTTGTAATAAAAAGCTCCAAATTTTCTATTTGGGTGGCTAGAGAGTTATTAATTGCCTTTTTAATTAAAAAAGTTAATTTTTATTTACCAGATGAGCAGAAATTTAAAAAAAAAATATTTTTTTTCATCAAAAATCGCCAAAATTTTTTGTCATTTTAACACACGAACAGAAATTACAAGAAGATGGAATTGTCAACAATATGACTTTATTTTGTCTGTTTAAGTGTCACATAACTTGAAGTGGCACGCTTTGATAAAAAATAATGTCACGTTGCTGACAATTATGTTTTTTTTTTTTTTTTTTTTTATTAGGCCTTGGCTCCTACAAAATTAGAGCCATATTGCCATAAATTCAAATTTGTATTACAATTTTTATTTACATTGTTTTAATTCATAATCCACATTTTAAACAAAAATGTTTAATCTTTAAAATGGATCCGGATTACTCCCTACATATATTCTGTCGGCTACTGCTTATTTGTATCATATTGCTATTCCACATCCTGATAAATTCATACATATCCTTGTAAGCCAAAAAATCACCCTCATTCATTAAATCACTTAGATTTCTTGCATTCCGAAGGATGTTGAACTTAGATCTATGTTGGCTATATCTGGGACAAGCCAATATGAGATGTTCAACATCCTCCACACTTCCACACAACTCACAATCTTTGTCCTCACTCAAATGACGTTTCCACAAGCATTCCTTCCAGTTTCCATGATTCAGCCTGATTCTCTCAATCGTTCGCAACATTCGCGTATCTCCTTTGAGCTCCTTAAAGAACGGAATTCTCAAAGGAGTACCACGGACCACGCTGTACTTCAAGACTTTTCTCGTTAAATTCACTCTCCCATTTTCTCCGCACAGATCCATTTGAAACATTCGAAGAACATCTCTTGCATCATTCCTTTCGTACTCCTGAACCTTGTCATTCAATGTACCCTTTTTAGCTAACATATCTGCTCTTTCATTTCCTTCGATCTGTCTATGTGATGGGATCCATTGTATGGTCACATCACGTTGACAATCTCGAACGCATTCAAAAATTAAATCAACATACACATTGCCTTTCCTTCCACCTCCACATTTCAGCAAACATAAACCACTCTGGGAATCGGAAAATATTACTATTTTCCTTTCCCCTTCATTCACAGCCAGTTTAATTCCTTCAAATACTCCAATCAGTTCATCGTTCATTATACAGATGCTTTTGTCCACTTTAAAATACCTTTCAACATTCTTACCAGGCATAAAGACACCAACACTGTAACTAACCGGCCTGGGTTTACTCGCACATGTGGTCGCACACTAAATTAGATAACTACCTGTCGGCCTGTGGGGGGTTCCATTATCCGCATGTGCTGTCGCCAGTTTACAAAAATTAATTTAAAAAAAAATAAGAGAATAGTGTGCTTGGTAATTAAAATAAAAAAAAATGGCCTACCGCGCGAAACGTCATTCCTACACCCCTGCCTGTTCACTCAGCACTAAAACTTAACCTACCACATGGCTTAGGATTCCATAATTAAACACAAAAAAAAAAAACCTAAACGCCATGTTGCCTTTTCGTTACAAAAAAAAAAACACATACCTACATTAAAACTAAAACTAACGATTTTTTTTTTCCGAAATTCCGCACTGCCTAAGGGTAATAATATTTCATTGATGAACAGCTCACTAATTGTTGACACCGCCAACCATATACCGCAAATAGTGTAATAAGAATGTCATTACAAAATTATCCCTGACACGTTCCTGCAGCTTCGTATATAATATGGCCTAATATGGCCTTCAATCCACCATATGATTCACAATCGATCTATTTTAATAACCCTTCATCAAATTGCTAGTAGAATTTTATGATTACGATGTGCGAACATTTCCGCGGACGTTACAGGACAGGTTTGAATTCGTCGACTCCACCTTGACGAACTCAAAGCTGAAGAAAAAAAAACGTCCTTTCTCTATCTAACCTCGGGAATATGTGTGGCCAACTCCCTTGATACACGGTTAACAAAGAATAACCTCACTAGCTTGACTACCGTAGAGAGGAAAAAAAAAACAAATCTTAATATCTATATTTATATAAGTTTTAATTTAAATAATTTTTGTAAGACAGCGGTGCGTTAATACCCCTTGGCTAACGCTGAGGTAATACTCCTCCGGGAGGGAAGGACGGGCTCGTCCGAGCGTCTCTGATTGGTTGGATGTCTGCCCCCCGGTGAAGCTGGAGTAATAATGTAGCGTTAATTATCCAAAAGGAATATTTACGTCTTGATATCCGTTAGATGATATACCCCTATGGTCTTTCCATTGACATCCGTCAGGACATAATTTACGTTCCCCCGTTTTTCTTTGACGATGGCTTTAAGAAAAGGGTAAGCAAACTTGGCGACGTATTTTTTCCCTGCATCGCTACTTGGATGTTGTCGGACGTATACTTCCTGACCAATGGACAATTCTCTTTCTCTGGAACGCAGATTATATCGTTTGGAATACCGTTCATAAGCTTGTTTCAGATTAGTCCGTACCTCCTCGTGAATCAACCCCAACCGTTCTGAAGTTGACATCCAGTCTACTGAACCCTCACTCAATAGGTTAAGTTGGGACAATAGCTTATAATCCTCAGCGTGTACGATTTGATGATATCCGAATTGCAGAAAGTATGGGGAATAACCACTGGATTCATGTATGGTGTTTCGAAGCGAGCTTGCGATCTGTGGAAGGAATTTATCCCAGGTTGAATGTTTTTCGCCAATATATGCTCGTATAGCTGCTACGATCGAACGGTTCACCCGCTCCGATGCATTGCTTTGCGGGGAGTAATAGGCCGTTTTCACATGTCGTATGCCCAGTTCGTTTACCATGGTGGTAAATTCCTTACCCACAAATTGCACTCCGTTGTCCGAGTGAATCGTTTCTGGAACACTAAATAGCGGGAACAATTCGTCTCGCAAGAAACTCACAATCAATCCCGCTGTTCCTTTTGCCAGTGTCTTTAAATACACGAACTTGGTCAAATTATCCAGCAAGATGAGTATCATAGTTTTACCTTTTGCTGTACGCGGGTAAGGGCCCAATAGGTCAATGAATATTTTCTGCCATGGTCGTTCCGATATTGTCAACTTACCCAGTGGTGGGCGACCACACGTATTCATGGCCTTTGATTGCTTACAAATGCAACATTTTATAATGAAATCATGGATTTGATTTGCCATCTTGGGCCAATAATATAGCCGACGCAGTCTTTCGAGAGTCTTCTTTATCCCTGCGTGCGCTCCGGTTGGAAGATTGTGCTCCCTCTCGATCAAGATGTTGGTTGTCTCGGCGGGAATCCATAGTTTCCAGGTTGGGATATCGGTTAGTGGTACCTGCCTCTTAGGGTCAATGCGAATGTATAGCTGGTTAGCGTGAATTTGGATATTAGGATAGCTACCTGGGTTCAATCTTACTTTCTCACGTATATCCTGATAAGCTTGATCTGTAATCCTTTCGCTATCGAACAGCTCTAACTCTGTGAACTTTGCGTCCGCGCGTAATTCTTCAACCGTTTCACAGTGTACTCTTGACAGCGCGTCTGGAACAACGTTTTCGGAGCCTTTCTGATGGATTATGTTGAAGTCATATCCTTGTAGCTTTAGGCTCCAGCGGGCTAATCGACCACTCAGATCCTTTTGGTTCATTAACCACTTGAGGCTGGCATGGTCCGTGATCAGGGTGAAACGGTATCCCTCTATGTACGGCCGAAATTTCTTTACGCTAACTACTGCCGCAAGACATTCGAGCTCGGTCACCGAGTAATTCCGTTGGGCTGGATTTAACTTTTGGGACATGAAGATGATGGGTTTCTCATGGCCTTCCTCATCTTTCGGGAAAAGCACACTTCCGAGGCCCTGCGTGCTGGCGTCACATCTTATAAAGAATTGGTTGGTAAAATCTGGGTTATGAAGCACCGGCGCACTACATAGTAGTTCCTTCAATTTCTGGAATGCGAGATCGGCCTCCTCATTCCATTTGAACTTCACCCCTTTTCGCAGTAGGTTGGTGATCGGTGCGGTAATCTCAGCGTAATTTGGAATAAAACGCCGATACCATCCGGCCATCACAAGAAAACGTCGGGTATGTTTTACGGAGATTGAAGGAGGGAAATTCTTAATCGCTTCTACTTTGGACGGGTCTGTTTTTAACCCATCTTCTCCCACGATGAACCCCAGATATTTTGTTTCTCTGAGCACAATGTGGCTCTTTTCTATGTTAATGGTCAATCCCGCTTTACCCAATAGGTCCGCCACAGTTCGCAGAATTTCTAAATGATCTTCGTAGTCAGCGGAAATAATAAGTAGATCGTCTAAATAAACAAACACCCGGTCTCTTAACTGGTGCGGAATCACTCGATCCATCAGTCTGCTCATGGTTTGGGGAGCGTTACACAAACCGAAAGGCATGACGCAAAACTGATAAAGAGGTCGGCCTGGAACTGTGAAGGCGGTAATTTCTCTTGAGCTTTTGGAAAGAGGGATCTGCCAAAAGGCATCTTTCAGGTCCAAACTAGTTATAAACTTAGTGTCTTGTAGTCGACCCAACAAACCATCTATTAGTGGAAGTGGGTAAGCATCCTTCTTGGTTGCCTCATTTACCTTCCGTGAATCCAGACACAATCTTATTTTACCGCTAGTTTTACGAACTAGGACTACTGGACTGCTCCAAGGACTGTTGCTCTCCTCGATGACCCCTAAGGATATCATCCTATCGATTTCTTGATAAATTTGGGTCTGGATAGCGGGTGATACCGAATAGTGTCTTTGTTTGATAGGGGTAGAGTTTCCCACATCTATTACATGCTCGACCAAGTTGGTTTTACCCAATCCTTTGGATGCAAATGATGGAAACGCTGACATTACTTGGTCTAGTTGGCTTTGCTGTTCTCGGCTCAGGTTGTGTTGACTTGTCTCTATGATGCTGTCACTGGTGGTTATCTCGGAGATGATTTGTGGGGCTAGATTGAATGCCTTCCAAAAATCTACTCCCAGATATACTTCGGACTGCAAGGAAGGGACTACACAGAATTTTATAGGTCTAACTTCCTGTAGGTAGTTAACTGAGAGTGTCACGTATCCCAGCACGGTATTACATGAACCATCCGCCGTTTGTATAGTGGAATTTACCTTGGATATTGGTGCCTTGGTAGAACTAATAAATTCCTCACTTCCCTTCCCCAACACGCTTATACTCGCTCCACTGTCTAATAATCCTAACTTGGAGTGACCATTAATTAATATTTTGCAGTATGGACGGGGATCGTGATCCTTGAATTCCGTCAAGGTTGCTATACGGCACTTCTGTCTAAAAGTTCTTTTCCCCTCCCAATAGTTGTTAATTCGGTCGAGGCGTTTATTTGTGGGGGATGGTTGAGGCGTTACTGAGTTAGTTGGTTGGCTGATGGTGACGGCGGGGTCACATTCACCTGACGGAGGGTCGCTCTGAGGTTTTTCGGTCTCTCCGAACACGTGTCCCCAGATTGGTGCGCGTTCGGCTGTTGGTTTCCCATTTGTCGCTTTTGATATTTATAGCAGTCGTCCACTTTTTTCCCAGCCAATCCACAACCGTAACAAAATTCGTGGGTTTTTCCGACTGGACATTTGAAAAACGAATGACCCAGATCTTTACAATTCCAGCAAACCAGGTATGGAGCCCGACGTCCAATTGCATTTACGTGCTGTAGTTCTTCGTCCTCATTAGGGTGATAGATGGACTGATCGGGTTCCATTGTCGAATGATTGCGCTCTGGGAGACATAATTCGGAGGTAGCTGGATCCTTAATGGCTACTTCTTCTACCATTCGGGGACGCCTAGGGCGACTCTCGATTAATTTACGAGGGTCGTAACCTCAGGTAGCCCACAGTTTCTCATAGTTGGCACAAACCTTCCTTAAATCCTCTAGTCGATCAAAGTCCTTATTCTGAGTTGCGTTCTTCAGAGCAGGGTTCATGTTATCGAGTACGATTTCCAGGATCTCGTCTTCTGGCAGAGGATTCGAAAGCCGGCTATTAGCCACCTCGATCTCCAAAATGAAATCGTTAAACGATTCTTTATGCTCCTGTGTCCGTCCGCGCACATATCGCCGTTGAGCCCTTTCGGTTTCAAGGCTACTAAATCGTTCTAATAGCGCCTTCTTCATACTTCGCCAGGATACTCCTTTATTTTTGCGTAAAAATATGTAGTACCACTTTTCTGCCACCCCAGATACGAAGTTACGCGTAAGGGTGACCAATTCATGCTTCTCGATATTTTCCTGGTAAGCATGTTCCTCCAACCGCATGATGAAATCTTGTACGTTGTCCATACCTTTGCCACCTTCTTTTCCTGAAAAGTAAATTTTCCACTTGGTTGGATCCGTCCGTCTCCGTACACTGCGGTGGACAACGGGGTTGCGCACAGTTCTTTGCTGATTCCTAGTGGAGGTGTCCCTAGCGGAATCGGAATCACTCCCGCTATTACTATCGGCTCTAGTATCCCGGCTCGGCTGCCTAACTTGAATTCCACTCGACGAACGAGGTAGATCTCCTTTTTGTTCTGGTGCTGATTTGTCCCTGCAGGACATCTTCCTCAAAAAATCTTCCGTGATTTTTTCTATTTTTCCGGAAAATCTGCTTTCAAAGGTGGCATCGAAGTCCGTTTCTTTTAACGGAGGAGGGTCCAGAACACCAGTTTGGTGTCCCTCAACATTTCGGACGGCTACTGACGTGGAGGGTTGTGGACCGTCTTGTCGGGTGTACTCCTGCCTGCCAGCATCGTACCGCTTCAAGTCACGTCCCACACTACGTATAGTTCTCTCCAAAGTTTTGATTAAGATTGGTAGAGATGCCACGTTCGGGAACGAATTTGCCAATCTTACCGCTCGGTCCTTCCAGTGAATCAATCTTATTAAAACGCCCTGCTTGTACTCGACAGAAGGATTAGCGTCAATATCATCTAATACCGCGTCTAATTGATCCATCTTGGCATTTATGAGCTCTAGTTCAACGTCGGCTGTTCCCACAACATGGGAATTTCTTTGTTTCAACTGGGGATCCACATTCTCAGCTTGCAACACCTCATGCAGCTTCCGCTCCGCATCCTCATCCCTGATGGTCAATCCTCGAACCAAATACTCCACCTCTAATTCCTCTTTCGACAAACTTTTCACTAGCGTATCAAAATCCATCGTGGTAAGGATAAAATCGTAGAAAGCGACAGGAGGGGGCCAAGAAAATTATGACAGGGGAACTCGCAATCAAATAGATTTGGAAAGATAATGGAAGTTATATACCCACTATTTAGACTAACCACTCTCAAAGATGCACGTTTTAAGAGCCTTAGCAATTTACACAATTCACAATTAAATTCTTAATATAGTTTAAAATTTAAAAAAAATATAATAAAATACAATATAATGTAGAATAAATTCAATACCGTCAGTGGTATAACACTATTTCAAATTTCTTAGTATACACAAAAAAACAAGTAATGAGATGAACAGACTTAAGTATAGGAAAAACGTTACTTTCAATAAGCTCGGAATATTTCTTTACTTTTGCTACTATTTAGCCTATTGTATTTCCAGCGAGCTTATTAATTAATTCGGTAGGCCTCCATAAAAAAAAGAAAATGGAATTTGTATACTATAGGAATACACTAAATCCTATAAATAGGGAAATCTTTTAAGCTACTCGTGGAGTTTGAAATCATCGAATCGTCAAACGATCAGCCTAGCAGATTCATCAACCAGTCGATCCTCAGCAAAAATAATAATTTATAGGTGTTTATCATTCAAGTAAGGAAGACTCGCTATACTAGCCGCGGAGTTCGAACCATCCTCGAACCATCAAACGTCTAGTCACTAGCAGTCTCATCAACTGCTCGAACCGCATGTAAAATGCAGAAAAAGATGGGGAATCAACATTATGTTGTGCAAGTAAACCATATCATAGTCCATCTATTGCAGTCGATCGAAATGCCAATCATCTACCATCCCCGGATTATAATTTATTTACTGATAATGCAGTGATTTAGTATACCCGTGAGGGAAACAAAATAAAGGAACAAAATCCAACACCAACGTGTGTCAGAAAGAAAACAAAAACGATAAGAGTAAAGTACATATGTGAAAATGGGTCACTCAACAAAAAAAAATTATAATAACTTGATGAGTGAGCATTTCCCACGGGAACAAACGAAGTAGGTTGCATCTTTGAGTTTAGGTAATCCAACAGATGCGCAGATAATTATCCGAAGGATGGGAAAAAAAATTCATGGACCAGAGCTAGTCTCGCACATTTCCGCGGACGTTGCAACACCCACTCCATTCTCATTCACACTAGCATCTGTATAAACAATATCATCTCGCATATACCGCTGACTGATTTTCCCAAACATAATTTTGGCGATAACTTCATTCATTCCCTTATTATATTCCTCCATTGTCAAACATACAGTAAGATTATTAGGAACGGGTTGCGGACCAGCATTGTCTATACTCAGAAACACGTTCAAGTTTTCAAGTGCAATAATAGTTCTATATGTCGGTTTGTACACCGCCCTATTTTGTAATCTTACTATCATCTCTATTGATGTGGTGTATCTAGCTGGTATATAGGTTGAACAGAGCTGGAGATATTCTACTCCCTTGCGAAAGTCCAATATTTGCAACTCCCTCCAACCTAAAACCACTTCCATTCAGAATCATTTTTCTATCAGTCATGAAATCTTTTATCCACATACATACTTTCCGTGAAAATCCAAAATTCGATAGAATTTGTTGTAATTTCCACGGAACCACATAATCATAAGCTCTTTCAATGTCCAAAAATACCGCAACAGCTTTCAAATTATCCTTTCTTACTTCCCAAACAAACTTTTCCACACACTCAATTGCAGAGTGGTTCTTTCGAAATCCAAATGTTGTCGATGGCAACAAATTATTCTCATTTACAAAATCATCCATTCGTTCTTTCATCATTCCATTTAAAATTTTTATAAAAACATTTAACATACATATGCCTCGATAATTTGTTGCCACATTTGGATCTCTATCCCGTTTAGGGATGGGAACCACCCTGCTCTCTTTCCATTTGTCCGGTATTTTTGATCCCATCCACACTTTGTTGATTATCTCAAGAAAATTATGTTTTGCTGAGTCACTCAACAAACAAATCATTTTGTAACTTACTCGGTTCGTCCCTGGAGTGGTAGATTTTGATCTATCTAACACCCTCAGAAACTCTTCCCATTCATACATACAATCCATTCTTTCATTTCTACTCATTCTATCAACTTCATTTATTACATTCAAATCATTGCTTACATTCAATACCATTCTTACAAATTCTTCTCCTTTTTCTCGGTTCTCACATACCACATTGCTCACCTTAAAATGTTTACCATTCACCCTATTAAACAAACTCCATACATCCTTAGTTGTGGTTCTATGTGTCATTTGGGACACATATTCCCGCCAACTTTTCCTTTTTGCTCTGCGAATAGCCTTTTTCAATTTACCATTCATTTTACCATACATAATCTTATTCTCACTACTCTTATTCCTATTAAATTCACGCAAGGCTATTCGCTTCCTTTCATACCAGTATTGAACTTCATTGTTCTACCAACCATTCACATTAATCTCTTTCATATCCACAATTTTTGTACACAATTTATTTACCCGTTCAATTTCACTATCTAACTGGCTTTGATTTATTTCATTTTCTCCGAGAATCTCATTCATTTGATTCACCCATTTCCTGTTATTCATTAATTCACGTTTTTTCCTAAACACTCGATTATCATTCATGATCATTTTGATCATGAAATGATCACCACCCAAATTCTCTTCTTCAACATTCCAAGTGACCCGGCAGGCCAGTTCAATAGTTGTCATAGACAAATCTATTGCGCTGGCCGTGCCTCCCACATTCGCCATTCTAGTTGGCCTTTCATCATTCAAGAGCACCATATCGGAGTCTTGAATCAGGTCGGCCAACTGTTTTCCTCTTGCGCAATTGTCTAAACAACCCCACATTCTCGCATGCGCATTCATATCTCCACATACAATCAGGTCACTTTTATCTCTCACCCACTCAAACAATTTTTTAAAATCACACAAGGCTTTTTTCCTTTCATCTTCATCACGCACCTGGGTTACATACACGCTAACTAGTAACAGATTTCTTTCCAAATTCGTCGTTGAGGCGGCTATTGCTTCAATCACCCCAAAAGCGGGTAACTAAACCTCTTGAAGCGTTATATTTCTGGCGTACATTATCGCCACTCCACCATAACCATCATTTCTTGGTTTGGAAAGAAATCTGTACCCTCTTACATTTAACGTCTTGTTCATTCTTTCCCACGTTTCGCTTATAAGCATCACATTCACTTTATTCTTGGCCAGATAATTTTCCAACATACTTTTCTTTGCGTAAAAACTTTGTATGTTTATCTGACCAACAATAATTCTTTCACTCATGTTTCACATTCACACAAATAACAATTTATACATACCAATTAAAATATGTGCAGGGAGAATCCATTCATTAGTTTAACAAAAATAAATTTAAAAAATAAATTTTGTTGCATAAAAAATGTTATTGTTGCATCCTTCAATGTATAATTAATGTTGCATTTTGTTGCAACAAAAATGTATGCTGCGCGTTGTCCAATTATGTGTGAAAAATATTGAGTTTTGATTTTTAATTTTTTTATTGTGTTTTGTAGTCGTAAAACTTGTACAATATTATCCGGTTCCCTCTGTTTTATTTTTTAAAGGTGGTGTTGGAGCAATAAAATTATTTTTTGTATTTGAACTCGTCATATTGTATTGTTCGGTGAACGCAATTCTATTTTTGGTGTTAGTGTATCTTGTTTTCTTTGCTGGTCGACCGCGCTTGCCAATATTTTCCTCTACATCTTCACTTTCTGTATCCATCCACGATGAGTCGGTTTGTTGTTTCCTTGTATTTAAATGTTCTTTGACGTTAACCATTTTTTTAATAGACTCAATCTTGTTTAGTGCCTCTTCATGTAACTGTGATATTTTGGCTACAACGCTATATTTAACTCGTTCTTGAGTTTCATTAATTTGTGTAGCGCTAAAGTCTTTTGTAATTATTTGTGTTACAGTTGTGAGCGCTGATTGTGTTTGCTCTTGATTATCTGGATTTTCTGCGACTTGCGGTGTTTTTGGTTGTTGTTGTCCTTGTTGAAATTGTTGTTTTGACAAATCATTAGTTGTAGACAATAGCGGGCAATCTTGTCTTTTATGTGATTCATCACTACATTTAAAACACTTCTCTTTAATTCCATCGTAGTAAATCCTCGCTTTTATATTATGAATGTATATAAATTGCGGAATTTCACGTTCTATTTCCATATATACGCCTCTTACTCCTGAAAATACCGGTAGCAGTGTGTTGGCACCAAATTTCTCTCGTCGTGTGGACAAAACGTTTCCAAATCGTTGCATTGCCTCACTCAATGCTTTGTCGTTAATCTCTGGTGGTAGGTTAAATATTCTAACATACCGCATTACTCCACTTGTTCCCTTTACCGTAACCTCCGTTGTTACTCCATTTGTGTATGTGAAGGTCAATACACTTTTATCCAATATAAAATCTTGGTATTTCGGCTCCGTATTAAATTTGATGTAAATACACCGATCATAAAGGTCCTGATACAATGTGTGTACCTCGTTGGTCGTTAGTTCTGCATTCACCACGAATCTCATCATTTCCAGATCGCTTGGCTTAGGATCTGTTTTCTGGAACTGTATCCTTGCTGTATTCTGCCTCAAACTTTCCATTTTAATCCACAACCTTGTTTCCACAGGTATATATTTTAATTGATGCGCAGAATTGCGCTAACAACTTTTGGTTGGTACTAATTCTCCCTTTTATTTTATTTGCTTTTAAATTTTGTATTTATTATTTGTAAAATTATTCTTTACTCAACGGCGGTTGTTACTCGAAAGACAATTATGTTGTTTTTTAAATTCTGTTCGCCTGGTAAAATAACAAAAATTTGTATGCGATTTTTCACAAAGTCCGAATTTATCAGTATTTAAACGAAAAACTTAGTGGAAATTATGTATAGATGAGTGGTTGGGTGGTAAGATGAAGGAGTGTTGTGCAAATGGTTTAAAGTTCGGTTCTTCAAACTTCCGACTTTATATTTTTTTTTTTAAGCAAAAATTTGATTTTTTTTTTATTTCCACGAATTTCATACCAAATTTTTTTTTTGTAGCGATCTCCTCGATCCCGATTATTATTCAATCTTCTCGGATTATCCCCAATACAAAATTTTTTATCTAAAAACAAATTTTTCATTGGCTTTGCTTAGATTCGAACTCCAGAACTTCTTCACTCCACTCTATCACCTATCACCTTACTACCTCGTCTATCTTTATACAAGTTAATATACATTTGTTTGTTTTATGCAATCAAAACGAAAGTGTCTATAATATGTTGATATGGTGACATCTCTGTTAGGGCATATGTACTACATTTATTACACAATGTTTCTGCTAAGTGCTGAAATATTTGGTTTTGCTTAAAAGAGGGCGTGTGTTTTACTTTTGTAAAAATGTCTGAAACTCGATATTTTAAATAATTAACTAATTACGTAACATTATTATTGCATTAAAATTTGTGTTATTAAACATTATTGTTTGTTGTTAAACATTATTATTGCATTAAAATAATATGGATACTAAATATTTTGGTAACGAAGTCGCCATAAATTCGAAAAGCAAACTACTCATAAAATTTAGCAAGAGTAGCTGCGTACAATCAGAAGTACTTGTGTATACTTTGCCACGTTAAATGGAATGCAGCAAATATATTCCTATACTTTCTGTTGGTGTCAAATAGTAAGGTTTTCGGAGCCAAGACTCAATCCAAAATGTAGTTTACCCTGAATTCCGCTTTTTGCTGCGTTTTCAAATGACAGTATTTTTCTTTGTAGTGGTTCAACTTTTCGCAAAAAAATAAAATGATTTAAGAATGCTCGGCAATGATCAATATCCCGTTGATTTTCGTTTGTTCCGGTGCAGTAATTTTATTTTTCCGCTTCTCAAGTTTTACAAATTTCACAAATTTGGAAAATGTTCGATAAATATTTTGATAAATATAACCATAAATGTCAACTAGATTTGAGCAAGCCCTTTAATAAAATTTTATGTGATAAGAGTTTTCTGCTAAAATGGTTCATGAAACATTCAGTTATATCTAGGGATTATATTTTGTTACGTTGCCGACCTCGATCGTTTAGTTCATTGCGAAGCGAAGCCTTGGACCAGTTGATAAATTTTCCCTATGCAATCCATCCATTTTCAGGGATAGCATTTTGGTGTGATGTTATTTGGTTGTTTTATGTTTTTTTTTGGTTTATTGAAAGACCATATAGTATATTTCAGCATTTGCAAACCGATAAAATTCCAAATAATCGTGGCTATGTCACTCTTGCGCTACTATTACTAGTTATATGTACAATGGATTGTACTCGCCGATTTTTCACTGGTTATATAATTTTAAATTCTGACGACACTCAGGAGGTAAGTGAGAAAACTATTAGCTTCTCTATTGATTTGATATTTTATTTTCATTTGTTGTAGGTTGTGTTGGATTTTAGACGAGTGTCGCTCCATTATCTAAAAACTTATTTTTTCATTGATTTTATATCATGCTTGAGCGCCTGTTTTTCGGTAGTACTTGATACTAGTTTACCGTTTTATATAACTTTGGATATATTTGTATATTTGCGATTAATTCGACTGCCCACAATGTTTAGGGTTATAAAAAATATTATGAGGCTTTGTCATATCAATCATGACTTTATCGATATTTTCACTTCGATTCTGATTTTAATTATTATAGTGCATTGGGTTTCAACTTTTTCCGTAATGGGCGGAATTATTGAACGACATCTGGTTCCGAATGCATTCGAATGGTATGATGATATTTTTACGCAGTAAGTATTTTAAAAATATTTCTAAAATATTTGACAATAAAACATTATTCATCCCTATTTTTAGAAATTCAACAATTTCACACAAATATGTAAAATGCTGCCATCGTACATTAAGCATACTGACTGGGGCAGGGTATTTATTCTATTTGAACAAGGTCAA
This sequence comes from Tipula vernalis, assembly GCA_958295665.1. Classification (NCBI taxonomy): domain Eukaryota; kingdom Metazoa; phylum Arthropoda; class Insecta; order Diptera; family Tipulidae; genus Tipula; species Tipula vernalis. The sequence goes on from OY282558.1 coordinate 105,891,612, forward strand.
ATCTCTGAATGACATGATTTACACGATGTTCACAGCAGTATTGGGACATATTCTTACGATTACTATATTTGCTGAAATTTTTGTAATATTGGACGGGATCCGAAGTTCTCCCGACAAATTCGTGGAAATGAACATTGAAATTTCGGAATATATGAAACGTCAAAATCTATCAAAATCAACCCTGAATAAAATTAAAACGTATTATGCTTACAATTATAGGTATTCGTATTTTGATGAAACAGAATTATTAGAGGCTGTTCCGATTTCATTGCAACAAAATATTTTATTGCATAACGCAAATAAGCTCGTTGTTAACATTGAATATTTCAGTAAATTACCAAACGCAATAGTGGCAAATATTTTATCACTTTTGGAAAAACAAATTGTTTTTCCTGGCGATATAATATTTAGAAGTGATGAGGTAGGTGATTCAATGTACTTTTTATTAAACGGCACAGTTGCTGAGTTTTCTGAGTCGGGACGAGAAGTTTTTCATTTTGAGGATGGCTCAGCATTTGGAGAGTGTACTGTCGTCGCTAAAGATACAGAATATCCCGCTACCGCTGTTGCGATCGAGACTTCTGAACTTTATAGATTAGAAGCAAGATATTTGTTGACATTACTTAGTTGTTGTCCTGATATTGTTGACATGATAAAAAAGTTATCGCACGAACGGCGTGAGATCGTGGATATGATGGAGGAACGTTTTCAACATAACTATATTCAAGGCGTATTGGAGGAGTATACAATAAATCGAGTGCCGCAAGATTCATTTTTCTAATAAAAACCTATGTAAATTTCTAGTCTGATATTTATCAAAAAAAAAAAAAAAAAACATTTGGGATCCGACTGTTCAATAAAAAAAAAAAAAAAATTTAACCCTTTTTATGCAGGCCTGTGTTGTTAAAATTTTCGTTTGCTCCCAATTTAATAAGGCGCAAAAATTATTATTAAAATTTAAATCTATTTAACCGAAAATAATTTAACATTACAGACCAACTTGGTGATCGCTTCCAGAAAAAAATAGTTATACATGTTATTAGTTATCAGCAGTTTTTAAATGACACCTGATTTTGCCGTGTACCTGGTCGTTTTTTTATACAATGACAGCATTCACTTTAAATCTTATTTTATGACTAACGGTCACTGCTTATTATTTTCTGATTAATTATTTGTTAAGTTAGTAAAACATTGGGCACGTATGTTATCGTTTCTTTTTAAATAACAACATTTGCAACAACTTTGATGGGTATTTTGAAAGACCTCATCATCGAAATACCTTTTTTTACTTTTACGTTTCACTTAGAATTTGTATTCTCTTTTGAATGGTCACTTTTGGATGCCTTGTACTTTGTCATTGTTTTCTATCCTTTTACGGTTCCCACCCTATAATGTATTTTGAAATATGATTAAAAAGCTTCGGTGCAGAATATACGTAAAATGTTATAAAGTACTCCATTGTCGTAAGTGGTACGTGAAATTTGTTATGTTTACGAAAATTATACTTAGCATCTAAATGTAAATATCAATTGCCACTACGGTTATAAACAATTTGAAGTACCATAAAAATATGCAATTGCTTTAAAGAAAGTAAGTGCGCTTCGAGGCGCATAATTATTCTGAAGTCTGTTTGTGCTTTGCATAAACGATCAAGTGTTGCAATATAAATAAGAATTATTACAAGAATCAAATTCCATAAATTCGCTATATTTTAAAATTCGCTAAAGTTTTTTTGCTCTATCCGGTGAAAAACGTCGCCATCGCTCTTTTTTTCGCTAAACCGAAGATGTCGACTAATGTACTCTGTCGGTCAACATTAGCACCAATCTAACCCTATCGACAAATGTCAACAGGCCTTTTGCTCGGTTTGATTTTGTTTCGCTGTGTGTCCGCACCGCCACACTACTCCATCTCCAGTGAATGCAAGGAACGATCAGTCGTATCGGGAGGGCGGTCTTATGTCTCTACCCGATCGTGTTGTGGCTACTGGAATTCTCTTCGGTTGTAGCCCGGTATATTGAAAGTCACACGTTTTTTTGGTTTACTAACGACCCCGTCGTTCGGACCTGGCTGTAAACCCGCTTCGGGATCAGGAATTTCTTTGAGAGTTTCGTTCATGGGTGCTCTTACGCCACTGTTTGCTCTGTCTTGCTCGTCTGCTTCGGAGAAATAACGTTTAAGCCTGTTTATTGAAGCGTTTGATTCAGCGCCCCTTACCGATATGGTGAGATACTTTCCAGTGCGGCGTATCACTCGAAAAGGACCTTCGTACGGAGGTTGTAATGTTCTGCGTAACGCATGCGTACGGACTAGTACGTGTGAGCAAGTTTCGAGATCTTAAAAAAAGAAAATACTTGTGTTCCTGACATATCGTGATGGTGGTGCTGGTCGAATGATCTTAAAAAAATTTTGAATCTGTGAGACTACCTGATTTTGCGTGGTAAAAGTTGTATCATGCCACTGGGCAAACGTAATTTTTCGCCGTACACCAGTTCGGCTGCTGAAGCCCCAAAATCATCCCAAAAGGCAGTTCTCAAACCTAATAGTACGAGTGGCCAGGTTCTAGTCCATTGTGGACGGTTGACGTACATTATTGCCGCTTTCAAGCTGCGGTGCAACCTGTCAACCATACCGTTGCATGCCGGGTTGAAGGCCGTGATCCGTTTACGTTGAAATCCGATCAAATTGCCTAAGCTAGTAAACAGTTACGACTCGAATTGGGCTCCTCTGTAAGAAACTATAATCATTGGGACACCATACCTGCTAATCCAAGCCCTCATCAGAGCATCTGCAACCGTCTCGGCTCTGATGTCTGCTATTGGCACGACCTCTGACCATCGCGTGAAGTGGTCTATCATCGTCAGACAATACCGCTGGCCTTCAGGTGGCTCCAAGGGACCGACAATGTCGACATGCATCTCTGTAAATCATCGACTAACGAGGGGGTAATTACTGCATGGGGTTTTAACGTGCTTTGTAACTTTGCACTGTTGGCAGTTGAGGCACGCTCTTGCCCATGAACGGACATCGCGGTTGATTGCTGACCATACACATTTACACTTGATGAGTAGAGTTGAACTTCGGATTCCCGGATGTGAGATATTATGGATAGCCTCGAAAACCTGACGTCGAAAAGTCTCTGGCACATATGGTGGTGGTGAACAGGTTGTAACGTCGCATAGTAACAATTTGTCCTATGCGAGTTCATTTAATTCGTCGTCGTCCACCTGTTCGTCGGCCATGCGTGCGTATTCTATGCTGCTTGTTACCATCGTTACCGTTTCTAGTGAGTCAATCCGCGAAAGAGTATCCGTCACGATGTTATCCTTAGCGGACACATGTCGTATATCGGTCGTGTACTGTGCAATCAGGTTCAGATGTCTGCGCTGACAAGGTGATGCCTTTTCTGAGTTCTGGACTAGTGCGTACGTAATTGGCTTATGGTCCGTTCGTAAACCATATGCTTGAAGTTTCTGATTGATGCGTATGACGCCAACAACTCTCGATCGTACGCGATGTAGTTTCTCTCGGCGTCGGTTATTTTTCCGAGAAGAAGCTTAATGGTTGCCAACCTTCTGCTGTGAGCTACTGAACTACTATTGATATGTAACCTGATTGAATTCCCGCAACAAACGTTGGATTTGTGCCTTACATTCATCCAATTTAATCGCTATTAACAATATGGTCCTGACCACCAGAGCTTATGATTTATCAGTTCATCAACCGTTATTCCGCGGCTCGCGCAATCAGCTGGGTTGTCGCCTGATTTGATGTGGCGCCATTTAAATGGTTCGCTAAAATTCCTAATCTCCGATACTCTGTTGGCAACATAAGTTTTATATTTCTGAATATTTCCTTGTATCCATGACAGCACTATGGTTGAATCGGTCCATGCGATAGTTGTTGCTTGCTGTATTTGTAATGCTTGTTTTACTTCATTAACTAATTTAGCCAATAAAAGAGTGGCATTTAGTTCCGGCCTTGGTAATGTTACTTTTGATTTCGTCGGCGCGAATCTTGTTTTGGTTGCTGTAATTTGATGCTCACTTCACTTTTTTTATTGGTTACTTTTAGGTAACCGCAGGCGGCATAGGCTTGTTCTGAAGCATCGCTGAAGCCGTGAACCTCAATCTGTGATTCAAGTGTGTAATTTATCCATCTTGGAAATTTTATGTCACTGAGCCTATGACTTCAGGAACCGGTTCATCCCATGTGAGACCCATGAGCCACATTTTTTGTAACATTATCTTTAGTGTTATTATTACTGGTGCTAGCCATCCTAATGAATCAAATAGCTTGGCAGTCGTGGAGAGAATAATTCGCTTCGTCAACCTGCCACTTGGAATTGGTACGTTTGTATTAAACTCAAATACATCCGCTTTAAGCTTCCAAAAAAGACCAAGGGCTTTTATGCTTTGATCAATTTCAATTTTATGTGATTGCGTTAGTTCTCTGTCGGCTACGTTGATTAAGAGCTGTGTTTGGTTGCTTGCCCATTTTTTTAAATTAAAGCCTCCTTTTTGAAGTAGTTAAGTTAGTTGGATTTGAATAGCTGATGCTTCTTTGATTGTATCGCAGTATGTCATCGACGTAGAAATCTGTCTGTAACACCTTGCATGCCGTAGGAAAGTTCTTTCTTTCGTCTTCTGCGAGCTGATTTAAAGTTTTTACTGCAAGATAAGTGGCAGCTGCTGTTCCATATGTTACTGTGTTAAGTTAGTACTCTTGAATCTTTTCTGAAGAGGAGTTTCGCCCCAAAATTCGTTGAAAGTTTCTATCTTCCTTGTTTATCCAAATCTGCCGAAACATTTTCTCTATGTCGGCTGTGAAGACATATTTGTGCTTTCGCCATCTCATTACGATAAGCCACAGGTCTTATTGTATTTTGGGACCAACATGCATTACATCATTTAATGACCGGCCGTTGGTTGTTTGTAGTACTTGATGGCTTGAGGACCGCATGATGGGGCATTTAATATTTTCCGTCGTTCAATTCTGTTGGTTGAATTTTCTTCATATGTCCGAGATATTCATATTCTTGTATGAATTCTTTGTATTGTGTGGCTAATTCGTTGTTCTTCATTATTTGCCTTTCTAGTTGAAGAAATCTTGCTGTTGCCATCTTTTTGGAATCTCCTAGGTCTGCCTGTTGTTGGAACGGAATTTTAAGAGTGTATCTACCGTCTGATTCTCTTTTGTGGGAGTTTCGAAAATGTTGTTCACATTCTTCTTCATCAGTAGTATATTTTCTCGGCGGATGTAGTTCCTCTATTTCCCAAAATTTCTTGAGGATTTTCTCAATTTCATCAGCTGTATTTTCCTTTGTTGTGATTGCTACGGTTTTGGTTAACGGCTCGTCTGTTGAGTGTGAATTATTAGGTCTTCCTAATATTATCCACCCAAACCTTGTACGTTGAGCAATTGGTTCTTGATTGCTTATTTTTATTATATCCGGTAATACTATATCGGCATAGTAATCTACACTAATAAGTAAGTCTATCGGTGCTGACGTATGGAAGTTAGGATCGGCCAACTGAGGTAGATTTTTCCAAGTCTGGCTTGTTATTGTTCTCCGTGGTTGGTTGTCTGTAATTTTATTCACTACGTAAGCTTCTATTTCCAGGTTATACCTCGATTGAAATTGAGGCATAATTGATAGTTTAGCAGCCTTTTTGATTATTTCTTTGTTGTTTTCGAAAATGTCAGTGATGTGCAGTTCTGTGCTACACGTTTTTGTTTGTAGCCTATTTGCTGCGTTTGAAGTGATGAACGTGGTTTGTGAGCAAGGATCTATAATGGCACGTTAATGACAATCTTGCCCATTCTTAGCTGTTGCTCTTACTAGTGCGATTGGTAAGAGAATGTACGCGTCATTTGTACTAGCGTGTTATGTAGTATTGCTGTTGTTTGCTAAACCGGGTATGGTTGTTATTGATCCAATCATCTTATTGTGTAGTGGCTGGTGATGCCGTCCTTTGCATTGTTGACATGATGTATTAGCCTTACATTCGGCTAACGCGTAGTCGCTTCTAAGACACCTTCTACATAGTTGCAATAATGATACCAGCTGATTTGTGTCAAGAATGTTCATTGCTTTAAATTTATTTACATTTTTTAGGAATCTAAACATGGTGCGAATATTTTGTACTTAATTATTCTTAAAGGTGCATTTTTAATAATTTGACAATTTTACTTTCGATCGACGCCACAAAGTGAACATATGCATATGAAGTTATAGACACAAAAAACTACTGACTTTTTGTTTTTTTCATGCGTGTACATATTATAGTAACACATAAGTTATATCAATATATCGCAGAGCTCCATGGAAAAATTAACTTAAAACAAAATCAGTCTATCTAAAGTGAATACCATAATTTTTTCCATATTTTGAAAATGTTACAACATTATTTTGAAAAATTTGGCCATTCATGTAAGCTCAATTTAAATGCTCCATTTGATAAATACAAAGTGAATAAAAGTCGATTACGTTTATGGTTTATGGAGAATTCGACCATATCTCCAAAGTATATACTGCTGCGGTCATGTCCTCGGTCGTTTGCTCAAATGCGCAAGGAAAAACTTTGGCAACTGGAACACTATCCTAATACCGTGCATCCATTTTCGGCAATTACATTTTATTTTGAATTAATCTGGATGTTTGTCGTTTTTATGTGGCTTTTAGTAATACCACTTAACTTATTTAATGATTTGTACGTTGATCTTTTATGGAAACACGATGTAGAATATCTTGAAACAATATTAGCAACTCTATCGATGTTCGATATTGCCCGACGTTTTTGTACCGGATATTTAATAAGACATTGCGATTCGGATGAGGTAAGTTAATTATTGTTTATATGAGAGTTTAAATACTTTATGTTGTATCTTTCTCTATAATATATAGATTGTCTTAGATTTAAGACGAATATCATTCCACTACTTAAAATCATTCTTCTTGATCGATTTTATGTCATCTTTTTCATCATTTGTTGGATTTATGTTTCTCACTCAACCAAATTTGTATCTAGCCATTGAGTTATTTTCTTGTGTAAGAATTTTTCGGTTGGCCAGCATGCTTAGAATTTTTAAAAATGTCATGCATTTTTATAAATTTAATGAGCACACTGTTGAAACTGTAGATGCTGTGTTGATTTTATGGTTTGTGGTACATTGGGTTTCTTGTTTCTCGATAATAATGGGAATAGTAGAAACGCGATTTAATCCGGAAGCGAATCAGTGGTTCTCTGACGTAATAATACCGTAAGTATAAACAAACCTAAATAAACTCAGTTTATTTTTAAAGCAATCCTATAAATATTTATTTTCCCTAGTGGTATGTCGTTGGCTAAACAATATATAATATGTTTACATCGAACTGTCAGTATAATAAGCAGTTTAGGATACAATTTCCCCCGTGAAAATATTGCCGCAAATGATATGGTATACACAATACTTACAGCGGTTTTAGGTCATATACTATCACTTATTCTGCTGGCTAAAGTACACGAAATAGTGACAGGAGTAAGATGTTCATATGCAAAATACGATAAAATGTTAAACGAAGTTTCGCAATACATGAATCATAAAACCTGGAGAAAAATAACTCAGAATAAAATTAAAACGTATTATGCATATAAGTATGAGCATTCGTATTTCGGTGAGAATTTAATATTAGCCGCCATCCCTAAGCGGCTGAGAGAAACCGTAGAGCTACAGCATGCTAAACTTTTATTGGATCATATAAATTATTTTCAACGTTTACCAGCCCCAATAGTGGTGAAAATTGTAACGCATTTTGCAAAAGAAATTTTACTTGCCGGTGATATCGTCTATAAAAATGACGAAAGTGATAAATCAATTTATTTTTTACTACACGGTACAGTGGCTGAGTTTTCTGCGGGAGGGCGAGAAATCACACATCTACAGGATGGATCACAATTTGGTGAAAGTGTTTTTACTAATGAAACTGGGAAGCATTCGTGTACTATGGTCGCGATAGAGACTTGTGAATTACTTAAAGTGAAGCCAGCGAATGCTCGTGCACTAATCGACTATTGCCCAGATTTGATAGATCTTATGGAGAAGGAGATAAATGACAGAAAAGAAAAAGCGGAGACAATTAATGAACGCTACCAGCAATTAAAATTTAGAAGTTCAAGATCTCTTCATTTTGATGAGACAAATTAATTCAAATTTAATGTGCTCTTAAATAAATGATTATGTTCTTAATAGTTTTTTTGTTTAAGTTGGTTTTGTAAACCAATTTATTGAACCCATTTCAAGATGAATATCTATACGCTTGCTTTGCAAACGTTATATTTGATAAAGTATATTTAATATTTTCCACAAGTAGCTTGGCAACTACAAGCCAAGCTACATGACATTGTTCCACCCATGATCATTTACCCATACAAAAGAGTGCCAGAAGAAATCCGGAAATCTGTACCTCCAAAAATCTGTTGGGCTATAGCAATTTCAGAAAATGGTTGGATGACCAAACAGTTAGTTTATGAATACATATCAAAGCACTTTCACCCATATCTAATAAGCCATAGAATAAAATTTCCGGTTATTTATTCCGTCGATGGCCATAGAACACAAATGACACTAAAGGTAAGTGAATTATGTGTGCTGCTGGGCATTATAATTATTGCCTTATACCCAAATGCAACTCGAATTTTGCAACCCTGTGACTATGCAGCTTTTAAACAATTGAAAAATTCCTGGACCCAAATGATTTTCAAATAACGCAAAGGAATCCGAATGCTTTATTTACACGAGACAAGTTTGCATCTTTATTACTTAAAACTTTTAATAACATTTGCATTACGGCACAAATAATTGCAAATCGTTTCAAAGCATGCAGTCTGTTTCTATGGGATTTAACCGCCATAAATTTTCAAACTGTCTCGGTAAACCATCAAATAACTTTGTGTCTAATACAATTCCTTTGGATGGTTCATTTAATAATGAAAAATGTTCGGAAATTGTCGGCAATTCAAAAATCAAAACCGACAAACATTAATGCAGTACGACGGAAACTTTAAGTTCGAAAGCGTCACACACGTATTGAATCCAAATAAACATTATAGTTGTGTACACGACGACAACCAGACTACAGCAATATTTGATATTAACGAAATAAACGATTTTACTTATATTAATGATTCCAATCTGATATAGGTTAGGTTAGGTTAGGTTGGAGTGGCTGCTTACGCACACTTAGACCGGTGACGGTCCATTGTGATACCAACAAATACATCCCCTTTACCCCTTTACCTCTCCGAGAGGCAGTCAATCCTCAACTTACCCAAGTGTTTGTGCCTTCTGAATGCCAATGCTGGACACAAGCAGAGGAAGTGGACCAACGTCTATTCCTCCTCTTTGTTCAAGCAGCTTCTGCAAAAGTCATTTGCCTCCAGAACCAGCCTTCTTGCATGATCTCCAACAACGCAGTGCCCCGTGAGAATTCCTACAACCGTTCTTAATTCACGTCTGCGTAGGGATATTAATGCCCTAGTGCGCTCCAAGTCCAGCTTTGGCTAAAGTTGTCCTGCAACTCTACAGGTGAGGGTGTTAGACCACCTTTCCCCCGCTGAGGATAGCGCCTGTTTCCCAATTGCTTGTTTCAGTGCTGTGATAGGCCTCCCCAGACTTGCCCTTTCCGGTTGCAGCTGGAGATTCGTACCATGCCTAGCAAGTTCATCCGCCCTGCAGTTCCCCAAGACGCCCGAGTGACCTGGGACCCAGATTACCTGGATATTGAAATGCTCACCAATCTCATTTAGAGATGAGTGACAACTCAACGCCACCCGTGACGCCAAAGACACCGATTCTAACGACCGGATCGCCGCTTGACTCTCCACATAGATTGAGATATCATCTGAGGATACCACATTATGCTTCAACCACGTCATGACCTCCCTAGTCCCTACGACTTCAGCTTGGTATACGCTGCAGTAATCAGGGAGACGAATAGAAATGTTTTCATTGAATTTGTCACAGAATACTCCAGCTCCCACTTTGCCGTCTAGCTTGGAGCCATCTGTGAAGAATTGTAACGCTTCGATTAAAGATAACGGTCAATCCTTCCAGGATTCCCTTAAAGGGATGGAGGTTCGAAATCGCTTCTCGAAGCGTAGAGTAGGACTATTATAGTCAAGATTCGCCAGCTAATCCTTCAACAATCTAACGATAGTAGAGTGTCCTGTACTAAGGCACCTCCACTGAGAAACGGCTGCAAGTCGTACAGCCGTAATTGCCGCTAAAAATGACGACCGGAAGAAGGTGCAACCTTCTTCCGGTCGACATTTTTGATCACACCAAGGCGTGTAGAGCAGTGTCCACAGATCTTCCCTTTGTGTACGCATGCTGAGACGGTGCTCACTTCCTGGCACCTATTTTATCTCTAATGTATACACCCAGCAGCATTTCCAAGGTTTTAAAAAAAAAGGATGATAGAGTTATGGGTCTTAGGTCCTTAGGATAGACATGTGAGCTTTTCCCCGCTTTCGGTATAAACAGCACATTGACCTCCGTCTTGTACCTAGGAATATAGCCCAGCTTCAAACACCCTTTGAATATAGCTTCCAGGTAGGGAAGAATAATTACTGAGTTGTTTTGAAGTTCCGCTGGTATAATCTGATCCGGACCAGCCGATTTATTTGGTTTAAAACCAGCTTTCGGTATAAACGGCACATTGACCTCCGTCCTGTACCTAGGAATATAGCCCAGCTTCAAACACCCTTTGAATATAGCTTTCAGGTAGGGAAGAATAAATACTGAGTTGTTTTGCATTTCCGCTGGTATAACTGATCCGGACCAGCCGATTTAATTTGTTTAAAACCCCTCAGTCCTCAGTACCCATAGGATCCGTTTCCTGGTTACGATATCCTCTGTGAACACTAACAGTGCTTCCTGATGATTGCTATGCACCAACAGGTCTTCAAAGCTCCCTAGGAAGTGTCTCTCGAAGAGAAGCTCCACCTTGTACTAGCTGTACTTTTGGAAAGAATCTTGCTAAGGTGGGAGGTTTCGGATACCTCTTCCATTTAATCACAGAAGATTCTCCAAGACCTCCTTTGTGCCTTTCTTAATTCTTTCTTATAAATTCCGAGTTTCTCCTTATTGGAGTCCCAATCCTGAGCCTCTCTAGTATTTTTGGCTCTATTAAAGGCTCTCCTACAAGCCTTACGATAGGTTCCCAGTTCCCTAGACCACCATACTGGTTTTTGCCTACCTCTAGGCTTAACCAGTGGGCAGGCAGCACGGAAGGACCGGTTGCATGCGCTAGTAATGGTAGCCATAATGTCCTCCAGCTCCCCAACGGTCGTCGGGGGCTCTAGAGCTCTCGACGGCAACAAATCCTCCAATAATTCCCTAAATATGCTGCTGTTGGTCCTTCTAGGATTCTTGAAGGCTTCCCGGGTAGCAGGGTGAATATCGAGGCTATAGATTAAATATCGATGATCAGAAAAGGAGTGTTCCTTATCCACCCTCCAATTTTTACCCATATGAAGAATATTATTTGAGGCAAGGCTCACGTCTAGAACCTCCTGCCTGTTACTAGTAATAAATGTTGGTTTCCGCCCGATATTACACACGGAAAAGTTAGTACTCATCAAATAATCAAAAAGTAACTCACCTCTTTCATTAATGTCCGTGCTTCCCCAGATAGTGTGATGCGCATTAGCATCAACTCCCAGTACCACACCTACCTTTCATTTTGCCGCTTCACGGATCAGCTCCTCCAAGTTATCCGGAGGAACCTTCTTCTTCCGGTCCATGTAGGCTGAAACTAGCCAGAATCTACAAGTGCCTACTTCCAGGCTAACTGCAGTAGTCTCACCATTGCTGTATTGAGAGAGAAGGAAAAGATTAATATTATTTTTCCTAAGAATACAAGATCTGATCTGCCCAGACTTACTAGAGGATATAATTTTGTACCCCTTGGTTCTGAGGCCACAGATCCTGTTGTTATTAATCCAAGGTTCTTGGATTAGTATCACATCCTCACCCGAACTAGCCAGCCTGAGGAGTAGAGCTGCTGAAGCAGCCTTAGAATGGTGAAGGTTAATTTGAATTATCTTAATCATAACCTTTTAACCTGAACCTACCTCTATGGTATATTCCCGCTACCGCAGGAATATTATTTCTCGGTATTTTTGGATGCGCCGGATTTGCCCGTCTCGCTAACCCTCATACCCTCTGTAGAGGACTTGTCAGTGCCCCCCCGTCTAGCCGGGCTGCCGACATCCTCCTTCATTGGTACACCAGCTCCTTCGCTTATGTGCTTCTCCTCATCTTCCAAGTGAATCCTTGCCAGACCGAAGTCGCCGGATTCACTCCCCCCCAACCCTCAGCTTCTCCTTCATGCTGCTGGTAACCCCTGTATTCCTGGGCGGGTTGCCACAATCCTCCGGTTGGCCTTCCGTACGCGCTTCTGCCCCATCCTTTTTATAAACGTTGAGAGTAATTGACCCGAAACCGAAGTCATGAACTCCCTTCGTTTTGTGAGGGAGGGCAAGGGACTCCTTATTTATTACCATAATTGATAATTTCGAGCCCCCCTTCGCCTCCTCCTGCTTGACGATCTTCCAATTTCCGGTCGGAAGATTCGGGTTACTGGCCTGAATGATTTTCAAAGCCTCGTCAGGGCTATCAGGTTCGGATGGCAGCCAGAAACGTGCCCTCGGCCTGCTGGGAATTTCCTCCTGGCTAACTGCCGCAAGCTTTGCGCCTGGCCATACTTCCCCTACTTTGCCTATATCCTTTTTATATAGATCCACAGATCTAGAGTCCGAGCATGTAGTCATCTTCAGACGCCCTTGATACCATCCCGCATCTCTGTAGAGTGGTCCCGGATTTTTTCCCAGGGCCTTTAAAAAGGCGAGGTTTAGTCCATTATACAACAATCTCTATTTTTAGGCCGTTATGCTCCCATCTTCTTGACTTCCGTCAATTACAGCTAGCATTAACACATACTCCCTCAGGACATCGCTGAACAGCTTTGTCCCTGAGTTAGAGCTCGGCTTCGTGTCAGTCAGCAACTTGGCCCGCTTGCTGTTAACTACTTCCACCTTGTCCTGGGGCCGCTGTCTTTTTGACAAATGGTCCCTTTCCGAGCTTCCGCAATTCGGAATGCCCAGTGGCGATTCCTGTACCGCCTTTTCGCCAGAGGAATATGTATCGTCCCACTTCCCTATGCTGCGTTGTTACCGCTAACTCCCGGGGCTGGTGCCCTAGAGTCAACAACATTTGCAACCTTAGAGGCCTCACCCGTCTGGTTTGAGGTACCTCCCTTCACTGATACCGGCTTTTGAGGAGAGCCGGTGCCCTTGGTTTTTTGTTATTAGATCCTTTTATTTTGATGCTCACGAGTATCTGAGAAATAAAGGTCCGCTTGGGCAGAGATCCGTATACGCATGTAATTCTAATTACAACTGGAGGTCGCTAGGTATACAGAGGGCTCCGTTAGCGACTGGGCGTTGTTAAATTGGCCCCTTTGCCTTGTTGATTATCAGCACGGGTCGCTTAACACCTTTATCCAGCTCATTCGGCTCGCTAGCACTCCGGCCTCCCAGCACCCCTTCCCTCAACTCTACATTATCTCTTGCATTCACCTATTCACATGGAGAGCCTAATCCAACGGGATCCATTCCATTCCCAGGGTCACCCGTTTATAGGCTACCCCACTCATCACCCGCGGAGACTCCGGAAGTGCAGAGAGGACGTGACGCCCAGTCCACCGTGGTTATTGGTCGATGGTTTTCTGGCGCCATCTGTTCGCCTTTCCATGCTGGGCATCATAGGCACTCAGAATTTAATGAACTGAGGTTAACCACTCCCCAGTTCCCTGAGACTCTCCTACCAGCTGGACTGCGGTTGGAGGCGGCTTATTTAATTCACCGCTAACCTACCTATCGATAGGCCGTCCTCTATCCACCACCTGTGATCCCTTCGATAGATGCAGTTCGCCACGGGGAACGGGGGTTCTGATCTAAAATCCCTACTTAATTTGACGAATATTCAGTTAGCTGGGAAGTTGTGATCACTTTTAGAGAAGAACTAGCAATTATTAAAAGTTCAATATAAAATTATTTAAAATTATAGCACCGGTAAAAACTGGAATAGCAACTATGAAACCAGTAAAACCATTTGTAATCACTTTTTCAATGTGGATTGAGGCACAAAGTGAAAGAAAATTGGGGAAAGACAATCAAATATTGGTAAAGGAAGATCGGAAAGCAGTTAGGCTTGAAAAAATAAAAATGAAGAAGGCGGAAAGTGCTTAAAAATGTTTGGTAAAAAAAAGAAGGTTTTGGATAAAAACTCGAAGGCTAAAAAGCCAAAGTGCCAGTTCAACATAAAAGTTCATCAAACTATTCAAAGTTTTCCCAAAAATGAAACTATGATGCATTATTCCAATGCCAGTAACTGCAATTCAACCACGGATAATAATGAGAAATTGGTTAGCTTCTTATCAGTTTTAATCAAAAATAGTCAGAAAAATGATTTTTTAAATATTTTTACAGAGAATATAATCCTTGGTTCTGTAAACTAAAGCTAATCAAGACATTTCTCCAGTAGAACTGATTAATGCAGCATGTGAATGTAATTAGTAATCACTAATTTGTAACGGCTTTGTAAGATAATAAACAGAAATAAAACCAAAATCAACAAAAAGTTGTTATTAATTTAATTTTCCTTTGTTTATTCTACAGATCATTCGACTGCCACCCTTTTTGGTATATACTCGTATGTACATCAAGTGATGGAGTCGTTGATGCTCAAAGAGGATAGACGTATTTTCGTCGTCCTCTTTGCAAATTATTATAATTTAATTTAATTTAATTACTTTTGTTTAAGTTTTTGTGTTATGTTTTTGTTTTGTATTTTGTGTTAGTGAAAAATTAAAATTTAATTTAATTTAATTAAATATTATAAATAATAATAAAATGAGTGTAGTTAATATTAATTTGGAAATGTAATCCACCGGGATACATTTAACAGGCAATGTTTTGAATTTATAGTAAAAGAGATCAAAATTATTGATTTCTTAAATAATAGCATGATTTTTATTTGAATGTGGGTGTAATTGTACACAATTTCTAAATATAAATATAGCAGATTTTTGAGTTTGGATTGAATTAAATTGACGCAGTTTAAGTTGCGCAGTTAATTTTCGTGCTTATTGGATTTTCACTAATACTAACGAATGTTTTTATATTTATTTTGTGTACAATTCTCTCAAAGTAATAAAGGAACAGATTTATATGTTTTTTGTACATATACATAATTTTAATATGAAGTTGGAGGTGTGTATCTTTTATTGTATTTGGATCTTGTTTGCTATTAGTGTGTTGTGTGTATATTTAACGAAAACAAATCCAGATAAATTAAATATGTGGCCGACTATGTGAGTGAGAGATTCTATGTAAATATAAATTTTCTTTATGTGTGTTTGTGGTTAAGTATTGTAGTGCGATTCCACTGTTTTTGCCTGATGCTGTTTTTTCTCTCTATGTCTTAAATTGCATATGCCATTTGTGTGTTTCCAAAACTGGCAAAAATGTATATAGAGAAATACGTTTTGAAGGTATACACAATTGCAAAATTCAAACAAGTCAGTTGACTGAAATATTTCATATCATGTAGAGAAACAATACATAGACAACTATAGAGAAATTTTATAGGAATATGTACTTGTTGATTTGGATGGTGTTTTGTATTTGTTCAGAAATGCAACCTGAAATTTAAAAACGAACCTGAAAATAAACCACCTACATACTTCTCATTTGCTGGGCGGATTTAATCCACACCTGAACATCATAAAGCAGCCGCTAAAACATAAATATTAAATCATTTAACTTTATAATAATTTTTAGAATAATTTGTATACAAACTCATATTGAATCCCAATTATAATCCATAATTTTTCCCATACAGTTTGTATTGTAATCCATAATTTTTCCATCACGTAACTTGACATCCAGTATTATAACCTAAAAACAAAAGAGAACACAGAGAATCATTTGATCACTAAAATAATTACCATTTATACTTATCTGAATTATTTGTCCATCAGACGCTTCTCTTGTTCCTATAATTTGTTGGCTGAAATTGTTAAAATAATATTTAGTTTAACTTTAGTTTTATATAGAATCATTTAACTTACCAATTTAATTGTTTACCTTTGTTTTGACAGTTCCAATTTGGGTACAAGCCGTGGAATATTATATTAGGTATGATGTTACACGTTCAAAATTTGTACTAAAATTGTAATTGCTCAAATAAGTTTATAATGTCTATCAACAGATGACACTTTGTATATAAATTGGAAATTTTCCGTAAAATATTGCATTGTATAATTTACCTTTCAAAGTGACAGTCGTGTCAAAGAAACCGTGTAGAGTGAACATTAACCTAAAAGAAAATTATAATTTATTAAATAAAAAATTGTTATTAAATTCACCATATTTACTCGAAGTATTTTCCGTAAAAATATTGTTTCTGTTTAATCGTAAGAGTGAAGCCAGCGTGAATTTCTTACCCTAAGGAATTCATCATCACATTTACAAAATTTTCAACATTGTGTTTGATCCAGTGAAACCGGATTTATTTATCCAAAATAAAATAATTAATATTTTATTTGATCTACACGGATTCCGGTGTGTATTTATTGATCCAAAATAAATCACCATCAAACAGTTCCGACATTTTTAATGGTCCTTCGAGCCGGATGCGACACGAGGCGAATCTAACCTAAAAAGAAGAGAGACACGTGATTATCAACCAAGAAGATTGTGGGAGTTTTATCGATTCACCATCCAAAGAAGAAAGCATCTACCAATATTCAGGTAACCGTTTTACATCCATTTATTTTTTTCCATTCCTTCCGAATTTAATCCAGGCTTTTCGTGATTTGAGTGAAGTTTTCTTTTTTAATTTTTTTTCGATAAAATGCCTCTCGATGACGGTTTAGATCGTCGTAGTGCGCTAATAAAACGTAAGTCCGTGATTAAAGGCCAATTAACTAAAATCTTTAATTTCGTTGATAGTAAGGGTGTGAATTGCAGTTATGACGAATTAAATACCCGCTTGTCCAAGGTAAACGAATTATACAACCAATTTATTTCGGTCGAAGAAATATTATTCCAATTAAAGCCCGAGACGGAATCAGAAATGGAGGAGTTGGATGACCAGTTCTTTCCGCTTGTTTCGAAAATCCAATCATTGATCCGTTCAATTAACCTTCAGCCAGTTCCCAAATTGGATGATAGCGTCGACCATTCTGTGCACGGCAACAATTTTAAATCCGATTTCAAATTACCAAGACTATCGCTCCCGATATTTGACGGCAATTATAAGTATTGGCAATCATTCCATGACATTTTCATTTCAACGGTCCATGAAAACACATCGTTGTCACCCGCGCAAAAGTTTAAATATCTGTTGGGTCAGTTACGGGGACCAGCGTACGAGTCTGTCTGTCATTTCCGTATAGATGATGCGAACTACGTCGAAGCGTTGAAACGTCTCATAAAGAAATACGACAGAAAGAAAGCAATTGTCGAAACCTATATACGAGAATTTTTGTCGCAACCCAAAATCGGTACGAATCCTTCTTCTGCAAACGTATTGAAACTTTTTGACAAAATAGATGAGACCGTCCGAGGATTGAAGTCGCTTGGCCCGAAGGCAGTTGAACGGGATCCTTGGATCATTTATTTGGCTACAGAGAAACTCGACGAAGAATCAAAACGGATCTAGAAATATGAGACATCAGAAAACGAATTTCCTACCACTGACGAACTGTTAGCATTCTTATCCAAAAGAAGTGATGCAATAGGAGAATCTGGTGCGAAACGTAGCTACAATCCGCCGAGCTTACCCAGCACGTCCAGATCATTCTATGTAAATCCGCAACCACGTTGTCCGTTATGCACTAACGAACACCATAAATTATTTACTTGCTCTAAATTCCGCAACCAAGACATTGACGCCCGACGAGAACTGATTAAAAGGTTGAATCGGTGCTTTAATTGCCTGAGCGATGAACATATCGTATCCCAATGCAAGAACACTAAAAGCTGCCAAAAATGTAATAAGAGGCATAATTCGCTATTACACATTCCTCAAACCAGTACTACATCATGTATGGTTTCGCAACCCGCCTATTCCGAATCGGGCACCCCACACCGAACTAAATTGTCGTTACCAGAAATTTCGGTTGAGCCGACCAATTCCCAAACCATGGTAGCCAATTACGTTGAGCAAAACCGACGCGTAGTACCCATTCTTCCGACAGCCGAAATCGAAATTGAAGATAGTTTCGGGAATTGGACGAAATTTAGAGCCTTGCTTGATTCGGGGTCAACCCATTCATTTGTGACGGAATCGTGTGTTAACCATTTAAAGGTGCCAAGATCAAAGGCGAACGTGTCAATTGATACATTAAATAATTCACAGGCTGGATCATCAAAGGGAGTATCAATTTTGAAAATCCGTTCATGCGTAGATACGACTACATTGTCAGTACCAGAGCATATATCCTTCCTTCAATTTGCCCTAGGGTGCCAGTAGAGTATATCGACGAAATTAAGTCCCATTTCAGACATCTCAAACCATTAGCTGACCCCAATTTTACTGCGCCGACTCACATCGATATTTTGCTTGAACACTTGTTCCACGCATTGACTGACGGCAGAGTAGCCCATAAGGACACTTTGATAGCACGAAACAGCCGATTTGGCTGGATTATTGGCGGAAGTTTTAGGTAAGATGAGCCAACTACCCCGAATAAGGGTCAGTTAAGTGTATTGCATATTCAGTTAAAGGACGACTCCTTGGAATGGTCCGGTATAGAGAAATTACTTCAAAGGTTTTGGGAAACGGAGGAGGTCAACACCAAGCCAAGCTTAACCGAAGAAGAGTTTAAATCTGTGAAATTTTTTAATGAGCATGTCAAATTTGAGGGAAATCGTGTATCATTACCGCTGCCGTTCATTCAACGACCACCAAACCTTGGTGACAGTCTTATGCAAGCACAACGAAGATTCTACTTGCTTGAGAAAAAATTGAATTCGGATCCGCCGCTCAGAGAAGCCTACGTTAGCTTTATGAAAGAATACCAAGCTTTGGGACATATGGAAGTTATACCAGATCATGAAATCGCGAAAAAATCTCACCAACTATTCTACCTTCCACACCATGCAGTAATCAGAACCACTAGCAGCACTACCAAGGTCCGAGTAGTGTTCGATGCGTCCGCCAAGTCCACCTCCGGCGAGTCATTGAACAATAATCTAATAGTAGGCCCTACTATCCAGGATAATCTATCTGACTTACTCATCCGATTCCGTAAGCATAAATTTGTTGTGTCAGCTGACATCGAAAAGATGTTCAGGCAAATTCGTATCCATCCAAATGATCGAGATTACCAGAGAATCATTTGGCGTGAAAATCCGCAGTCAGCAATCCAACACTACCGCTTATCCACAGTCACTTATGGTACTAGTCCCGCGCCGTTTCTGGCCACTCAAACACTCCATTATCTTGCAGATAAATTCAGTGCCGAATATCCAATTGGCTCCGATATTCTAAAGCAAGACTTTTACATGGACGACCTAATGTCTGGCGGAGAAACTTTAAAGCAACATTACAACTGCAAGGGGAAATAATAAACTTGCTCAATCAAGGAGGCTTTAAATTACGAAAGTGGTCCGCAAACCATCCCACCTTATTGGAATCCATTCCAATTGAAAACCGAGAACTTACCTCTTGGGAAATATCCGATGAATGCAAAACCATATCAGTACTCGGCATAAATTATGACCCTATCCACGATAATTTCTTTTTCCGATTGTCTTTACCAAATACAATCAAATTCACCAAGAGGTCATTTTTATCGGAGACCGCTCGAATCTTTGACCCGTTAGGTCTATTATCACCTGTAACAATCCGGTTAAAGATTATGTTCCAGTCGCTGTGGGTGAAGGGCATTGGCTGGGACGATGAGCTCCCTCGAGATATTTCAGAGGAATGGTGTTTCATTCGAGATCAACTTACCGAATTAACCAATGTAAAGTTTCCACGATACATACATGCAACTAAAGGGCTAGAACTCCATGGATTCGCGGACGCCTCGAAGGAGGCATATGCAGCGTTAATATACGCACGAGTAATAGAGGGTACGACTGTGCACACCAATTTAATTGCAGCCAAAACTAAGGTAGCCCCAGTTAAGGTTGTTTCGATCCCACGTCTGGAGCTAAACGCTGCTGCTTTGTTAGTTCGTCTTTTAGAATCTGTCCAAAAATCATTGCGCTTGTCCAATCATCCCAAAATCTATTTGTACACAGATTCCACAATCACGCGGTATTGGTTATCTAAGCCTCCTAACACATGGAAAACATTCATAGCAAATCGCACATCCAAAATTCTTACATGTACGAACCGAAACCAATGGCATCATTTCTCGTCCAAGGAAAATCCTGCGGATTGCGCGACGAGAGGTATGTTACCGAAAGAATTCCGTCACCAGAAGTCCTGGTTTAAGGGTCCCGAATTCCTACTTAATCGCTCCTTTAGTCCTCCGGGTGAAAAGATAAGGCTTCAACTACCTTCTTACAACAATCGAGAATTCAGCTGCAAGCTCTCCGCGACACCGAAACGTGAATCCATTATTGAGGAGATAATGGAAGGGAGAGCAAACTATCGAAAACTAACAAGAATAATATCATTACTGTTAAGATTCAGCAGAAACTTAAAACTAAGCCCTCATCGCCGCGCATTAGATTCATTGAGAGTATCCGAGATACGCGAGGCAGAGTTTACAATATTTCGCGATATCCAGGAAGGGATTTATACTAACGAAATCCGATCCTTAAAAACGTCAAAACCATTACCAATTAATTCTAATCTGATTTCTTTTTTTCCATTTTTGGACGGCCACGGGCTGCTACGAGTTGGCGGCAGATTGGATCACTCAAATGTATCATATGATATGAAACACCCTGTGATATTACCAGCATGTCATGCAATAGTCGAGCAAATGGTAAGGGAATTACACATCAAGCATCTGCATAGCGGACCGAAGTTACTTATGAGTAGCATTGCCCAAAGATTCATGATTCCCCGCGCCAGGAATCTAATAAGGCGCATAATCCACCAATGCATAATTTGTCGGCGACATCGGGCTGAAATTCAACAGCAACTCATGGGTCAACTGCCATCTTGCAGAGTAAATCCTACCGCAAGAGCGTTCGTGCAAACTGGCATCGATTTGGCTGGCCCCTTCACCCTAAAAACACATCGTTCCCGAGGAAGTAAAACGTACAAGTCATACGTAGTTATCTTCGTTTGTATGGCAACTAAGGCCACAACTCTAGATTTAGTAACAGACATGAGCACTGACAGTTTCCTGGCAGCCTTCAGACGATTTTGTGCCGTTCGTGGAATACCTACCGATTTGTATTGTGACAACGGCACAAACCTAGTTGGAGCAAAAAGGGAATTAACCAGATTCTATACGGAGTACCTAACCCAAGCAGCAAAATCAAACATACTTAGTTGGTGCACCGATCAAAAAATACAATGGCATTTTATTCCCCCAGCGGCTCCTACATTTGGTGGATTGTGGGAAGCCGCAGTAAAAGCTACCAAGTTCCATCTACGTCGCGTGATTGGAGAATCCATACTCACCTACGAAGAGTACATTACTTTTCTTAAGCAGATTGAGGCCCTTCTTAATTCCCGGCCTCTAGAGGATCTTCATGATGGCGATTACAACCCTTTAACTCCCAGCCACTTCCTAATTGGTCAACCAATGACTCTATTACCAGAACCAGATGTCTCAACAATAAAAATCAATCGGTTAAGCAGATGGCAATTACTTCAGTCCCTATTACAGGGCTTTTGGAACCGATGGTCATTGGAATATATGACTTCGTTAAACAAATTAAATAAATGGCACACACCGAACCACCAAATAAAAATTGGAAATCTAGTGCTTCTCCGTGATCAACACGTAACCCCATCAAAATGGCCATTAGCACGGATTTATGATGTACATCCTGGAAAGGATAACCTAATTCGGGTTATTACCGTCAAACTTCCAAATGGCAAACTACTGAAACGACAAATAACCAAAATTAGTCTTCTACCAAGTTTTGACTCTAAGGAGTCAACCGCGGCAATATGTTCAGAAATGCAACCTGAAATTTAAAAACGAACCTGAAAATAAACCACCTACATACATCTCATTTGCTGGGCGGATTTAATCCACACCTGAACATCATAAAGCAGCCGCTAAAACATAAATATTAAATCATTTAACTTTATAATAATTTTTAGAATAATTTGTATACAAACTCATATTGAATCCCAATTATAATCCATAATTTTTCCCATACAGTTTGTATTGTAATCCATAATTTTTCCATCACGTAACTTGACATCCAGTATTATAACCTAAAAACAAAAGAGAACACAGAGAATCATTTAATCACTAAAATAATTACCATTTATACTTATCTGAATTATTTGTCCATCAGACGCTTCTCTTGTTCCTATAATTTGTTGGCTGAAATTGTTAAAATAATATTTAGTTTAACTTTAGTTTTATATAGAATCATTTAACTTACCAATTTAATTGTTTACCTTTGTTTTGACAGTTCCAATTTGGGTACAAGCCGTGGAATATTATATTAGGTATGATGTTACACGTTCAAAATTTGTACTAAAATTGTAATTGCTCAAATAAGTTTATAATGTCTATCAACAGATGACACTTTGTATATAAATTGGAAATTTTCCGTAAAATATTGCATTGTATAATTTACCTTTCAAAGTGACAGTCGTGTCAAAGAAACCGTGTAGAGTGAACATTAACCTAAAAGAAAATTATAATTTATTAAATAAAAAATTGTTATTAAATTCACCATATTTACTCGAAGTATTTTCCGTAAAAATATTGTTTCTATTTAATCGTAAGAGTGAAGCCAGCGTGAATTTCTTACCCTAAGGAATTCATCATCACATTTACAAAATTTTCAACATTGTGTTTGATCCAGTGAAACCGGATTTATTTATCCAAAATAAAATAATTAATATTTTATTTGATCTACACGGATTCCGGTGTGTATTTATTGATCCAAAATAAATCACCATCAAACAGTTCCGACAGTATTCATGAGACAACTATATTGTTCTTTGGGCCAACAATATGTTTGTATGGTTGTCTAGTTCGCTCTTTACACGGATTCTGTAAAGAATGTGCTTGTTTTTGTTGGTTGTTGTGATGTAATGTACTAACAAAACAGGGGAGAGAATAGTTTTCGTTGGTTCTTTTGATATGGTTGTCTCATATGTTTTCCTATTATGTATATGTCATTAATGCACACAGCATGATATACATACATACAGCAAGATATACATGAAGGTAGACGGAATGGGATCAACATATGTTTGTAGTTAATTGGTTTGGCTTTCTCTTTCGAAAACAACGAGAAAAGGAAATATTTACTATTTAGTATTTAATGTTCATACTTTCTCTTACTATTTCATTTCGTAATTTGAGGATGAAATAGAATATACATATAGTGGATGTTTTGGTTCCATTCCATACAATATATATATACTGACGTTTACAAACACGTGAAAATGAATAATCGAAAAGCTGTGATGAGCCGTGGGAAGTCATTTCCCGCCGTTAACCACTTAATTAAATAAATCTTTGTCTAATAATAATTCAAAATAAGATTTGCCGCATTATAATAAGTACATATTTTGAAAATAGTTGACTAAAGGATAGGATTAACGGTTGGGTAATTAAATTCGTCTAATCTATGTTTTGAGATATGGGTAATTTTGATTCTATCATTACTTGTAACAAGTCATTGCATAATCAAAATTTAGTGTCGGTGGTTATTTAACAATAAATTTATTGAATTTATTATTTAATAAACTAAAGAAAGAAGAAGAAAGTTAGTTTTCCAATGCAAGACGGCATGGAGCAACAGGTGGATCTTAGAATAATTGAAATTCCAGGAAATGGAAATTGCTTGTTAACGGCAATTGCAAACCAGCTTTATGGAGTACATCCCTTTTCAAAAGAATGTGCTCATATGTCAAAAATAATGCGGATGGAAGTAATCGATTATCTATATGAGAACCGCGGTACGCCGAGGTATAATCTCAGTTTACTTTCGTCGGCGCAAGAAGTGCTAAGTATTCAGGGAACGGAGGACGAAATGATTCTGGCTTACATAGCGCACATTGCTGAAGATGGAGTTTGGTTAGGAGAGGAAACTTTATTGGTTGTATCGGAAAAGTATCAGGTAAAAATTGAAATATTTCAGGATTATAATATGCCGATCATATTTGGGGACGACTATAATTGGATATTAAGACTATACTATAGTAATAATCACTATAGTACAGTAATAAATTCATTAAAAAATATTGGAGAAATGCCATTACAAACTTTACCAATCATTGACAAATACAGGAACGTGTACACAGATTCAAGCAATTTTAGACTTATGGACGAGTTAAATTTACCTTCGCTAAACGAAAGTGTCACATTAAATAACATCCCCAAGAAGATTAGATTGGGCACAATGAATGTTAGAGGCTGTGCAAACCTTAAAAAAAGAGAAGAATTAGACAGATTGTGGATTGAGAATGAGTTAGATATTGTGGCTATACAAGAAACAAATATAGTAGCTTCTGAATTTTTAAGCACCAATTATAGATGGTTTTTGAGTGGAAATAGGAAAGAAATAACCACTACAAGTAGAAGAATATCAAACAGAAATGGGGTTGCATTATTAGTTAGACGGAACAGCAACATACGGATTATAAGATTTTTTGGAATATCGGAGCGTATGTGTTATGCAACAATATGCCTTAACGAGAGTAAGCAATTCATTGTAATATGCGTTCATATTCCACCAGGACTAAATGCAAAAAGGGCCCATTCATATTTCACAAAGCTTTCCAATTTACTTAATAAAATGTCGAGAAACAAGGAGTTGTTGATTGTGGGGGACTTCAATGCACATATTGGAAAGGATCAATTGAGCTTAGATGAACACAAACTACTCGGGCCAAATTTGTATCATGCAGAGTCTAACCAAATTGGACAATTAATGTTTGATTTTATAAATCAGCATTTTTTGATGATTTGCACTTCTTGGGGCAGAAGATCTTGTCTGGTGACATGGCATAACAAGCACACTACATCACAATTAGATCACATCCTAATGAAAACGAGATCTTCTTTAAAAATTGGAAAATTACGTGGGAAATGGTCGCCACTATCAGATCATAAACTAATCTTATGTTCAGTTTGGAAAGATGTGAGGAAAGGAATGACTTTAAGGCAAGAGGAGATACCGGATAGAATGGGCAATACACATGAACTAGCAGCAATTACGTCGGCAAAACAATGGTCCTTAGAACAACTTAAAGACAAAGTATACCTAGACAAGTACCAAGAAGTGGTGAAATTTGAGATATCTCAAGTTGATACAAAAGGGTTACCATCTGAAGCACTCTGGCAATTATTAGTTAACGCTATGCGCACTGCTGCAAATTGTCATTTAAAAAAACCACTTACACTTACTCCGAGAAGAAGAAAATGTTTAGCAAACCTTCGACATGCCACTTATTTGATGAGAAGAAATAAAATAGACAGAAGTGTGGTGGTTCAAAAAAGACAAACTCTTAACCAGCAATATATTAGAGCAAGATTGGAACAGTGTCAACAATTTTTTACAGAGATCGGTCAATATAAACCCCAGGAAAGAATGAAAAGAACATTTCATTTTCTGAAACAATTCAAACGAGACAGCAGCCAGAATTCGTCCGGTTTTATTTCTATAGCGCAGTGGGAACGAGAGTTACAAAACTCTCGAGGTACCCAAGTACCACTAATAAAAGAAAATGACTATTGGCCGATGGAGGAGCCGCCAAGTGCAGAGGAAATCTTGGATATTGTAAAGGGAATGAAGGCGGGAACGGCAGCTGGGTTAGACCAGATACCTTTACAACTAATAATCTCTTTGCCTGAGGAAGGGTGGAATCTGTTAGTAAGGGCCTTACAGTTAATCTGGCTCACTAACTCTTATCCAGATGAGTGGATGGAAACAGTTCAAATACCACTGAAGAAAATTCCTAACCCAAGAACATTATCTGATTTCAGAAGAATCACAATCACCGATGTAGGATACAGAATTTATGCCAAGATATTGCTTAATAGAATATTAAAATACTCGGTAACATTGGGTTCATATCAAGCGGCCTTCCTAAAAAATAGATCAACAGACGATCACATGTTTGTGGTAAGAAGAGTGATGGAAGAGGAATGGCGACATGGAAGAACGCTTTTCGTATTGTCTTTGGACATAAGTCGGGCTTTTGATAGCGTTGATTTGGCATCTGTCACCAGTATGCTTAAATTTGGAAATATACCGCACCACTTAATCAACAGGATTGTAAAAACATGTCTTTGGGAGAAAACATCTGTAATGTGGTACCAGCAAAGAACGCAAATGATAGATAAAAATATTGGAATGAAACAAGGTTGTCCACTGTCACCCCACCTGTTTAATTTCGTTCTGGATAATGTGTTACAAACGTTATCAGAACTGCTACCATATGTTAAATTGAACCAGCATGAGGACATTGTGTTGCCGTTATTACTAGCCTATGCTGATGACATAATAATATTGCACACTAATATGTCACAACTGTCAAATATTGTAGAGGAGATCGTGTCGTTATTGGAATCGGTAGGTCTTACAATAAACGATAGTAAATCGGAGATTCTTATAAGATCTCCCTTAGAAGATTATCAGGATGTTCGAGAATTGAATATAGGAGGAAAGTGGATCAAGGTAAAAAAAACCATAAAATATTTGGGTACGCATATTACGAGCGGTCTTAGTAGAAAGGAGACGGTGAAAGGGAGATGTGGTAAGGCATTAGGAGTGAGCAAAAGTTTATCGTTATTTATTAGAAAAAATAAAATACCTTCGGAGACTGCCATAAAAATGTATAAAGCCATCATAGCTCCACTATTAACGTACGGTTTAAAAGCAGCAACATTAACAAAAGCTAATAGATTAAAGCTTAAACGTTATGAAAGAAGAATTCTTTCAGAAATGTTATAATTTTCATCCGTCAGACCGGCCAGAAAAAGTATAAGAGAGGCACTATCAGGAAGAATAATTACAAAGAGGGTAACAGTTTATCGCATTTGCTATTGGGGTCATGTCTTAAGAAGAAACAGAGGCCATATGTTAAATTCGGTGATAAGGTATACACATGATAATAAGAAAATTGGACGTCCATGCTTCACATGGAATACATCGCTAAGAAGAGACTTTAGTAAATATAACGTATCTGATGAAGAATGGCAATTGCTCGCAAGAGACAAAAAGAAGCTAAAAGAAAAAGCGGAAATGATTTACGATTTGATAGATGCATCTTCAGGGGATTCATCGAGTCAGGATTGGTCAAGTGAGAATGACGGGGTTTTAGATGTTAACCGAGATCATCGGAGCAGCCAAAACTGAATTGATTATTATCATATTGATGAATTTTATATTATTATTCTTATTTTGTTTAATATAAATTATTATTTTATTTTAATCTATTTATGAGTGAATTAATGAAAATTTAAATTTTGGTAGATTTTATTTATTAGGATTATGGAGAGGATGATCTGAGTAGATGTTTCTGACATTGTTGAAATAGATTGCAGATCCGAACCAAGGGATGAATTGGAGGAGGATTTTAATGCTAATCTTTGCATGATTGAAGAATTAATTATTTTTAATCTAAATTAGTTTATAACGTTATAGGTAGTACTTAATATTGTAATACTTTCTTGATCAAGGTTTTCTGTAGTTTTCCTTGGTCCTAATCCACTGATAAGCCTTGATTACGTAAATTTCTCGCGATTAGATTTTGTTAGCCAATTTTCTAACTAAATAAATATCAATGGATTAGAGAAATCTGAGTAAGTAAAGCGAAGCCGGCTACAGACGCAAAGAAAGTAAGTATTATTACTTGCAATCTTTATGTTAACGAATAAAATTTAAAAATATAGTAGAATGGATTATGATTTTCTCAAAATTAGAACAAAACTTGACATGTAACTGAAACAGAGTTTAAGGATGATGATCATGGGGTAAGTGTTCGGGGTCATAAGAATGTTCGTGGATTTCATTGATTCTAAAGGCGAAAACCAGAAGAAGGATGTAACAAATAATCATAAGCAATTATTTGGGCGAAGTACCCTCCTCATCTTTATGGTGAGTGGAAGGAAGATTGACAATAGAAGTGTCCCAACTAACCAACTAACTTTAATAATATAATAAATCTTTACTAACAAGGGTCTTTTAAAGGGTTATGGTGCACTTGTGAGAACAAAACACCGAGCTGTAATGTGGATATACGACAGTTCGCTCAAGTAGGTTCTTCTATAAGTTAAAACATTTAATAAATCCTTATCCAGTAGTATTAGAGACCCTCGCAGGTTCAGGATTCCTAGTCAGTTCGGACACCGAATCGTGTCTTATGTAACAGATTTCGTCGAATAATTAGGTGATAATCGAATGAAGCAGCAGTAGTTGCATGTGCTCAAGTAACTCAGTTGCCGCGTTGCTCGAATAAATCTGTGATCATTTGACATGGGCATACTTAGCATGAAGTATGTTATAGGTAACCAGCTTAACAGCTGCCCTGCGTTGTACAAATCTTATCTTATCTTATCTATCTTATACTCGTATGTACATCAAGTACAAAAATAGAAATAAAATTTAGTGAGAATTAAATAATTAAAAAAGTTTATGATATTAGTGCTATAAAATTTTGATAAGCGCAATTCTGCCCAGTGATAAAATTCTATACCTATTTTTAACAAGGTTGTGGGTTGCAATGGAAAGTTTAAGAAAAAACACTGTAAAAGTACAGTTCCAAAAGACATATGCTAAGCCGTCTGACCAAGAGATGATGCGATTTGTATTGAACAATGGGCTAACGGCGAAAGATATACAGACACTGTACCAAGATCTGTACGAATGGTGTATGTATATCAAGTACCAAAAACCGAATAGCGTTCATAGACCAATTTAAGAGAACAACGTTGAGTACGGACGTAAACAATGAACATTTTATTTCACCAGCCTCGATGTAACCAGATAAGAATGTACATCATTAATAAGTAATATAAAAATCGATACTATTGGCTGTGTGAATATGACTCCGCCCTTTTGTGTTAAAATAAAACACATTTGCTTATTAGAAAATGAAAGAATTATTTACTGAAGGTACGCTCCATTTGCAGCTACAACTGTAAGCGGTATGGGCTTTTCAATATATTATTCGGAGAATTAAAATAAAACTCTTATTCAATTTATATAACATTTATTTTAATACGTAGATACACGGCGTTGTCAGAACTTTTACATACTGTCTCTTTTCTATTCAGCACAAAATACATGCGGTTTTTTATGTAGTAGCCACTATACGATTTGGAATTCATAATTACTAAAATAATAAAAAAAATAATAAATCTTGCGTGTTTACATTCGGCCAACCTGACCGAGGATTGCTTTAATCCTCCTCTGAGGATTCGTCGAAATCACTGTCATCTGGACTGATGACCTTCTTCATAATATCAGCTGCAAAAACTCCGTTGAATCTTCTTTTTCCTGGCCCTGGATTCTTATCGGTCAGCAGGTATCGATCCCCCTGCAAAACCTTTGTTATTGTATAAGGACCTATAAAACGTCGTTGAAGCTTTCTACTTTCTCCGGTTGATACTGGTTTTTGGAATACAACGACCAAATCTCCTTCACGGAATTCCTCCGGTGGTTTGAGTTATATCGAACCGTATCTTTTGCTGTTCTTGGTTCTTCTTGATTCGTTGATATGCTTCTTCACGTAGCTCTGGTAAGTTTGTTCTCGTACTTTCAGGTTCGTTCGTTGTTTGATGCATTTCCAATGCAAGTTTTTCTTCAAAAATTGGTCGTGGACTAAACCCAAACAATAATTCTTCTCTTATTTGTCACAGACAGCTCTGCCAATGCGTTGATCCTACATTTTCAACCATGGTTCGTATTGCACTTAATGTTGTTCTGTTGGATCGCTCCACTTGGCCATTTGCTCGCTATGTTGCCGTTGCATTATGTATTCGTAGAATATTATTTTCGTTGCAATATTTGTAATAATAATTCGATGTAAATGCTGAATCTCTGTCGGATATAACACGAATCGGTGTTCCAAAATGAAGAGTCAATTCATTCATTGCTTTGATGACATATTGTGTTGAAGTATCTTTTACTGCTTTTAAGTATACATACATACATTGTAAATGCGTCGATGATAACGAGAATGTGACTATTCTTCAGTACACTTTTAATAAATGGACCAAAATGGTTGAGACGCCAGGTGTGATATGGCACTGGCACTTTTTCGATCGGATGGTGTTCGATACCTTTCATTCCACTTTTCTCTTTGTGGTAGAGACACTCCATACACGATGATATATACTTGTTAACTACTTGTCTTATCAATACTAAAATGTCCTCGTTGATCATGACATTCTGCGCCGAACTCCTTTTGGTACGACGAAAGATAAACTATTGTTTATTTTTCGATATAACTTTCCATTCACTACTCTGTACTCATTCCGTAATTGTTTCGAGTTTTCATCACCTATATCGTTGATTATTTGAATAATTTCGCTATCGTTTTTCTGCAAAGCGACTAACGAATCTTTTTCTACAAAATTTGCGTACAAAACGTCAAAAGCGGCCGTTTCAATTTCTGAAGGCGATAAAACCGGGCTTCTACTAATAGCGTCGACATGGCCCATCTGCTTGCCACTTCTATAATCAACGTTGAAATTGTATTTTTGAAATCGTATCCGCCATAGTCTAAAATGCGTTGATGTCCTTTTTGGTTGATGCGGCCTTAAGTGCATTGCAATCCGTAACGATGGTAAATTGCTTTCCGAGGAGATATGGACGGAAACCGTCGATTGGTTCTAGGACAGCTAGAGTTTCCAGCTCAAAGCTGTGATACTTTCTCTCTAAACACGATGTTTGACGGGTGAAATATGCGACAGGATGCTTAGGTTGGTACAGCCCTTTATGCGTATTTAGGGTTAAAATTTCTCTATCTCCGGCACTAACTTTGAGTTGTAAATAAGCCTTGGTTAAATTAATTTTTGTGAACTTGTCTCCTCCGGCCATTGAGGCAAACAACTCCTCAATTGTTGGTAAGGGGTGCTTATCAATTTCTAAATTGGGATTGACTGTAATTTTTTGGTCTCTACAAATACGGATTTTGTGATTTGCTTTCAGCACGGGCACTTTCGGCGTAGCCCAACGACTATGGTCAACTTTTATAAGAACGCCCTAATCAACTAAATCTTGCAACTCCCCCTCGACTATCTCTTTTATAGCGAAAGGAATTGGCCTGGCTTTTAAGAACACTGGTTTAAAATCTGATTTTAATGTCAATTTCGCTTGAACGTTGGTAATCTGACCCATAGAGTCATGAAATACCCGTGGGTAATTTGCTATTAATTTTTTAACCGAAGTAGGTATTACTTTATTACATTTGAAACCATCTGTAATTTGACAAACGTCGTCTGTTTTTACTTGGTTATTTATCAATGAGTTTCAATCGAATTCAAACGCCCTTGTCCATTCACGTCCCAACAGAGGATGTCGCTTCGAGTCGACAATATAAAGTTTCAACTCCCGATACTGTCCCTCTATGCAAACATTACAATTTATATAACCAAACACTTTAATTGCTTTACTTTTTGTTGCAGTGACTCACCAGTTCAGTATCTGACCTATGGATCTCTGCATTTGAGAAATATTTTTGCTTATACTCTGACCCTAACAACGGCACCGGAGATCCCGAATCTACTTCGAAACTCAATCCAACACCATCAATCCTGGCTTTAATCCAAAACTTAGATCGCAACTCCACCAACTTCTTTTTTTTATGTTACAAATATCTAATCTACCCTGGGGGTGCAAATTATAATTACCCTCTAAATAAAAATTCTGATCTGAAGGATCTACAATATTAATTAAATTTGAATTCAATTTGTCTTGCTTATTTTCAACATTAGTATTTAAATTTGTATTAAAATTCATACCAGAAGTGCCTCCGTAGTTATTGTTCCCATTTTTATCCGTAATATTACAGATTTCATCTATTTCGAGATCGTCATCATCCTTTTCCCCCACAAAATTTGTTTTTCCTTTTTGTTTTGTTCTCGATAAATGGACATTTATTCGCGTAATGTGCTTCATCACCACATCTAAAACACCTCTGTTTATTTGGGTTGAATGTATTCCGTGACACTTCATTACTCTTTTCTGAGAAATTATTTTTCCTATTTATCATGTACACTGTCCCCGTTGATGTCATTGCTCGTTGTATTTCTGCCCCTCCAAGGGCAGATAACTCCATAGCTTTTGCCTTCGACAATGCTGAATCTAACGTTAACTTTTCCTCTTCCAATAATCGGTTCTGAATTCTGCCACTGCGCAATCCAAAAACTAGTTGATTACGTTACGCCATATTTAGGTAATCCCCAAAATTACAATTTATTGATAATTTGCGTAATGCTACCATGTATTCGTCGACAGTTTCAGCCCGATAATCAACAGAAGCAATACTCGTCGTTATCCAGGAAAAGTGCGAACAAGTCAAGACAATATCTGAACAGCTGTCCGAACAATCCAGATATAAGTAAGACAGCCTGAGACGATCCACCTGAAAAGACAATTAAGCAGGTGACTATGAAGCAGGTCATTTCAAAGGAGCTGCCATTATTCTCCGGTACTCCGTCGGAGTGGCCTATGTTCATATCAACGTATACACGCACTACACAACAATGTGGGCTGACTGATGACGAAAATTTGGAACGCTTAAAAAAATGCTTACGGGGTGACGCAAGGGATGTGGTGAAGGCCTATTTATACTTTCCACATAACGTACCTCAAATTTTAAAAACGTTGAAAATGCTTTTTGGACAATCTGACGTCGTGCTTGACTTGATGATAACGCAGATTGAATCAGGACCACCAATCCATCCTGAAAGTTTAGAGGCATTGGTTAAATTTTCAATGCAAATTCAACACCTATGTGCAACAGCAATAGCCTGCCAGATGAGGAACATCTGAACAACCTAACACTTATGCGAAAGGTCGTTCATAAATAACCGGCTCACCTAAAATTGCCATGGACCGAATTTAAAGCAAAGTTGCCATCGGTCAACCTACATACGTTTGGCAATTAGTTGGGCTCAAAGGCGGAAATAGCAAGCACAGTAGTAACAATGTCTTCAGCACAAATACAAAGGTTTGACAGAACGGAAAAAAGGCAGGGAGATCAGAATAAACAAAAATATGTCAATACCATCCAGGTGGAATCTAATGTTACGAAAGATGGTCAGGTCAAGTTCGAGAAGGCGGTAGATGAAGACGAAACATGTTAAGTAGTTAAAGCAGCCGATAATAATCAAACATGCGTTCTCAAATGTGAATCTGTACAATTTAGAAAGATGAAAGGCACTGAGAGGTGGAAGACAATATTAGGAAATGGTATGTGTAGAAAGTGCTTCAGAAGACATCGGTTTTAAACATACAAACTTGATGTAAAATGTGAGATATATGGATGTAAGGGGAGCCATCTCCAATTGTTGCTTAATGCCATAGTAAACAAAAACTACAATTCATCAAATAAGGTTACTGCAGAATCAATAGGTGTGGTTGAGATTCATCAACAGCCACAAATAAGCAAACTGCTGTTTCGAATAGTACCGGTGGTACTACTTGGATCAGAAAGTAGCGTCAAAACATACGCTTTCCTGGACGAGGGTTCCAGTGTGACTCTGCTAGATGAGGAAGTGGCTAACAAGTTGAAGCTCGATGGCCAACAAAGGAGTTTGGAGCTAAAATGGACGGGAAGTACAACCCGGAGAGAAAAGCGCAGTCGTCTAGTCGAGCTGGAGATTTCGGGTGTTTCGAACAATGACGTATACAAAATATCGGACGTCTACACGGTTCCACGCCTCGATCTTCCAGAGCAAACAATGAAATTGACAATAACACTACCAAGTTCAGTCACCTACGAAGTATACCGTTTGTTTGCAACGAAAACGCTAGACCCAGATCATAATTGGGTTACAACACTTGCACTTAGCAGTGCCACTGCAGATTCGAGAAGGTCGTATAGAGGAGCCAATCGCTGCCAAAATACTTTTAGGATGGGCAATTTTTGGCAAACTAAATCAAACCCAAACTGGGTCCACCGACGAGCATTCAGTGTTACATATCTCAAGCCAACTCGATGAGAAATGTATCCAGCCTTCAATTCCGGAAAAGCGATTACATAACGCGGATGACGATATGCATGACAAGAGAGAACTACACAAAAGGTCGGTAATCATTATGAGACTGGTTTATTATGGCGGAGCGATAGCGTTACATTTCCAAACAGCTATCCTATGGCGGCGCGACGAGTAGCTTGTTTGGAAAGGAAACTGCAGAAAGAACCAACTTTAAATGAGACAATCAAAAAGAGGCTTTACGAGAAAAAGAGGTTTGTGCAGAAATTAAGCAAAAACGAAGCTATGGTGGTTGACGAGCGAACGTGGTACTTGCCTATATTTACAGTAACCAATTCGAATAAGCCAGGGATGATTCGTTTAGTATGGGATGCAGCAGCAGTAGTAAACGGAACATCGTTAAACTCCGTTTTGCTCAAACGGCCGAATTTATTAATTCCACTGCCGCACATCATAATGAGATTTCGTCAACGACCCGTTGCGTTAACGGGTGACATA
Organism: Tipula vernalis; assembly: GCA_958295665.1. Classification (NCBI taxonomy): domain Eukaryota; kingdom Metazoa; phylum Arthropoda; class Insecta; order Diptera; family Tipulidae; genus Tipula; species Tipula vernalis. The sequence goes on from OY282558.1 coordinate 105,926,506, forward strand.
AAAGATATGCTCCATCAAATTAAAATATTAGAGAAAGATCAAAGGTCGCAACGGTTCCTCTGGCGCGAAGGAAGAAAGGAGCAACAAGCGGACTTATATGTCATGAGAGTAATGACATTTGGGGCATCATGCTCGCCGAGCTCAGCGCAATTCGTAAAAAACCTCAACGCAATGAGGTTCCAGAAAGAAAGCCCGGAAGCGTCAGCAGCGATCTGTCATAACCACTATGTAGATTACTGGCTCGACAGTTTCTCGTCAGAAGAAGAGGCCATAAGAGTTGCTAAATAAGTGATTCGAATCCACTAACTCGGCGGGTTTGAAATAAGGATTTTCGTTTCAAACTCCAGACGAGTAACAAGTGAGCTGGGATAATCAGAGCAATTACAGGGCAAGAGTTTGAATATAAGCGGAGAATACTACTATCGGGTAAATTTAAGCCGAGTCGATGGTGAAATCATGAATGGGACAAAAAAACCAACCAAACGGGAAGTTCTTCGAACTTTAATGATGGTTTTTGATCCACTTGGATTGATAGGCCACATCCTTGTCTATGTGAAGATTCTCCTTCAAGATATATGGAGAACAGCAATCAAGTGGGATGACCCGATCACCGATGAGCAGGAAGTTAGATGGAAACGCTGGACTAACGTATTGCCAGAACTAAGGAAGCTAAAAATACCAAGGTGCTACATCAGGACGGGATTTAAATCACTTAAACTCCACGTGTTTGTCGACGCCAGTGAGACAGCTGCGTATGCAGCTGCAGCATACTTCCGTGTCGAATATGAGGATGGTGTTCACTGCGTGTTGGTTGGTGCAAAAACCAAAGTTGCGCCGCAAAAACCAATGCCCATTCCTAGATTGGAATAACAGGCGGTCCTGCTCGGCGCTCGTTTAGCGAGTATGATATGTTGTGCTCACACTTTGAAACCAATAAAAAAGTGGTTCTGGTCGGACTCGATGGACGTGCTTTGGTGGTTAAGGTGGTGGGTGAAATACTAGAATCTACCGATGTTTCACAATGGCGATGGGTTCCAACTAAAAGCAACGTAGCCGACAACGCTACAAAGTGAAAATCTGAGGCCACAGTGTCACCAACGAATAGATGGTTTGTAGGATCCGAATTTGTATATGGATCAGAATCTGAGTGGCCCATTCAAAGATTTCCAAATGAAAGCAGCAATGTCGATAAAGAATTGAGACCACATTTTCCTCATAATACTGACGAACCATCGGTATTAATTCAAGATGTCAAAAGGATCTGTAAATGGTCGAGATTAGTACGAACAATGGCATGGGCACTGACAGCAATCAATAACATGAAGGCTGATCGACGAAAGATCTCCGGGGAACTAACTTGTGATGAGATCCAAAAAGCCGAAAGTGAGCTCTTACGATATGTACAACGAAAAGTGTACTCCGATGAAATTTCATGCTTAAAGGTTGATCCAGCAAAACCATTGGATAAGGCTAGCCCACTTTTTCGGCTTACACGAGTTCGAGGTAGAATATCAAAGGCGGAAGGAATTGCATTCGAAACAAAAAATCCGATTATCCTACAGAATAAACATCGTGTAACTCATCTCATCCTAGCCGAATACCACGAACGGCTACATCATCATAACCAGGAAACAGCAATAAACGAGGTTTGACAAAAATATTACATTAGCAAACTTCGAGTGGCATTGAAGCGAATCAGAGCAAACTGTCAAAAATGTAAAATTGAAAGAGCAAAACCAAACGTTCCAGAAATGGCTGGTCATCCTTCAGCAAGACTTGCATCGTACACTGCTCCATTCTCGTTCGTCGGGATTGATTATTTTAAGCCAATGGAAGTTACCCAAGGACGTCGTGCAGAGAAACGTTGGGGTGTTTTATTCACATGTTTAACGACGCGTGCTATCCACTTAGAAATAGCACATACTCTGGATAAAAGTTCGTATCTTATGGCAATTCGGAACTTTATAGCACGTCGAGGAACTCCACTAGAAATCCGAACGGATAATGGGACAAATTTTCACAAGGTAAATAATGAGTTAAATCAACTACGCGAAAGCTTTCAGCCGAATGACCTATGAAGTAAATTCGATAAGATACGATGGAAGTTCAACTTGCCAGCATCCCCGCATATGGGCGGGAATCAGTTAAAAAATATTTAACAACGGCAATGCCAACACGGAAACCTAACGATGAAGTACTCCGATGTTATATGATGGAGGCGGAGAATATCATCAACTCAAGACTGTTGACCTACATACCGATTGAATCAGGTGAGCATGAGGTTCTCACCCCCAACCACTTTCTTCTGGGATCATCGAGCGGTATGAAGCCCATTACGAATTTAAAGAGCGATGTCTGTTTCTGTCGCAAAGATTGGAAAATGGCTCAATTGATGGTGGTTCATTTTAGGCGCCGATGGTCGCGAGAATATCTACCCGATATTACTCGGGGAACTAAATGGTTTCAAAAGGTTAAGCCCATCGAAATCGACGACGTCGTCATAGTGATGGATGAAAGGAAACGGAACTCATGGGTAAAAGGAGTAGTAATCGACGTCATCAAATCCAAGGATAGTGACCAGATTAGACAAGTGTTGGTAAGGACAGCCGAAGGCACATATACCCGACCGGCAGCTAAAGTAGCAGTTCTCGATCTCAAAGTGGAATTGGCGGATACATTTATTCAATCGGAAATGCGTAAATTGAGTCAACATCAAAGTACTACACCACGTCTACATTAAATCAGTTGTTGTTACAGTATTAAATTGAAGGTCATCGCGTGGTTATCAGTGTCATCCATAAATACTGTACCATCATCTCCAGTTCATCAATACAACGTTGAACATTGTAAGTTTAATTATAATTAGTTTAAGTTGATTTAGTATATGCTCAATTTTAAAATTCAAGTCATAACGTTCTCCGCTAAGCTAAGGTGTGTGTTAATATAAATTTTTACAATTATTGACTCGATCAACTAGATTTATTCAAAAGGCATGGCTAGTTAACAAATATCAAAAACAATTACGGCAATGTAGACACTATGACCATTGGATCATGTGAGTCCGTATTGCACCGGCTACGTGGAATCTATAATAAATATGCTGAAATTCAATCGAAGATCGAATTGTTAGAGGTCACAGCCGGAAAGGATCGAGAAACATTTGAAGATGACTATGGTAATTTCGAAAGCAGTATTTTGAATCAATTGCATGACATTAAAAAACTTTAACCATGCAATGTCTCGGTACATAATAATTCCGTAGTAGAAATGACAACCACTTCTCCTTCAATAGAATTGCGAATGCCCGAGATCAAGTTACCATCATTTAGTGGTAAGGAATCTGATTGGTTGAGATTTCGTGATATTTTTGAGGTTTTAGTCAACATAAGAAATATTGACAATTCTATCAAATTTCATTATCTCGTGTCGCATGTAAGTGGGGGTAAGGTGATTAAAGGTATACCGGTAACATCTTCTTGCAATTAATAAAATTGGAAAAATTGGATAGTGGTAGTCGTACAGAGATAATCAGGGGTTCTAATGACAATACGATGCTCACCTTTGAAAACTTTATCAAAATTCTTCAAAGTCGTGTACGAGTACTGGCTGTGCTCAAAACTTCATCTTCGTCAGCTACAAAACCAAAACCGGATTCAAATACTTTTAGAAACAAGAAGAATTTCTCAACATTATTGTCTAGCTTTCAGTCCTGTTCCTATTGTCGCGGTACCCATTCGATCGATACTTGTCCAGATTTTTGTGATCGTAAACTTACCCCAAAAATGAGATTTCATTTTATTAAGCAAAAGGGATTATGTACAAACTGTTTGTCATCATCGCACAATGTCCGAAATTGCAACAATACAGGCGGTAATCAGTGCTCATTAAGGCATCATCGTTTGTTGCATTTTAATTACGATCGTCAGCCATAAACTTTAGCAACAGCAAATTTGGTAAGTGCACTCTATTCTGTTAACGTCAACAAGGATGTACCAAATTCCACAACCATGGATCAACCGAATATGGAAAAAAAGTGCAGCTGATAAACATCGATTAGTGTGTGAAACATGAGTACTGGTTCCGGCGTTTTTAAAGTTGCCATTTTGATACTAGTGACAAAGACCGGCACGGGAGGCCAGTGAAGATTAAAGAAAAGTTTGAAGTAAGGCCTGTAGCAGTTCGTGTAAAGCACGTGCCACAGCACGTAACAATATATTTTTTGTGTAAGACGAAACATTACTGCACCAGTTACCACGATGTGAATTACCCTTCATTCACACTTACTAGTCTTAATGCTTATACTCAGTACATTGGCGATTCTATCATCATGATTGACCACCTAGGTAGTAAAACAATTTAATAATGAGTTTTGGCAAAATCAACGAAACAAAGCAACTCGGGTGCCTAAACATTTTGATTCGGTTGTACTACTAGTTAACTATATTCAAATCATAGAGTTCAGTGAAATAAAACAAACGGCCCGATTTGGTGTTGCGAGCAAAAAAAAAAATTTAATTTTCCAATCTAACTTTTAATAAAATGTTACAACATTATTTTGAAGAATTTGGGCACAAATGTTACCTGAATTTCAACGAACGGCTTGATAAAGCCACAGAGAATAAATCTCGTTTACAGTTATGGTTCATAAGAAACTCAGTAATATCGAAAAATCTTATTTTGCTCCGTTCACGACCGCGTTCTTTTGCTGCATTGCGAAATGAAATATTATACCAGCTGCAACATTATCCAAAAGCTTTGCATCCATTTTCGTATATAACATTTTATTCTGAATTGATCTGGATGTTTGTAGTTTTTATAATACTTGTTATTTTACCATTTGAAATATTCAAATATACGGATAGTAGTAGTTCTAATTCATATTTTAACGACCAATATATACTTATGGCGTTAAGCACAGTTTCGTTTTACGATTGTATTCGACGATTTTTCACCGGATATTTAATCAAACATGACGACAGGGATGAGGTATGTAAATCAACTATAGATTTTGTATTATCATTAAATCTAATTTGAGTTTTTGTTGCAGATTGTCTTAGATTTCAGACGAATATCAATTAATTATATAAAATCATATTTTTTCATTGATTTTTTATCATTCATAGCAACGTATTTGCAAATTATACTTCCGGCGTCACCGATCTATTTTATTATGTATAAATCAATGGCATTTTTAAAATTTGTTCGATTAGGCAGCATATTAAGAGTATTACGAAATGCCATGAACTTTTACAAATTTCGCCAACGCTCAATTAATTCAGTCGTAGAGATTATTCGAATATGTTTTATATTGCATTGGGTTGCATGTTTGTCAGTATTGGCTACATATACTGACCGATATTTTGGTTCAACCGACCATCATTTTATCGATTATCTTTTTAAACCAGGGTGAGTATATATATGATAAGTAAATCTTATATACAATATCATTAATAATTTTCATTGTAGAAGGTCATTTTGGGATAAATATATATTTTGTCTTCATCGAACAACAAGTTTAATGACCGGAACTGGATTTAAATTTAAGACACAGCATAAAAAATTTCCTATCTGTCCGGTGGCTGATATGTTATTCACAATATTCACAGTGATTTTAGGACATATTTTAACATTAATGTTAATTGGAAAGGTTTATGAAATGGTGCAAGGTATTCGAGGTTCCGCAGCTGCTTACGAAGCTATGCTTAATGAGGTTTCACAATATATGAAGCATCGCCGGTTGATTCAGAAAGAAACTCAAAACAAAATTAAAACTTACTATGGTTTTAAGTATAATCACTCGTTCTTTAATGAGAACGCTATATTAGGTGCAATCCCGAATGTATTGGGAGAACAAATTATGTTACATTGTGCTAAATTGGTGCGGGAGAATGTAGATTTATTTAAAAAATTACCTGAATCAGTAGTTGCTAATCTTGTAAATCACCTCGGAAAAGAAATCGTACTGAGTGGCGATGTAATATATCGTTGTAATGAGAAAGGGGACTCAATGTTCTTTATTGAAAGTGGTACAATTGCTGGCTTTAGTTGTAAAGGACGAGAAATGCTTCATCAGGGAGATGGAACTTATTTTGGTGGATTTATCTTCACCGAAAGAGCTCTCAACAATAAACATATGGCTACGACGGTTGCAATAGAGACCTGTGAAATATTTGAATTAAAATCGAAAGATTATTATGCCCTTATGGACTATTGTCCAGACTTGGTACATGAGATGGAAACACTTGTGTTTGAACGATTTGAGACTTGCATCAGCCTTGAACAACGTTACGACCAATTATTAAATAAAGAGTTGCAATTGAAAGAGCGAGATGAACCATCAATTTCTTCAAATTTTTAATAATACAATATTTTGAAATTTTTGTTTATTCTTGAAACGTGAAATAAAATGGGTCATTGATGCTCGAAGAAGAAGGGCGGGTTTTTTGCCGTCTTCTTTGAGAGTTAAATTTTAATTTGATATATTTTATTTTATTTGTTATTTTGGTGTAAAGTGTTTTAAAATGTATTTTCTATATAAACATGTCTATTTAGTTTAGTTATATAGTATATAGGATTGTGATTCTAAAGTTTAAGTTTGAAGTTTTTCAGTGTAGTTTCAGTGAAATAAGTTAATAATAAAAAAATTAAAAAAAAGTGTATACGAAGAAAGTGGATTAGTTTTTTAAATTTAAAACGTCGGTAGTGTTATTTGTGTAAAGTTTGTTATTTTTTAGGTAGCGCTCCAAAGTGCTATGTACTGCATCTATTTCTTGTAGAAGGGAGTGTCCCGGTTCGGAGTACTTCTGATCTATGACTGAAATTGTTATATGTTCTTTTATAAATTAAATCAAACTAAACGACAAAATAAAATTCCTATTCTTAGCAATACTCGAATCAGTCCAGATAATTATTTTTTTTTCCGGAAAATCGATTATAACTGCTTGCAAAATCTTTATGTAGGCACTAGCCAAATCATTGACCCCTCTACCTTGACTGGTTTCATTTCAAACACTGCAGTATGTCATTTTATTGTCTTTACAAAACCCGGTTAGATTGTAACATAAAAGCTTTCGTTTATAATAGAAGCAGTTAATATTAGCTTTCGGTAAAGTAAATACGTTTTTCAAGTCAATTTTAAAAATCAGGGGGCCTATTATGAAATTTTTCGATTTCGGATTTCTACGATATCGAAAAAATTCGTCCTATTATGAAACAAAAAAAGGAAATTCGTATCGGATTTTATCGATCGTACATGGCAAAATTCGACTGCTATTTAGTTTTTGGATTTTGTAAAATTTATGGTATTTTGTGTTTTTGTGGAAAATACGTTTTTGTAAATGATTTATTCAATTTTTAATAAACTAAATATTATTAATAATATTGTAATATTTATAATTATAAATAATATTACAAATTCGATTTTCCAAGTTTCATAATAGGGTAAATCCGCGGCGTATCGAATTTTTTCGATATCGTAAAAATCCGAAATCGAAAAATTTCGTTATAGACCCCCCGAGTATCCGCCTCAACATTGATTTTATCCATGTCTTTTTCTGCTCTCGCACGTAATTTGTTTTCTAAATGACGAATAAACTCGTTTTCTTCTTCTTAGGTTACAATAACACCATTTTGTAGTTTTATCTTGTGTTCCTCGCATCTGTTACATAAATCCCTAATTGGCACATAAAATGCTTAATTGAACTGTGTGTTAAAGACGTGCTTATAAGCCCAATATTTCACAGGATCATCATAGTCGTTACAATATAAATTGTACATTGTTTTTCAATTTCAATTTGGTTTCAAATATTTTTTGTTTGTTGAAGACCGGCAATAGTGAGAATCCATAGTAGCAAAACTGTTGATATGAGTCGCAATCTCCTCTAGTTTGCTACCTGGTAATGCATTTTTTGCATGTTTACCTTTTGATGGTGATTTTGAGGTTTTTGTTTGGTTATCAACTAAATGGTCTAAATAATAGTGAACTCGTGACATATTGATGTCTAATGTATTAGTAAAGAATACTTGATATAATCTCTTCAGTTTGTCGGATTTGAGAAAATTAAAATTGTAAGTATTTTTTCTACGCGAGTTTAATGGTAAGTGTTTTTTCTACCGCTCCACGGCAACTCTATACACCATTTTTACAAAAAATTCACCTTTTGATTTGGAATTTAAACTTCAAAAACTATCAAACAGAGTCTTCCTCTCTGTCGAATTGAATTTTTTATTGCAACTGTAAGGGCAATTTTCCCCGCAACCGACTTTTATTTGACGCGGTTTACGAGTCACTCCAAAATTATTGGTGAACTGCTCTCCCTTTTGGTATTTGGCTTTTCTCAAATTTTTTTTTCCAGTTTTCTGGATATCTTAACCGTTTTCTGGTTAAGGTTTTTGAACAACACGGAGAATCTTAAAAAGATTTTCACAAAATTAATAATTATTATTATACTACGTTAACGTTTGTTATAAATCCCACCCTAACTTCATTTCGTAATACTGTACGTCAAACCCGATTGAACATCCAAAATTGGAAAAAAAATGATAAATTGATTTTAAATGTTACATTTTGTTTTAAATCGCTTTGTAAAATTCAATAAAATCGTTTTGTCGTCAGGTTTTTAATTAAATGTAATATTTTGTAATTATTTTTTGTTTATAAATTATTTTGATATTGAAACTATTTGGTTTTTATCTAAATATTAGAGACACAAATAATTTTAGTTTGAGTTTCGTTGTGTTTGTGTTCTCAGACAAATCTTCGAAATATAAATTATTATTTATATTTAAATAAATAGGTGACGGTGTAAATACCATATAAATATCTTTAAAAATCAAATTTAATTTAATTTAAATACCAAAAATATCATAAAGAAAATAAATTCAAAATTGACAGCTGGAACCAAGAAAAAAGTTGGTTATTTTTGTTTAATAAATGAGTGCGTTTAATGCCAAAAGTGATAAAAAATATCATTATATTTTTTATCATTTTTGCTCATTGAACACAAGGACTATATATCCTGTTATTGAGTATATATTTGGTTTGTATTTGTGTAAATATGTGTAAGTATGATGCAGTTGTAAAGAAATTTTTTTTGTCTTGTGTTTCTTGTTTTTCTTCGAAGTTTGTTATATCCGAAGAATTTTCAAAAAATTGGTAATAACCGGATGTTTTTTATACTCGTTGTAGTTTATATTTATATTTATTTTTATATTTATATGAATCAAAAATTTAAATTATAGGGTGTCTAAACATTTTTTTAAAATTTTAACTGCGGCTTGGATGAAATGTATGTATATTGTTATATGTATTACTTAACTAAATGGTGTTAAATTATCAATTTGATTTGATTTTAGAGGTATGTCTGGAATTAACTAATAAAGTTGTAAATCTGGAATTAAACTTATATGGTTTCAGGAATTAGATGATTTAAATTCGAATTTTAAATTTTTTAAAAAATAAGTAATTATTGTATATTAAATTTTTGTGATGCAATTTAATTGATAATTAACAATGGATTAAATGCATTGAAATTTTCAGAAGGGAGACCGGGTGCGGCTTCATCAATTATTGATCATTATTTATTTGTTTATTTTATTTTCATAGTTGATTTATTAAATATAATTTAGTATTGAAAGGTTGAATTATTAGTATTTAAGATATTTAATTTTAATTATTTAATTTTGATTTAAGTGGTATTCCAAAAATTAGTTAATTAATTTCTTTAATTTCTGGAAATAACAAGTTAAGCAGTAATTGGAAATACATTTTTTAGGGTTTCTGATTTTGGTTCTTAATTTTAGAATTTTAGTTCAAAAAAAAAAAAAAAAGACATTTAGTTTTAAAATTTATAATTTAGGATTACAATTTTTATGTATCTTGATTTTCAAGTTATATAGTTAGTGATTAAACTGCTGTCCTTTATTTTAGATGTTGAATTGTTGATGTTGAATTATTCATATGTTATAATCTTATTGTTGATGTTGGTATTGGTATTGAAGTGGGTTTACAACCAACTTATTGGTGTTAATGTTGATGATAGTTTTGGTATTAGTATTCATATTGGTTAGTTAAAATTGTTTTAGTTTAGAACACTCCTGAGAAACTCGACCAAGATGACAATGGCTGAGATGACAGCACGATGGCCTGATGGTAGTTGGTTTAATTATTGTCAAACTATTAATGGTTATTTATTTGTGGTACATAGGGATTGATCTATAATTTATTTCATAGAATCAAACTTATACTTAGTTAATTTTAAAATAGCTACTTGTATTATAAAGAATTAATGCATATTTTAAATTTAGGAATTTCTTGAAGAACCTGAAACATCTTTACATTTGAATTTATATTACATTATATTTATTGTTGTTTTAATATTTCTCTTAATTGTTGAAAGATAATACTTAAATATTTGAAATTATAGAGCAGTTGGACTAAGTGAGAGTAGAAATAAATAACTAATTGGTTTTCTAGTTTCAGAAGAACATCGAAATATATTTAGCTGCCTTTAGTTATAACGGACGAGAACTGTTTCATCAAGAAGATTGATCATATTTTGGTGGAATAGTCTTCACCGAAAGAGCTGTCAGTCAACAATAAACATATGGCTACGATAATTGCAATAGAGACCTGTGAAATATTTGAATTAAAATCGAAAGATTATTATGCCCTTATAGACTATTGTCCAGATTTGGTGCATGAGATGGAAACACTTGTGTTTGAACGTTTTGAGACTTGCCTTAACCTTCAACAACGTTACGACGAATTATTAAATAAAGAGTTGCAATTGAAAGAGCGAGATGAACCATCAATTTCTTCAAATTTTTAGTAATACAATATTTTGAAATTTTTGTTTATTCTTGAAACGTGAAATAAAACATTTTGCTTTTATTTATTGTGTACTTTGTTTCTGGTCATCATAACACTTGTAACTTGGTTAATAATTACACAAGATCTGGGCCCCTATTTCTGAATACGAATACGAACAAAAAATCTACGAATTCGTATCGTTGGTATTTTTGAATACGAATACGTTTATTTCTTGTACTATATATACTTAGTTGCAAAAAAATGTAAGAGACAATTTTGCAAATTATTTTAACGATGAGGGCATAGTGCCATGGCAGGATGATATCCTTAATATGAGGGAAATAAATATACAAATTTATATTTTAATCTTACTTGTACATTTTCAGAGGATCTAGATAGAGCGACATAACCAAATGAAGATTCATTTAAAAAACTCAGTTCTTTAAAAGTCCAACATTTCGGTTTGTACACTTTATCGGTATCACTACCAGGGTATCGATTTTGGTCGCACAATGAGGATTAAGGATTGAGAATTTTGTATATGTACACTGCATATAATATACATTCCCAAGTATAACAAGACGAAAGTCAAAATTGAGCTACCGTATTTTCCTTTTATTTTTGAGAAAAATGTTCGCAAGCTAACTTCATTCTACTTGGGGCACAAATACGTAATAATCCATCTACAAGTACAATATATATATATATATATATATATATATATATATATATATATATATATAATATATATATATATATATATATATATATATATATATATATATATATATATATATATATATATATATATATATATAAATATAATATATATATATATAATATATATATATATATATATATATATATATATATATATATATATATATATATATATATATTATATATATATATATATATATATATATATATATATATATATATATATATATATATATATTGTACACGCATATGCGTGTGAGTTTGATGTAACTATGTTAAATAATTTAATTTGATAAATTAATAGTTTGATTTGAGCTTGATGATGAATATGGTTTCTTTGTGAATTATTTTCGGTTTTTGTGGTTAATTTTTTTTATAAACGTCGAATTAATAATTATTGGACGCTCGACGCCGTTGTGATAGTGATAGTGGTAATTTAAAGTGAAATTAATTAGTTCTCTGTTAATAAAAATTTTATTTGTTAAAGGAAAATAGAAATTTGTTATAAGTGTATTTTGTTGAGAAAATGTAGTTTTCGAAGAAAAGATTTATTCTGGCCTCGGATTTATTCAATGCAATTGTGTTGTAAATTTGTCAAGGAAATACGCTTTGTCGTTTACGATTGACCAAACAATCTGAACTCAGTGCAAAAAAAAACTAAACTTGATCATTTTCTACTATATCGAGTTTAGTTTTTTTTTGCACCGAATTTTGTTTTTTTTTATGGTCAATCGAAAATGACCTAAATGTTAGTTATTTAATATATATATTGTTTTATTTTGAGTAATTATTTCATTAGCGGTTGTTTATTTTTTTTACAAAATTCATTTTAAAATGGTTGACAATTTAGTTCTTTCAAAAATAATAATGCCCAAAGAACTAAAATAAATATTCAAGATAGACAAAGTTTATTGCCAACAGAAAATTTTCCTCGTTCCTCATCCCTATCAATATTTAGTATTTCAGAAATAACCTCTGAAATTATTAAAATCCAAACAGAAAACTATATTATGTATATGCCTTTAATTTATTCGCCTTTCGTTTCAGATAAAAACTTTTAATGAATTTAACACGACAAAATGCAAAACGAAACTGAAAATGCCCTAAATTCCCAGGAATTTATTGAAAGTATGTAGCAATAATATTTAAAATTAATGTATTTTTTCTAAAAATGTAAACTGTTTAATTTTCAGCTCAATTTGATTCTCAGTTTAACTATGTGGATTTTTGCGAACTTCGTTTCGGTAGGAATTGATAGGTAGATTTCTTACGCAATTAAATTAAGCTAATCAATTTATTATTTAGGAGAACGTGTTCCACACACCTCGACGCAGAACATGGCAAGGCAACGACAAAATTTAGTCTATCCGAGTGATGAAAATGAAAATTTTACAGAAATCGAAAGTATGTTAATAAATACAAATACATTTTTACGTAAATAACATATTATTATATTTTATATTTCAGTATTAGACCAGGAAAATGAAATAGAGTCGAAGTCTGTTGCTGTCCAAACAGAGTCAAATAGCGTCACAATTGACAAAACGCAGTTTGAACAAATTATGAAAGCAATTGAAAATTTGCAAAACGGTCAGCAAACGTTATTGAGGGAATTTATTCATTTAAGGGACAACCAGCTTAATATTCGTTATTTAGTAGATTCCGAAAACGCTAAATTCACGCTGCCCTTTAACGATTTGGACATATTTTTAAATTTTGATACTAATCTTAATGAGGATCGTGAAGGGACGAAACAAATGGTAATTTGGTTAACTGGGTTGTTTAAATTTGTTCAAATTTACGATTGATTTGTTTTCTTTTCTTGTTCAGAAATCTATATTCATGAAAGAAGATGGATACGAAATTAAAAAATTTATAAGGACAAACTTCAAAAAATTATTTACTAAAGACCTATCACTACAATTCACATTCAATGGTAGACAGGGAAATTTAGCAGCAAGAAAATTCAACATTGTTAAAATTTTGGAAGGTAATTTTTTCTGAAATGTATGTTTAAATTAAACATTCCTTAATTAATAATCTTAATATTTTGAAAATTTTAGGTTGTGCTATGGAAAAATTTCCACAATTAACGCAGACCGAATTTAATAAAATTGCGACGAATTATTTTTATTATTTAAAGGACCAACAAGCAAAATTAAAAAAAAAGTCTTTGGGTTCCGAAAATAAGAAAATATATATTTAATTAAGACTAAGTTAATTTTTAATCGAAGTAGGTTAAGTTAAAAAATTTAATTTAATATTGGTGCAATGAATGCTAAATTATTAAACGTATTTTATGAAATTAACTAAATAATTAGATATCAAAGAAAATTAATGTAAATACGGCAAAATACAATTAAAATTTAAGAAATTTAATCAAAACAATGAAATATAATGTGATATATGCATACCAAATAATTTAATTTTTGAATTACTTTGTAATAATTTTGAAACAAACTTCAAACAAAAATTATTACAATTAAAATTGATACTGTACAAACTAACTAATTTATTTCTTAATGACTTTTAATCAAAACAAATTTTATACTTAATTTAATTTTTAAAGAAATTGACTTAAATATAACAGAGTCTAAATTTAATATAATTAAATTTAAAATATTTTTATATCTAATTTTTAATTGTTAAATATCTAATTTTGATTTTTGACATTTATACAGACATACCCTCCAGACCAGGTGTATCATAAACGTACGGTTTACGAAGACTTTGCTATACTAAGGTGTTCGTAAACGTTACACTAAAACGGTACGAATATAGTACGTAATGTGTACTTTTGTCACATGAGAAGTGAAACAAATTTGCGAAGACTTGTGTATGTATTAGCACGTATAAAAGTGTTCATAATGTGTACGCTTAAACGTAATGTTTACGAACTGCTTAAGCGTAACATTGACGAACGGTTTAGTGCGAATTGCCCCATTTAATTAGAATAAAAAAATTTTTTTAAACAATCTTATATTTTATTTGTATTTTTCTTCAAATAAGCCGCAACACAAGACACAACGTGCCAAATTTGTTAATTAATCTTTTTCTGAAATGAAATAAAATGTTTCAATCATAGATGAAGTACTTAGAGTATTATTTAAATACCTTTCAAAATATTCATTATAATGATTTTTATATGATATTATGGATATAGTGCTGCTCTTGAATGCCACGAAAAACTAACAATAATTATCAGAAGTTTTTATATTTTCACAATACGACAACTTTAATTTAATTTGTACAAAAAAAAAAATTGAAACTAAAACAAAGCCGCAAGATATAATTGACAGCACTGTGTATAGAGAATGTAAATGTAGCAGTGTATTATAAAAAAAAGGGTTCGTAAACTGTTCGTACGCTGTACATTTGTGCTGTATACATTTTTGCGCCGGGAGGGTACATAAACACAACACTTGTATGTTGAGTTTAGTCGAGTTTAGAACTTTCGCGACAAGTTTCATACGACTTCTTAGAATAACTCGTAACTCAAACTTAGGAAAAGTCTAAACAAAGTTTAGAATTTTAGTACGATTTTTGACAAAAAAGTATTAAATAAAAATACTTGGGTTTTGCTATTGTGTGCCGTCAAATATTTTTATTGTATTAGTGTGTTTTCTCATGATGGTAAGTATCAAAAATAAGCTAAGCGGGTGAAATCGGTTTAACTTTTTGTTACTTCCGCTCGCCTTGAGTTATTTTTCCCTATCTTCTAACATTTATTTTACTTCGTTAACAAAAATCCAAAACAATATATTACGCAATCAAAAAAAATTGCTCGTGATCTTCCATATAAAAAACAAAAAGCAGCGTAAATAAATGGATTTTAATTTTTACATTCTTCGTCGGCCACATTCATAATATTTTTAACTTTTTTTTTTTGGTATTTGTTGGTTTTTTGAGTTATGTGAGAATTCAGTGTTATCTCATGCGTACGAAAGGAATGTTGTATATATTTTTATTTCCAGTAATTTTCTGTAAAATTTAAAACTAATAAAATGGTAAATTGAATAACGATTTAAAGATAAATAAAAATTAGCTAAAAATGGAAAATAAGTTAGAAAAATATTTATAAACTATAATTTTATTAATAATTTTAAATGATGAAAAGACACACGACGTACATCTCCCTTTCCTGCGCGTCAATTAACACTAAGTCAAAATCACTAAAGCATTGACCAGCGAGTCTTTAAGAAATTTAAGTAAGAATGCGACCATAGGAACATGCATGTTATTGACCAGCGAAACTTTAAGAACTTTTCGTTCAGTTTCGTTAAATTTGAAATGTCATTTAACATTCTTTAACAAGAGCGAAAATTACCGCCCAAACTGAAGGAAGAAACGTCAAACAGTGAAACATTGTCTATTTATGTTTTATTAATTAAAATAATGTCTTATATATATTTTAAATATGTTCATAATATATTATGTAGCGTTATGTGACAAAAAAATTATTGTTTTCAAATACAATTACAAATATTCTTTGTTTTTTGTTATCAAATCGTGTTACGGATTCGCTGGGCGATCTGTCAAAATTTCCTTAACAATACATTTTCGTTAAATTCTGTAAGGTTTTATTACGGATGCTTACAGACTCGCTGGTCAATGCTTAATTTACTTCTTATATTTTCCACATTATATTTGATATCCCTCTTTTTCGTGTCATTTTATCTCTCTTATTTGCATCATGTTAAACAAAAGACTTAAAAAAACGCCCATTAGACTCTGTCAAATGTGCGTATTTTTTAGTTTTTTGTTTAATATAACATGGCAAAAGGTTTTTTTATTTAACATCGAAGAGGGATAATGTGAAAAATGTTAGAAGTAAATTAGTGATTTTAACTTTTAGTGTTAATCCAAGCGCAGGAAAGGGAGTATGTACGTCGTGTAATTTTTCTAACTTAAAATTATTAATAAGATTATAGTTTATAAATATTTTTCTGACTTATTTGCCTTTTATAATAAATATTTATTGAGCTTTAAATCATTCTTCAATTAACCATTTTATTAGTTTTAAATTTTGCAGAAAATTACTGGAAATAAAAATATGTACAACCTTTCGAACGCATGAGATGACACTAAATTGTTTTTTTTTTATATTTCAAATGTTTATTCTCTGTTTTTCTCTATTCTTTGGTCACCAATACAATTTACCAATACTATTGCCTTCCGGTAATTCTCAACTCAATTTTCAAATTGCGGCCAAAATCGCTGTCCAGATCGTTTAGATATTTTGATTTTTCCCAACTCTTTTCTATAGTTTGTCCTAAACGAGTTAATTTTTTTTTTACATCATCTCTATTTGATCCTTTTTTTATAGTTTTGTAAATTTCTAATAATTTATCGTATGGAAGATTTTTTTTATCTCTATTGGTATAATCTTTCGATGTAATATCCCACAAAACTGGAAGTTCTCTATATGTGGTAATAAAGCTAAATAACGCTTCCTGATTATCGGATGTACATATATTGCTGTTGGTTTCCCTAAAGGCTTGACTTGTTCGCTCTGTAAATTCCATACCGCGCATGTAGTATTTATGTATTATATTTTATAAATTAAATTTTATATTTATACTTGCATAAATGCGCTATACATATATACGTAATTATTTCGCTTTGTTGGTTATGTACACCAAACGCAAAAATTGCCACCTCTTCGCATTGGTATTTTGTCAATAAAGTATCTAAGAAGATCAATACTATTGTAAATATAT
This sequence comes from Tipula vernalis, assembly GCA_958295665.1. Taxonomy (NCBI): domain Eukaryota; kingdom Metazoa; phylum Arthropoda; class Insecta; order Diptera; family Tipulidae; genus Tipula; species Tipula vernalis. The sequence continues at coordinate 105,943,756 of OY282558.1, forward strand.
TATCAATATTAAAAATATTTTGGTTTTCATCAAACCATCGTCACAATATTTTGTGTATTGACAATCCTTCAATTATTGTCCTCACATGTTTAATAGTATTGCCAATACTGAAATATTGGCAATACTTATTGATCATCTGAGGCCCGCATAAAGCATATATTTTGGGAAATGCGAGTACAGTTTAAAAAAAAAGACTTGTTGAGGTTATAGAAAATAGGTCGCAGATGGTAAGCCAGCCGAAATCATCACTACATTTATTTGCTGATATGATAGTCAGCGATATGAGTCGACTTCCGGATAATGTTATAAGAAGACTGAAACTTGAAATTCAACAATTAATAAATAAGGAACTCGATTTATATTGCAACGACGAGTAATAAAACAAAGAATTACAAAAAAATTGGTCGTATATTTCTTTTGAAGACTCGATTTTCTAATGTTAAATGTAAAATTAAAATTATTATTAAATATTGTCCCATTACCATTCTACGGCGCCGCTACCATCGAAGTGTGATGTTAATATTTCTCTTATTTTTTTTTTGCTGCAAATGATGGATTTGTTTGTATTCTTTCTAAGGAAGTCAAGCTCTCTTCTCTTCTCCAGGAACCGGACACCGTCCGCCCATTGATGTCACTATCTACTAAATTGGGCGTAATATATCCTGAATTTACAACTTGTCGAAGCTAATTGTGCAGACATACTGATGACTGAAGTATGCGTTCAAGTGTGGAAACATTTGCCTTTATGGTTGTACTAAAAATTCGCCACTTGATGCTTAATATTCGACGTTTTCAATAATTCGTCTAGGGCAACTTAGGCGTTAGTTGAAAACTCTTTGTTTTAGGGTCAAGTTGTTCGAGCTGTACGGTTTCATCATATTTTCAGTTAACGAGAAAGCATATTGAAGGGTTTGCATAGAACTCACCAAAAACGGTAAACGCTCCGGATGGCTTAAATAATATCACAGTTGTATATTGGATCATCATGATTCCATCCAGCGAAAAAAATGTAATAACGAATTTTGATAAAATAAACGAAACAAAGCAGCTCGCCGGCGTATAGATTTTGATTCGGTTGCAGTTAACCATAATTAGCCTGTTAACACCTTGTATACAGAGCATCGCAACACTTTCTCGTTTCATACCTCTTTGCCTACAAACTTTGACAAATAATTCAAAATTTGTAGGCAAAGATGTATGAAACGAGGAAGGGTTAAGATGCGCTATATACATGATGTGAATAGGCTAATTCATATCTTAGAGTTCTTTGAAATAAAACAAACGACCGATTTTGTGTTGCGAGCAAAAAAAAATTTAATTTTCCAATCTAATTTTCAATACAATGTTACAACATTATTTTGAAGAATTTGCACAAATGTCACCTAAATTTGATGAAGTCAAAGCGAATAAAACTCGTTTACAATTATGGTTCGTGAGACTCTATAATATCGAAAAATCTAATTTTGCTCCGTTCATGACCGCGTTCTTTTGCTGCATTGCGAAATGAAATATTGTGCCAGCTGCAACATTATCCGAATGCCTTGCATCCATTTTCGTATATAACATTTTATTCTGAATTGATCTGGATGTTTTTAGTTTTTTATAGCACTTGTTATTTTACCATTTGATTTATTCAAATATATGGATGAATCCCCTAGTACAAATTTCGACGACCAATATTTACTTATGGCGTTAAGCACAGTTTCTATTTACGATTGTATTCGACGATTTTTTACCGGATATTTGATCAAACATGACGACAAGGATGAGGTTGTAGATGTCGCAGATTGCCTTGGATTTCAGACGAATTTCAATTAATTAGATAAGAACATATTTTTTCATTGATTTTTTGTCATCCGTGGCAACGTTTTTGAAATTGTTATTTCTGGCACTGAACTACTATGTTACGTTTGAATCAATGACATTTTTCAAATTAGATCAATTTCAGCTTGCTAAGAGTATTACGAAATGTTAGGCACAGGTACAAATAATTCAATCGTAGAAATTATTCGATTTTAGTTAAAAGATACCGAGAGCCGATTAAATCCCTGGATGCAACCGGGTCACCTGAAACAAGACTGAGTGGCTCAAGTGCGTCATTGATACCTGTGAAGCAATCTACTGTAAAATGTATGCGGCTTTTTTACCCCACGATTGGTGCTGCATACGGCACTTGTCGTATTGGCTTAGGACGTTGTTCGGGTTGTGGTTTCTTGTGAAGAGCTAGGACTTTCTGTTTAGCCATTTCCTGATGCCCGACCATAACCCTCTCTTTTTCTGCAGCTCGCAAGTTTAACTTGTGTGAATCTAGCTTCGCGAGCAGATTCTGTATAATTCCAGCATCTGCTGGATCAACCAGACGTTGTACGAATGCCAGTATCTTTAGATCTTCTTCGTTGCGTTTTCCGAACTGAAATCTAACGCATTCGCGCGTAACTCGGTCGGCCTAGCTTTTGTCATCTTCACCGCTTTCCTTTCTTAATTGAAAAATTTTATAGCGAAGTGAGAGGCGTGACTCGTTCTATCCGAAAATTTGCTTGAGATCTTTGGCTTGATTGATAGGCCAGTTTGGTAAACAAATACATTTGCAAACTTCTGCTAGTCTAGTTGTGATACCTTCTGCATTAACAGTCCGACTGTTTTTGTGTCTGGAAACTTTGAAAATGAATCAGGAGGATAAGGATTTTATTTTTAGCCCAAAAAATGATTGTACTAAGATCTCTTGACAGAGAAGACACGCACATAGTTTAATTTTTATTATGTTGGTAAAAAAGTAAAATGAGATTTTTTTTTCAGGGTTGATTTCATGAAATTTGGACGGCAATGTATGACGGTTGCCGCTTTTCATTGAGCAAACTTTTGCGAATTTGCCGTTCTTAGAAGACTGTTAAGGGACTGGTGTGAAGTTTTAAACGAGTTTTACCACATTTTTAGCGAGTGTATATTACGGTAACATTGTAATTAAAAACCAATTAGTATATAGGGAACAAGACACTACCCTATGCTAAACATCACAAATCTCAGAGGTTGGCTCGCATTGGTCCCATATAGAATAGAAATAGGGATATTATGAATGCCGTCGATTTATGGAAAATTTCTTGGCAATGTGATGAATCGAATGTCATTTTTTCACATCAGTTAACTTTCAAAGCCAACATGTTGCACAACCTGAAAGGAACATGACGTCGATTAGGTTTCGCTCGGTTTTTTCGTCCCAATTTACTCATTAATTCTGAATGAAAGACGGAAACTTCAATACTAAGAACGAATTGGAACAAAACAGAGCAAATTTTAAATTTTCAAACAGCCGAGGCAGAGTTCCAAATTAACGGATCGGAACGTCATTGTGAATTAATCACATGAGCAAATTACCTATGCAGATAATCAGGAGCTCATTATTTAACTGGAATGAAGAGATGCGAATCGAATAATCAATTCACTTCTGTTGATTCAGCTAATTCAGATAATTTTGTTAATTTACCCCAATTGAACACGCCTGTCATTTTGTGTCGAATGAACAATGCATATACATATTAGTTTACTGTAACACCAGTTTTTAAATTATATGCCGTTACATATTCTTTTACAGTAATGTTATTTCTTACTTGAATAACGAATAAGGAGTCAGCTGATGAATATAGAAATATAAATTCTTCAAGAATCCGGGCACCAAATTACAAATAAAATGTTGTTAATAATTTAACCAAATTTAATATTTTTCTTTAATTTCAATTATGCAACAAATCCTAAGGATCATTTTACTGTGTTCAACATGTATTATTTTCACGAATAATTATTTAACACGCAATGACCTCTGAATATATTTGAGAATGAATTTTCGTTTGTTGTTTGTTGTCACGTTGTTTGGTTATAAAGAATTAAGTACTTTTCATACCAGGCGCCTCGGCTTTAAGCTTCGTAAGTAAACATTTTTTATTTCATTTTTTAATTATGTAAATTAGTTTCATTTGATTGATACCGTTTAATTTTATAGTAATAAATTCCATTTGTTGAAAAATAATTTATTTTTAAGTGATAATTTAAAAAAAAACAAAATATATTGCAATGAAGTTATCTACAAAGCCAAGGCAATGCGTTCCACACTCAACTGCGAGATTTTAAAGTAGTACAAAGCGATGTGCTTTGTCAACATAACGTACAAATCATATTTTTTGCACAATTGTTTCTTACTTACCAAAAAATCTAGCTCATATGTACGTTACAAATTTAGTATACATCAGTTCTTGCTATAATTCACGTGCAAAATAGACCTAACTAAAATATTTGATGACAACCGAATGTTCAAAGCCAACGCCACCGGTATGAAAGGGTCTCAGCTTCGCATTTGTGGTAACTAAATATCTCGAGGCGAGGCGCCTGGTATGAAAAGTACTTTACTGTCTGTGTCTATTTCTGGTGTTAAAACTTCATACCACTCCAAATAAAGAAATATGGTGTAACAAACATTAATACATTCATGAGCATTTCGTGTAGCTTGAGTATAAAACACGCTACACAAGAACAACAGATTATTTGTGAGATATTTGCAGCGCTAATTGGGTTGGACCAATATGTAAATTTTTCTCATGTTCGTTCCTGAAAACGAGCTTAGTAAAATGATGATTTTTGTGCTCAAAGAATTTGATTTTTGGATGTAACTTTTACTGGAAACTTTTCCGACATATGTTCCAAATGAACGAATTTTTAATTTAAAACGGCGATTTAAAGTGATATGTGGTTTTCCTAGACGTGACGTAAGGTTCTGTCAAAGACCAACTTTTACAAGAATTAATTTGAATCTGTGAATGGCAACATTATTGCTGGAAACTAGTTGGTGCCATTAACTAAAGAATAAAACGCTCAGATAGTTCGATTTTGCCACTAGTGACTAAAAACGGCACGGGAGGCCAGTGAAGATTGGAGAAGTTTGAAGACCTGTAGCAGTTCGTGAAAAGCACGTACCACAGCACGTGACTATATATTTTTTTTGAGTAAGACGGAACTTTACTGCACCAGTTACCATGTTGTGCGTGGTCAGATATGAAGTTGCTCGGGGGATTCAAGTTGGCACTTGCGGTCAGCTCCGTAACTTGAAACTTCCACAAGTGCTCTTGTTACCTCCACGTGGTGACCGCTGGTAACTAGAATGCTAATTCTTTGGCTTTTAGGCTAAAACACGGCGCCAAAGAAGTCAACCCTTATCAAATCCCTGGGCTGGGTTAAGGTATTAATCGTACCGTGCCGATAATCGACCAGACTTTGGGCCCAGCTTTAAAACTAATCCGGATACTTGGCGCCCTGCGGATTAAGTAGCCTTATATATATACTGCGGATCTATGCTCAGATGGACACTTCTTTCTCTGCTACTCGTGGGAACAATTATGGATCTTGATAAGAACAAAAAACCACAAAAAAAGTCCGGCTCTCTAAAAAGTCCGGAAAATGTGGACAACGAGATTCGGGTCTGTAGGCCTGACTCTAAGTCTACAAATAAACGATGGGATATAAGCTCAAGCGAGGCTGGTACCTCCACTCGGGTCACCAAATCTGAGTATACAAATACAAAGCGGAACCAAAGCACGAAAAAGCTGGTTCCTCAAAACCAAACTATAATAGTAGGAGGAAGGCTTGGAGGGCCCTGGTTAAGATAAATAACATCTCGCCAGAAGACAGAACGGGTAAGGACAAAGCCACGCTTGCGTGGGCAAAAACAGTCACCGAGAAAAAGTTGGACGGCCCTTCAGCTGGCTCACAACTTAAAATAAATAGATCTCAGGAGAAAAGTTCTAAGATCGCAAAGCGATCAAAACTCCATGTTTCCGCTATGAGGCCTTTTAACGAGGTCCTCAAGGATCAGCTGGTTGTGGCAGTTATTGACAAATCCCAAGAGGATGGCAGTTTTACGCCCGCCAATTGGAGGAAGGTAGAAAGGGCCTTAGCCACCACCTACCTGAAAGTCCTCTCGGAAAATCCAGGACCTGCTTCGGCTTGTCGGGACGCGGGCTGACACAGGAATCAGGTGAAACTGACTGCCTGTGCAGATCAGAGTTCCCTGCTGCTTTATAAGGAGGCGTTAGGGGGACTTGGCGAGGTATGACCCGGAGCCAGCCTTGCTGTGATTGATAGGGAGGTGATCCACTGCAGACCTAGAGCTAGGGTGTATCTTCCTTCGGAGCCTAGTGATCCTAAGGTGATACTCCAGTTGTTCCAGGTTGAAAACCAGGAGTTGCCAACGCACAACTGGAAAGTTGCTAAGCTCGAGGAGACAAATGCTAACTATAGGTCAGCTGTTATCATCTTAAACAGGGAGTCACTGACTGCACTGGAAAAAACCAACGGTCTAATCAACAATGGTTTCGGTGCAGTCACACTCAAGGTGAACAAGAAAGACGCGGACAAGCCGGAGGCTCCGAAGTGATCTTCAGAAAATGCCGCCGTGCTTGATAGCTCATCTGCGTGCGCGGAGGTAGCCGGCCAAGCGGAAACTCTCTCCACTAATACGGAGATGTCAACGTCCATGGAATTTTTTAAGAGGCTTTTAGAGGACTTCTCATCAGCGAATGACTCTGATGTTACTGTGGTGGAGAAGAGGCTGTAAAGATGACACTGAAATTTCTTCAAGTCAACCTTCACTACTCTATGGTAGCATCAGCTTCTCTAATTTTAAAAATTGGAAAATAAGCGACAGACGTCGTCTTGATCCAGGAACCTTGGGTCACTGAAGACCGGGTACTTCGGCTCAAAACTCACTATTATAGAGAAAGGTTGGGTCGTGCATTCTCATTAAGAGGTAAGGTTGGGTCGTGAATGCAAAAGACTCAACAGTAACTAGTCGTAAATGCAAAAGACACTTCAAAACCGCACGGAAAACATAATCTGCTGTAGACTGGGACTCCTATAAGGAAGTCCTCAAAATTTACAAATATCAATTAAAAAGTGCCAAGAACAGCTCTTGGAGATCATACTGTGGCAAAATTCAGGAGTCTTCGGAGATGTCTAAGCTACGCAAAGTACTAGAAACTGATTCTTCGATCCCAAGTTATCTTGGACGGCCGGTTGGGATATGGACCACTAATAGTGCGGAATCGCTGGAACTTCTGATGCAAAATCATTTTCATGGTTGTTCCGAATCTGTACCTAGCACATCAGTAGGTAAAAGGGCAAGTAGCCTCAAAGGCCAAATTATTAGCAGAAAAAAGATCCTGTAAGCGATAAACAGTTCTAAACCATATAAGCCACCTGGACTCGATGGTATTATCCTTGCAGATATTCAACAAACTACGAATCTAACAATTTCCTGGTTGGAGGTAATTTTCAAACGCAGCCTAGAACTATGTCACATTCCTAGTAAATGGACAGAAGTGATGGTTCTTTTCATTAGGGCGGGAAAACGCTCACACTGCAATCCCAAAGACCTTAGACCGATTAGCTTGTCTTCCTTCCTTTTTAAAACACTGGGAAGAAAAATAGAAGCTCATATTAGAGGCACGATTGTGTCGGAAAAGCGGTCTAAATTTAAACATGCCTATTGCAAGGGGAGATCTGTAGAGACTGCTCACCATTCTCTTGTATTTTTCATTGAAAAATCTTTCGAATATAGAGACTACGCAATGGTAACCTTCTTGGATATTGAGGGGGCCTTAAACAATGTGCTTCCAGGGGCTAAAACTCAGGCACTTTCACATCTGGGAGTGGATGAATCATTCAAGGACTGGAGTGACCAGATGCTAAGAGGCAGGATCATAAATCATAGTTTTGGGGAATCCTCCGTCAAAAGATTTGCAAGCAGAGGTAAGCCACAGGGTGGCGTACTATCCCCCCTACTTTTGAACTTGGTTATAAATGACCTGTTGCTGGGACTGGAGGTCATTGACTTCAAGGTGGTTGCCTATGCGGATGAGGTTGCTATTGATGTCCGTGGTAAATATCCCTGCACCGTTAGTAAGCTTATGCAAAATGCCCTGGGCACTCTTTCATTATGGGCCAATGGCTGTGGGTTGAATATAAACCCACACAAAACCGAATGTGTTCTAATCTCTAGGAAATATAAACTTCCTCACATCGATCCACCCACTTTAAATGGGTTTAGCTTGACTTTTACAGTTGAAGCAAAGATTCTTGGTCTCGTTTTGGATAGCTAATTATATTAGAAACCTAATATTCTGCAAAGTGTAAAGAAAGCTACGGTAGCACTATATTCTTGCAAAAATGCCATTGAGGATGGGGGCTCAAGCCCCGCGTCGTACATTGGTTTTATACCGCAGTGGTCAAACCAGTGGCCAACACCTCTCTGTAGATCAGTGTTGCAATGAGGAGCACATTCACTTAGGCACTAGAGACTCTACTATTTTTGACACCAATAGATAACTTGAGGAAACAGTTGGCAGCTTGTACTGCCATACGGCTGAAATCTATCTTAATGTGAACATGAAACAGTAAAGGGCACTCATCTATTTTGTGCAACAAACAAATTCCCAAGACCACCGACTATACTGTCCCATCACTATCTTTTGACACAAAGTTCCGGACTAGGATCCCATCCAGGGAGGACTGGATGATGGGTGCAGTTTTAGAACTAGGAGTTATAAACTTCTTCACTGATGGTTCAAATCGGGATGGAAAATTCGGGGCTTTAGCATTCTGCGAGGAACTTCTGTTAAATCTCTCCTTCCGTCTCTCCGACTACTGTAGCATTTTTCAAGCTGAAGTAACTGCCAAAAAGGAAGTCGTAGACTGGTTGAGGTATAATGTAATATCAGTTTGTGATATTCGCCAAGTAGTCCAGAACTGTCTCTCAACTCTTAACGAAATAACAGATCTGTTCAACATCTACATTTTATGGGTGTCATAACATTTCATAAGTACAGGGAATATAAACGCCGATGAACTGGCTCGATTTGGTACAACGGACCACTTCTCAGAAAGCAGAAGGGATATTGAAATGCCTTTTGCGGTATGCAAACTGCTGCTTCAGGAAGAAGCTAGCAAGCTGGCGAATAACAGATGGTCAAGTATTACTTCTTGCGTAATAACTCGGCAGGTCTGGCCCAAGTTGGACTTGGCGAGACCCAAACAGCTGATCTCACTTCAGCGAAGTTAGATCAGTGTGGTTGTTGGAGTGATTACGGGGCACTGTCTCATGGGGAGGCATGCGAGTAGACTTGGTGTATTCTCACATGACTACTGTCGTAGTTGCGAGGACGAAGAGGAGGAAGAGACAATACTTCATCTTCTTTGCACCTGCCTTCGTCTGGCAAGAAACAAACTAAAGTTTATAGGGGCATCCCTCTTCAAAGACCTGACGGACCTATGTAGGATGGACGTAAGGAGTATCCAGCGCTTTGTTAACAGCTCAAAATGGTTCCAATAAGTTGGAGAAAACAATTATTCGTGGTATGGCTACGGACCATTTTTGTGTCAATGCCTGGTCCTTGTGGACCGCCACCAAAACCTAACCTATCATACCATGTTGTAAATTATTATTAATTCATATTTACTTGTCATAATGCTTATACTCAGTATATTGACGATTCTGTCATTATGATTCCACCTAGGTAGCGAAACAATTTAACAATGAGTTTTGGCAAAATAAACGAAACAAAGCAGCTCGGGTGCCTAAACATTTTGATTCGGTTGTACTAATAGTTAACGATATTCAAATCATAGAGTTCAGTGAAATAAAACAAACGGCCCGATTTGGTGTTGCGAGCAAAAAAAAAATTAATTTTCCAATCTAACTTTTAATAAAATGTTACAAGATTATTTTGAAGAATTTGGGCACAAATGTCACCTGAATTTCAACGAACGGCTTGACAAAGCCACAGAGAATAAATCTCGTTTACAGTTATGGTTCACAAGAAACTCAGTAATATCGAAAAATCTAATTTTGCTCCGTTCACGACCCCGTTCTTTTGCTGCATTGCGAAATGAAATATTGTACCAGCTGAAACATTATCCAAACGCTTTGCATCCATTTTCGTATATAACATTTTACTCTGAATTGATCTGGATGTTTGTAGTTTTTATAATATTTGTTATTTTACCATTTGAAGTATTCAAATGTACGGATGACTCGCCTAGTTTATATTTCAATGACCAATATATACTTATGGCCTTAAGCATAGTTTCGTTTTACGATTGTATTCGACGATTTTTTACCGGATATTTGATCAAACATGACGACAGGGATGAGGTATGTAAATCAACTATAGATTTTGTATTATCATTAAATCTAATTTGAGTTTTTGTTGCAGATTGTCTTGGATTTCAGACGAATTTCAATTAGTTATATAAAATCATATTTTGTCATTGATTTTTTATCATTCAGCGCGAAGTATTTGAGACTTATATTTCCAGCGTCACCGATCTATTATGTTATGTTTGAATCAATGGCATTTTTAAAATTTATTCGATTAGGCAGCATATTAAGAGTATTACGAAATGCCATGCACTTTTACAAATTTCGCCAACGCTCAATTAATTCAGTCGTAGAGATTATTCGAATATGTTTGATATTTCATTGGGTTGCATGTTTGTCAGTATTGGCTGCATATATTGACCGATATTTTAGTTCAGCCAACCACCAATGGATCGATTTTTTTTATTTACCAGGGTAAGTATACCATATATGGGACCAGTTAATCTTATCTAAAATATGATTAATGATTTTCATTGTAGAACGCTCTTATGGGATAAATATATATTTTGTCTTCATCGAACAACAAGTTTAATGACCGGAACTGGATTTCAATTATACAAAGTGAACAATATATTTCCGATCTGTCCGGTGACTGAGATGTTATTCTCAATATTCACAGTGATTTTAGGACATATTTTAACATTAATGTTAATTGGAAAGGTTTATGAAATGGTGCAAGGTATTCGAGGTTCCGCAGCTGCCTACGAAGCTATGCTTAATGAGGTTTCACAATATATGAAGCATCGCCGTTTGATTCAGAAAGAAACTCAAAACAAAATTAAAACTTACTATGGTTTTAAGTATAATCACTCGTTCTTTAATGAGAACGCTATATTAGGTGCAATCCCGAATGTATTGGGAGAACAAATTATGTTACATTGTGCTAAATTGGTGCGGGAGAATGTAGAGTTATTTAAAAAATTACCTGAATCAGTAGTTGCTAATCTTGTAAATCACCTCGGAAAAGAAATCGTACTGAGTGGCGATGTTATATATCGTTGTAATGAGAAAGGGGACTCAATGTTCTTTATTGAAAGTGGTACAATTGCTGGCTTTAGTTGTAAAGGACGAGAAATGCTTCATCAAGGAGATGGAACTTATTTTGGTGGATTTATCTTCACCGAAAGAGCTCTCAACAATAAACATATGGCTACGACGGTTGCAATAGAGACCTGTGAAATATTTGAATTAAAATCGAAAGATTATTATGCCCTTATGGACTATTGTCCAGACTTGGTACATGAGATGGAAACACTTGTGTTTGAACGATTTGAGACTTGCATCAGCCATGAACAACGTTACGACCAATTATTAAATAAAGAGTTGCAATTGAAAGAGCGAGATGAACCATCAATTTCTTCAAATTTTTAATACCTAATACAATATTTTGAAGTTTTTGTTTATTCTTGAAACGTGAAATAAAATTGGTCATTGATGCTCGAAGAAGAAGAACGGGTTTTTTACCGTCTTCTTTGAGAGTTAAATTTTAATTTGATTTATTTTATTTTGTTTGTTATTTTGGTGTAAAGTGTTTTAAAATGTATTTTGTATATAAAAACATGTCTATTTAGTTTAGTTATATAGTATATAGGATTGTGATTCTAAAGTTTAAGTTTGAAGTTTTTCAGTGTAGTTTCAGTGAAATAAGTTAATAATAAAAAAAATAAAAAAAAGTGTATACGAAGAAAGTGGATTAGTTTTTTAAATTTAAAACGTCGGTAGTGTTATTTGTGTAAAGTTTGTTATTTTTTAGGTACCGCTCCAAAGTGCTATGTACTGCATCTATTTCTTGTAGAAGGGAGTGTCCCGGTTCGGAGTACTTCTGATCTATGACTGAAATTGTTATATGTTCTTTTATAAATTAAATCAAACTAAACGACAAAATAGAATTCCTATTCTGAGCAATACTCGAATCAGTCCAGATAATTATTTTTTCTGTTCCCGGAAAATCGATTATAACTGCTCGCAAAATCTTTATGTAGGCACTAGCCAAATCATTGGCCCCTCTACCTTGACTGGTTTCATTTCAAACACTGCAGTATGTCATTTTATTGTCTTTGCAAAACCCGGTTAGATTATAACATAAAAGCTTTCGTTTATAATAGAAGCAGTTAATATTAGCTTTCGGTAAAGTAAATACGTTTTTCAAGTCAGTTTAAAAAATTCGAGTATCCGCCTCAACATTGATTTTATCGATGTCTTTTTCTGCTCTCGCACGTAAGTTGTTTTCTAAATGACGAATAAACTCGTTTTCTTCTTCTTAGGTTACAATAACACCATTTTGTAGTTTTATCTTGTGTTCCTCGCATCTGTTACATAGATCCCTATTTGGCACATAAAATGCTAAATTGAACTGCGTGTTAAAGACGTGCTTATAAGCCCAATATTTCACAGGATCATCATAGTCGTTACAATATATATTGTCCATTGTTTTTAAATTTATGTTGTTCCAAATATTTTTTGTTCAATGAAGACCGGCAATAGTGAGAATCCATAGTAGAAAAATAGTTGATATGAGTCGCAACCTTCTCTAGTTTGCTACCTGGTAATGCAGTTTTTGCATGTTTTCCTTATGATGGTGATTTTGAGGTTTTTGTTTGGTTATCAACTAAATGGTCAAAATAATAGTGAACTCGTTACATATTAATGTCTATTGTATTAGTAAAGAATACTTGACATAATCTCTTCAGTTTGTCGGATTTGAGAAAATTAAAATTGTAAGTATTTTTTCTACGTGAGTTTAAGTTTTTGGTTCGTTTCCGCTCCACGGCAACTCTATACACCATTTTTACAAAAAATTCACCTTTTGATTTGGAATTTAAACTTCAAAAACTATCAAACAGAATCTTCCCCTCTGTCGAATTGAATTCTTTATTGCAACTGTAAGGGCAATTTTCCCCGCAACCGACTTTTATTTGACGCGGTTTACGAGTCACTCCAAAATTAGTGGTGAACTGCTCTCCCTTTTGGTATTTGGCTTTTCTCAAATTTTTTTTCCAGTTTTCTGGATATCTTAACCGTTTTCTGGTTAAGGTTTTTGAACAACACGGAGAATCTTAAAAAGATTTTTACAAAATTAATAATTATTATTATACTACGTTAACGTTTGTTATAAATCCCACCCTAACTTCATTTCGTAATACTGTACGTCAAACCCGATTGAACATCCAAAATTGGAAAAAAAATGATAAATTGATTTTAAATGTTACATTTTGTTTTAAATCGCTTTGTAAAATTCAATAAAATCGTTTTGTCGTCAGGTTTTTAATTAAATGTAATATTTTGTAATTATTTTTTGTTTATAAATTATTTTGATATTGAAACTATTTGGTTTTTATCCAAATATTAGAGACACAAATAATTTTAGTTTGAGTTTCGTTGTGTTTGTGTTCTAAGACAAATCTTCGAAATATAAATTATTATTTATATTTAAATAAATACATAGGTGACGGTGTAAATACCATATAAATATGTTAAAAAATCAAATTTAATTTAATTTAAATACCAAAAATATCATAAAGAAAAAAAATTCAAAATTGACAGCTGAAACCAAGAAAAAAGTTTTTTTTTTTTGTTTGATAAATGAGTGAGTTTAATGCCAAAAGTGATAAAAAATATCATTATATTTTTTATCATTTTTGCCCATTGAACACAAGGACTATATTTTCAATCTGTTATTGAGTATATATTTGGTTTGTATTTGTGTAAATATGTGTAAGTATGATGCAGTTGTAAAGAAATTTTTTTTGTCTTATGTTTCTTGTTTTTCTTCGAAGTTTGTTATATCCGAAGAATTTTCAAAAAATTGGTAATAACCGGATGTTTTTTATACTCGTTGTAGTTTATATTTATATTTATTTTTATATTTATATGAATCAAAAATTTAAATTATAGGGTGTCTAAACATTTTTTTAAAATTTTAACTGCGGCTTGGATGAAATGTATGTATATTGTTATATGTATTACTTAACTAAATGGTGTTAAATTATCAATTTGATTTGATTTTAGAGGTATGACTGGAATTAACTAATAAAGTTGTAAATCTGGAATTAAACTTATATGGTTTCAGAAATTAGATGATTTAAATTCGAATTTTAAATTTTTTAAAAATTAAGTAATTATTGTACATTAAATTTTTGTGATGCAATTTAATTGATAATTAACAATGGATTAAATGCATTGAAATTTTCAGAAGGGAGACCGGGTGCGGCTTCATTGTTTGCCATTGTTCATTATTTTAATTAATTATTATTGAACTTTTAGAGCGGAGAAACCAGGCGCAGCGTTTTATTTAATTATTGATCATTATTTATTTGTTTATTTTATTTTCATAGTTGATTTATTAAATATAATTTAGTATGGAAAGGTTGAACTATTAATTTCTTTAATTTCTGGAAATAACAAGTTAAGCAGGAATTGGAAATACATTTTTTAGGGTTTCTGATTTTGGTTCTTAATTTTAGAATTTTAGTTCAAAAAAAAAAAAAAAGACATTTAGTTTTAAAATTTATAATTTAGGATTACAATTTTTATGTATCTTGATTTTCAGGTTATATAGTTAGTGATTAAACTGCTGTCCTTTATTTTAGATGTTGAATTATTCATATGTTATAATCTTATTGTTGATGTTGGTATTGGTATTGAAGTGGGTTTACAACCAACTTATTGGTGTTAATGTTGATGATAGTTTTGGTATTAGTATTCATATTGGTTAGTTAAAATTGTTTTAGTTTAGAACACTCCTGAGAAACTCGACCAAGATGACAATGGCTGAGATGACAGCACGATGGCCTGATGGTAGTTGGTTTAATTATTGTCAAACTATTAATGGTTATTTATTTGTGGTACATAGGGATTGATCTATAATTTATTTCATAGAATCAAACTTATACTTAGTTAATTTTAAAATAGCTACTTGCATTATAAAGAATTAATGCATATTTTAAATTTAGGAATTTCTTGAAGAACCTGAAACATCTTTACATTTGAGTTTATATTACATTATATTTATTGTTGTTTTAATATTTCTCTTAATTGTTGAAAGCTAATACTTAAATATTTGAAATTATAGAGCAGTTGGACTAAGTGAGAGTAGAAATAAATAACTAATTGGTTTTTTTAGTTTCAGAAGAACATCGAAATATATTTTATCATCAATTTTATTAATCAGAAGTTTGGAGTATTATATAAATATAAATTCTAGTTTAAGACATTATTCAGATCGATCAGGTTCCAACGTTTTATTATTAATATTTTAATTGTGTTGTCATTGTGCTGTCATAAAACACTAACTATCGGCTTTATTAGGTGTCTGTAACCGGGCTGAGTCTGTCCTCTCTAACATTCCTTTCCCATTCCTCGATTTTGTTAGATGTGAAAAGGGGTACGATGGCTGCCTGGCCAGGGGCGCATATCACACTATTTGACTTATGTGGTTATCCATGTGGCGCCTTTCTTTACGGGGTGAATATTGCTATGTTTGGCTTCATGAAAAACTGAGTATGATGATACATATTTCCTTGGTGAGGAAGTGTTATAATGTCGTGTTGTAACATGGGTATAGTGGTGTGGTATTCGCATTTATAATACGAGAGACTTGCTTAATGCTTGATCGTACATTGAAATCAATCAATCAAATTCTTGAAACGTGAAATAAAATAGTTTGCTTTTATTTATTACTTTTATTTTTCTGGACAGCATAACATTTTCAATTTGTTTAATAATCACTCAAGATCTGTATTTATCTAATTGTTAAAATTGTAGTTTTGCCTAGTCGCATTAGCACTCTGAAGGCCTATTATGAACTTGATGCGAAGCGGACCGCATTTCGCATTTTAATGCGATTTCGCATTTTTGTATTATGAAACACGCTTTTCACGTTTATTCCGCTCTTTGTCGAATGATGCGCCAAATTATAGAAAATGAAAGCGGGTTTTTGCGAAAATAAAATTTGAAAAATGCGACTGCTCAATAGCAGGCGAATATCGCATTTGAGTAGTGAAACATTATTTTGCGCAGCGATAAAATGTATTTAAATGATAATTAATATTTTTCTTCTTTTCATCAAATTTACGGTTTTGTTTACTCAAAAATAATTTTTATTGGAATATTCCTACAAACAATAAACAATTTACCTCATTTATTACAATAATTTGACAGAAAATAAATTTCCCAAAAATAGCGTAATGACTACAACTATTGGCACCCTATTATTTTGGTATAGTTATTGGCACCATCGCAAACTACATTAATTTCTCTCCAATTGACTCATTTAATTTCTCTTTTAAGATTGTGGTAGTGTAAATTGATTATTTTCTTTGTACAGAGACAAATTAGATTTTACGAATCAGTTGCATTTCAAACCTTAGTGAATAAAAATCGCTCATCGCAACTCTCAAATTTTCTACAAAAAAGTGTTTAGTTTGACTAGAAAGCTGGAAATGTAAGTGTTTTTTTTTTAATTAATAAACTATTATTTTTGAAACTTTATACTTAAAAACGTTAAATAAACATACCATAATAATGGAATTTAATCAAATATAATGATTTTACTTAACGTAATAATAAATAATTAGAGTGCCAATAATTAGTGCTAAACAACATCGGTTTTAATTATTTGCACTAAGGTGCCAATAGTTGGATTAGATAAAACTACAATTATTGGCACATGCCAATTATCATACATTTTAGGAGTGTCAATAGTTGTATTTTATTATTTTAGATTTTAAAATAGCCAAAGAAAAGAGATTCGTGCGATGAAAATCAAATCCAAAATGCTTTGAAAGATATAAGAAATGGTAAAATTAGTAAAAAGGCAGCAGCGAAATTGTATAATATACCGAGATCTACAATCCAGTTTAGATTAGGATCAAATTTTTCTAAAGTTCGTCCGGGCCCCGCAACAATACTAACCGCTGAAAAAGAAAATCGTATTGTGGAGTGGATAAAAATATCACAAAAAAAAAAGGATTTCCCAAGCAGAAGGAAGATATCCTTCACGCATTTCAGCAATTCTTCAATGACACCAATAGACCTCATCCCTTTGGACCAGAAAAAATTCCTGATAATGGCTGGTTTCAAGCATTTTTAAAACGTCACACAACATTATCATTCCAAGCAACGGACCCGGTTTCGTCGGCAAGTTCCACAGTTGCAGTGTCCAATATTGTCTCGTGGTTTGATGGCATTGAACGATATTTAATTGTTAACAATTATCGGGAAATAATGAATGATTTAAATAGAATTTTTAATGGCGACGAAACCAATTTTCTTTTATGACCAAAGACAAAAAATGTACTTGCTGCGAATGGGTCCTAAAATGTGTATGAAGTAGACCAGGGATTTGCAAAGTTAAACCTTACCGTAATGTTTACATTTTCGGCATCAGGAGTTGTAACTCTACCCCTATGGTGATTTACCCCTATAAACGGGTTCCCGAGGAGATTCGTAAGTATTTGCCCAAAGGCTGGGGAATGGGTGTAAGCGACAATGGTTGGATGACGAAAGAGATATTTTACGAGTATATCTCAAAAGTACTCCACCCATATATTGTACAGCTTGGTACAAAATTTCCAATTATTTGGTTTGTAGACGGACATGCTACTCACTTAACGGTAGCTGTCAGCGAGCTCTGCGTTAAACTTTATTGTACCCGAATGCTACCAGGATCCTTCAACCGGCAGATGTAGCTGCGTTTAAAACAATAAAGGCTAGTTGGAACAACAAGGTATTGGAGTGGTGAAGAAACAATCCAATGGATTCATTGACTGAAGATAAATTTTCCCCCCTTCTCCATGATGTAGTGGCGAACACTATTTTTGCAGAAACGATTAAGAACGGGTTTAAAGCGTGCGGTATATTTCCTTTTAATAAATTAGAAATTAATATGAGTAAATGTTTTGGAAGGTCATCAAAAACAAACAGAGATAATAATACTGTTGCTATTTAAAGCAACGCTTTAAAAATGCTCTGTTCAACTGGTGACAAAAAGTTAGAGCTTTTTGGGAAAATCGAAAGCTAGTGACTTCAGTGAGGACTTCCAATGTTTATATGATTTATATCTTGATTTCAAAAATACAACTAAACCCAACCAACAGTTTTGTGACCAAACCACGCAAACAGATGCAGACTATTGTGCTTTTAAAAATAAGACAAATGATTTTGACATTAATTCAATTAACGATTTTTTGATAATCAATAATCCTACGAGTATCCTAAATTCAGAAGAAGTTTTAAGTATTTTAGATGTTGTTCCAGTTCTTGATATACCTAATAATACGAGAACAAAAGCACCAAATCAAGATCGTAGTGGTGACGAGACAACCGTGACTACCGTGACCATTGATGAGTACTTTAATTGGCCAGAGACACCTTTAAGAAAGGGATGTAAGCAAATAAAAACGAAGAAACCTTTTGTTATCACCTCACCATTATGGCTGCAACAGGAACTGAATTAAGAAATGAAAATAAGAAAAAATTGTAATTGGATAAATGTCGGAATTGGATAAGGAAAATCGAAAAATTTAAAGAAATATAAATAAAGAGTTAAAAAAACTTTAAAACTGAATAATATTAATAATAAAGCTAAACGACCAAGGAAGACA
Organism: Tipula vernalis; assembly: GCA_958295665.1. Taxonomy (NCBI): domain Eukaryota; kingdom Metazoa; phylum Arthropoda; class Insecta; order Diptera; family Tipulidae; genus Tipula; species Tipula vernalis. The sequence goes on from OY282558.1 coordinate 105,962,557, forward strand.
AATTTAAAAATAAGCACTGTCCAGCCAACAGCACAGAATTCTTTAATATCAATTGACAATTTATGTTCTGCAGTTAAACATAAAGACAATTCTACCGCACTATTAAAGATTAATCAATATGAAAATATTGTACCCAACGAACCAGTTATACAAGTTAGTACTAATGCATCACCAAATGAAGAAGACATTGGGACGAATTTAGCTAGTGAGACAATACGCAGGCAGTGCTGCTCATCCTCGAAGATGTTTCAAATAATTTAATAACCAAACCGCCAATCGACCATCACGTTCGGAATCTATTTCCGAGCGAGACCATTTATAATATTAGTGATAATTATCCAGAAAATGGATATATGGTATGTGTTACAATTGCACATATGCGCTATCCAAAAGTTTTAAATCCGAGAATTTTGGAATAAAGTGCAGTAAATATACTAGAGAGTTCTACTTTAAATGTGTAATAAAATTAAAGTTGGCTTACCTTCCAATGTTTGTATGCAACAAATGCAAAGCAGACAATTGAAATAATAACTAAATATGATACTACAATTAAGAAATTAAAATATATTAATCTAATAATAGTAGAACTATTTATTTTATGTACTATATCAGTTTACGTAGCTACTTTTGTTGGAAATAAATAATTTATTTGACTGAATTTCTATACTAGTACACTCTAAGAAATTTCTGTTGAATTTCACTATAATTATTAGAGGTTATCTGTTGCCAACAATTTTTGTAGTGAATTTTCATCGTAGCGTGCTTTAAAATTAATCACACCGAAAATGTGTGAATTATTCGATGTGGTTCACATGTCAAAGATGTATAACCGCACATTAAAAGTGTGAATTATTTATTTTAATTGCTGCAAAAAATCAATATACGTTACTTCTAAAACTGCTGTAAAATACAATCCTATAGTGAGTTACCACCAAATGCGTGTAAATTAAATTAAAAAAAATTTGAAATGCTGTCTTTTTGAGCAATAATTTAAATAATTTAAATGGGAAATTCAACACTAGTGTAAATTTAAAATTAAATGCAGTTCACGATTTTTTAGTGAAAAGTCGTCGAAATCGTTGAAAATCACACAATCATAATAGGGATTTTAAGTAAAACAGATACTAAATTTTATTTTATTTCATAAATTATTTATTATCAAAATATAAATTTATTATAAATATATTTTGAATTTTAGTTATGTACCTATAGCATAAACATAACTAAAATTATTATGTATACCTACATACATACAGCCTTGGCCAAAATTATAAAGCACCCCTCCCAAATTGCAGTATCTACAAAACGAATGAAGACAAAAATTAAAACTCAATATTTTTAGGAAATACTTTTTATATTTTATTAATTTTATTAATTTTAGTATTTTGTAGGTCCTCCTTTGGCTTTGATGACAGCCAGGACTCTTTTATTCATCGACCGTACTAATTTTTCGCAGGTATTTCTCGATATATTTTTCCATTCCTCTGTCAGCGCACGTTTGAGGTCTTCCTTTGAAGTCATACTGCGATCCTCGATTTTTTTTTTAAAATTGACAACAAATTTTCAATGTGATTTAGGTCTGGTGACTGGGCGGGCCAGTCCATGACTCGAATTTGTTTTTTTCGAAACGAACTCATCGAAACGCGGGAAGTATGGCAGGGGGCATTATCCTGTTGATAAATTATCGAAGAACTATCCGTTTCCCCAAAGATTTGCCGAATTGAGGCATTCAATGCAGCCTCGAGGACGGTAACATAGTTGGTACTGTTCATCGGACCCTCACAAAACAACAGTTTTCCCACCCCTGATGATGCCATACAACCCCACACCATCAGTTTACCCCCTCCATGCTTTACGGTAGGCACTATACAATCAGGATTGTATGCTTCCCCGACTCTTTTTCTTACGATGGTTGCGCCAGGAGTTCCAAAAATCTATAAGAATTCCATCAAATTTAACATAAATTTCTCTATTAATTCTTTTAAAATACATAGCACATTTTTTTATTGACTAATTATTTTTTAATATTTATTTTTTATATTTACCTCAAAAGTAGATTCATCTGACCAAACAACTCTCGCCCAATCCACGTCATTCCAATGTTTGTGTTCTCGAGCCCATCTCAAGCGACTTTTTATGTTGGTAAGTGAGAGCAAAGGTTTTTTTCTTGCTTTACAACCTTTCAATCCAGCTTGCAGGAGCCTTCTTCTAACTGTCCGTGCCGAAATGTGAACTTCTTGTTCTGTTAAATGCTCTGCAGCTATCTCAGCAGATGTTTTTCTTCGGTTTTTGAGAGATTTTCGCACAATTTGTCGATCGTCTCTTACCGAAGTGATACGATTTCTGCCTGAGCGTAGTTTATAGGCATAGTCCCCGGTCTCTTTAACCCTTTTCAATGTAGATTGAACTGCTCCACGAGAGCATTTTAATTTTTGGGATATTTTAATTTGGCTTACACCCTGGGAATCCAACAACACAATTTGTGCCCTTATTCCTTCACTGAGTTGGCACGCTTTAGGCATAATTATCACAAACACACTTTTTTTCTCAAAAAACTTACGAAAACTCTTTTTGATTTAAAACACTTTATGTGAAGACTGCACACGATCAAATACAAAACTAAAATAAAAAAATTTTACGACGCTACAACTTCTTGTTAAGAGCCTAAAACAAAACAAAAATTGGTGATTTTCAATAATTAAGGGTCGCATTCGGTGGGATGACTCGTTCGTTAACACCCATTGTTTAGAAAGACATAATATTAATATATAATGCTAATAGATAGGGGTGCTTTATATTTTTGGCCAAGGCTGTATATTCGTTAGACAAAGGATCTCGGTTTGCGCAACATTCAATAATTCCATTTTTTTTCATGTTCTGTAATTGAAATAATAATTATTACGATAATATTTAAAATTTTAATTTTTACCATTGGTAGGGGAAGGAGGGGTAAGATAGCGAATCGGATAAGATGACGAATCGTTAATTTCTTGAAATTTCCCATAGGTAGCACTATTTCATTCTTTTACATAGTATTGCGCATGCGTTCCATACGTTATAAAATAAAAATCCCCGAGAACAGACATTTTTTAGTTGTGATAAATCATTCTATGTGTTTACGTGCAAATTGGTTGTGAAACAAAAGGATAAGAAAATATAAAAACATTTAAATCGGGAAAGTGCTTTTGTTTTAATTTAATTTTTTTCTTAAATTGTGTGTTATTCTAATGTGTAAATTAATAACTAAACATGGAAGATATTTTTAGTAAATATATTTTCAAGCTTAAACTTTAAAAAATGGCGGGTCGGCTAAGTTGACGAATTCACTAAGCGGACAAAATGACGAACTCGTCATCTTACCCGACCTGTTCATAAATTATTTTGATGGTTTTGTAAATTGTATTTGTAGTGTGACATGCGTAAAATATAAGAAAGGAAAACAAATAGGCAGGGGTGGTCTCGTGAATCGATGACCGCTGCTATGAAACAAGTGAAAGAAGGTGCTGCAGTAAATGCAATGGCTAAAAAATACCATTTGCACAATGCCGCCGAAATTTATGCCAACCACCCCAACGAGGCAGAACCACCGTTACTCATAAACAATATCGAGTTAGTCCAAATTAGTTCAGCAGCTGAACTCAACGTAGCTGGGTCATCTCATGAGCTAGCCCACGGTAATTCAGCTGACATAAATCATGGTATAGCTGGGCCATCTTATAAATCACCTTTTGCTCTGCCTCCATTACCCCGTGCAGCTCCTAAACAACGAAGGCAGAGGAAAAAGTTGCCGTCTTTGCACATTACGGGTACCCCAGTCAAAAATACTTTGGAAGTTAGAAAAGCGGACAATGAAGCCAAAGAACAAAGGAAAATACAAAACCAAAAGAAAAAAGCAGAAAACAAGATAAAAAAAGCGGAAAGGAGTGTAGTACATAAAAGTCATAGACATAAGAGTATTTACGTTTCCAATAATGAGGAATCCTTAGATTCCTCAATATCAGTCAACTATGTCGAATCAGATGATGACAATGACACTGATGTTATCGTGAAACACGACCTTTGTCTGGTGTGCAATGATTCTGGCAAACGTGAGACTTGGTTCGAGTGTTCAATATGCCAGAAATGGGCTCATGCCGCATGTAGTGGACTTACTCTGGCAGAGGCAAAATGCAAATCGTACGTGTGCGACTTCTGTTAAGACATTATTTTTATAGCTTAAGTTATTTGTGAAATTTTGTAGAAATACTTTGAAATATATTATTTTATTTTGATTGTCTTGGTTTTCTTTGATTTCTTATTCGTCGTCATCTTACCCACCTGGTGAAGTCATCTTACCCGCTTATGAGGACAAGATGGCGAATTTGATATCATAATTACAAAAGCTTAAAAAACTTATAAATTGTTAAAGTTACGATACCTAGAAAATTTGTAGTGGAAAGTAAAACTACAACGAATACCAATATAACAAATCAAGGTATTAGCACACACACATGAAAAGAAAAAACAGTAAATTAGCTTACTATCGTCATCTTGCCCCACCCTCCCCTACAAGAGTGCAAGTTATTTATTTTAAATAATCTACATTTTAATCTTTAAGCTAATTTTAATTATCCTTAATTTATTTAAAGTTCGTTTTTATTTTACTATTTATGCACTTACACTTTTCGAAATTTGAACACGGTATTATTACACGTTCCTGAACGAAATGATTTTTCCAAAATATGTTTTGCCTTTTGACAGATAAAAACATTCTACATAGCGTTAGTTACCACAAAAATAGTGTGGAAAAACATTTTTGAAAAAAAACGCACAGAAAAATTGTAAATCACTTTTACAGTGTAAAATACGAGAAAATTGTGGATAATTCACACAATTTGTTAGTAAATTGCACGTCTATATGTGTAAACTGTGACGATTGAGTGATTTACGTCATTTTTGAATAAATCAAAATTCGTAAGTGTATTATTACATGTCGTTGTGTTGTGTTTTTCGTGATATTTTACAATCATTTTTTAGAGTGTACTTTAAGAAATTCTTTTTTGATTATGAAATAGCTTAAGTATGCCAATAATTGTACTTATTTAGGGTGCCAATTATTAGAGAAGTGTGACAATAACAATAGATTTTGGAAGACTTGTGGATTTTTCTAAATTTAGTAAGTTTCTCATATTTTATTTCAAAACATAGTATTTTCAGTTGAAAGACAACTAATTAATCTATAAGAAAGCAATCAAAATACTATTATCAAAATTCTCAAAATTAGACTATGATGAGTTTCCTATGAAAATTCTTTAAGAGTGCCAATAATTGTAGTCATTATGCTATATCCTTAAGGAAAATGCGATATGCGATAATGATATTTCATAATGAGCTCCTGCGAAGCAGATCGTATTTGTTAAATAGCAAGAAATGCGAAATGCGATCCGCTTCGCATCAAGTTCATAATAGGCCTCCAGGAGGCCTATTGTGAAATTACTAAAATAATTTGTTAAATTTGCTGCGATCTGCATGAATTTTCTTTAGAAATTTCTTAGAGGTAACAACGGCTGAAATAGACATTTTTATATTAAACTAGATCCATTCTATCCAAAACATATCGCATTCCCGGACAATGTTGGGGAAAAGTAGGTTAGGATTTCATTTTAAATGCTTAGTATTTGTTCAAGCCGGAATATCCAATCGACTCTCATATTTTATTATCCACCGTTTTGGTTTGGATAGAAGGTTCAAAAGGTACGCGCTTATTATGTCGTGCATTATTAGATTCCGGGTCTCAATCTAATTTTATCACCGACAGGGTTTGTCAAATTTTGGGGACTAAAAAACAATCAATACTTATTCCAGTCCAGGGAATTAATTCGAATGTAACAGAAATTAAGTATAAGGTTAATTTGTCGATTGAGTCTCGTATTCAAAATTTTAAACAAAGTTTGGAATTTTAAATTCTGCCAATAATAACAGGCAAATTGCCACTGCGCCCAGTCAATTTTGATTTGAACAAGTTTCTAAAGAATTTGGAATTAGCAGATCCAAAATTTTATGTGCCTGAACGAATTGATGTTCTTATTGGCGCTGAAATCCACAATGATATTTTTAGTGGAGAAAAGATTCAGGTATCTCAAGAACTTCCACCATTCCAACAATCAGTGTTAGGGTACGTTATTTGTGGACGGGAAAGTGCTTCTTTTTCATCTTCATTTGTTTCATTATTCTGTTGTGACGTTGATTTACTGCGCAAAGAAGTGCAGAAATTGTATGAAATTGAAGATGTGAAGACGAAAAACAATTTTTCATTGGAAGAGCAAGCATGTGAGGCCAGCTATACCAAAAGCGTTGCACGTGATTCCAAGGGAAAATCCACTGTTGCGCTTCCACTAAAATCAAATATTTCAAACTTCTCAAATAATAAAACGGATTCCTTGAAACAGTAGTATAATCTTGAAAAAAGGTTAAATGCAAATCCTGAACTGAGGCAGTTATACTCCCAGTTCATGGAGAAGGGAGGAAGGAAGGAACCCGATTCTAGATTGTCATATTTTCTTGCACACTACGCAGTGTTTAATGAAAATTCATTAACAACAAAATTAAGGGTTGTATTTAATGGATCGTCCAAGTTATCGTCTGGCCTGTCATTGAATGACACACTAATGACAGGACCTACAATCCAGCCGGAATTATTTTCGATTCTTCTACGGTTTCGAAAATAGAATGTAGCTCTTAGTGCCGATATTAAAAAAATGTATAGACAAATAAATATAGATCCCAAGCATCGTAGTCCTCTTCAAATTTGGTGGCGTGAATCTCAAGATGGGTCTCCAAAGGTATACCATTTAAATACTGTCACATACGGCACCACTAGTGCTCCATTTTTAGCGGTAAGAACATTAAAACAATTGGCTAGTGATGAATATCAAAACTATATGACTGTATCTCAAGATTTGTTAGAAAACTTCTACGTTGGTGACTACTTGGGTGGATCAATTACTGTTGAAGAGGTGCTTCGTCTCAACGCCGAATTAACTGCTTTGCTTGCCAAGGGTGGATTCGAGCTGACCAAGTGGTCTTCTAGCAGTAAAATTATTACTCCTGGTCCGAGCCTTTCACCTGACGAATTAGTCAACACTTTGGGTATAGGGTGGAATACTAATCAGGATTCTCTTCAAATATCCATAAAAGGTACTTCCTATCTTAGTAATGATTCAGAGATAATAAATAAAAAAACAGTATTGTCAAAGATTTCACAATTTTTTGATCCTTTGGGCCTCTGCGCTCCCTCAATTTTCTTTGCAAAATTGTTACTACAGAAATTGTGACCTGTTTCAAATCTGACATGGGATTCCGAATTGCCTGAACCTTATCGTTCTGATTGGATTAATTATGCCAATTAGATTTATTAACTTTCAAATATTAGAATACCTAGATGTATTATAAATTCATAAAATTATTCTCAAATTGAGCTCCATGGGTTTGGAGATGCATTTAAAATTGGATACGGATGTTGTATATATATTCGAACGTTGTATCCAGATGGCAAATATCACTGTCAGTTACTCTGTGCAAAATGGCGAGTGGCTCCACTTAAAACACAAACAATAACACGGCTTGAGTTGTGTGCTGCACTATTACTGGCACGATTGGTTGACAAAGTTCGTCAGGCAATTCAAATTGAATTCAATAATGTAACTTTATGGTCTGATTCGGAGATCACACTTTTCCGAATCAATTCTTGCCCGTCAAAGTATGCAACGTTTGTTGCAAATAGAGTGTCGCAAATACAGGGCACTGCTTCGGCTACACTCTGCAGCTTCTGCGGCTCAGCAGATATTGTATCACGTGGGTTGATGCCGTTTCAATTATTTGATAATAACAGGTGGTGGAGAGGTCCGTCGTTTTTGTTGGAAGACGAGAATTCATAGAATATTCCCAAGATTAATCTCGCTTATCTTGACGATCCAGAGTGAAGAGAGTCCAAAGTGTTGTTAGGACTAACAATTGATAATGACGATTTTTTTAATCGGTACTTCGATCTCAACAATCTCAACAAACTTCTCCGAATTTCTGCACTTTATCTTCGATTTCTTCATTATTCTCGGTCAAGTTTAGAAAATCGACGACTTGGTGAATTGTCATCGGTAGAGGTAGATTACGCATTTAAGGGATTAATAAAAGAAGTTCAGTCCAAAATTCTTTAGTGTTAAAGTCAATCAACTTTAAAGGAATCAGTTAATCAAAAGGCAAAGCACTATTTTTAAACTGAATCCATTCATAGACGACACCAGTATACTGCGCGTTGATGGCCGGTTAAAAAATTCTTTACTCCCATACGGTCAAAAACATCCAATGCTTCTGCCATCAGATCATATTTTATCCAGCATGTTGGTTCGTAGGGAACATTTCAGAAATTTACATGCAGGACCCCAAGCGTTTCTTTGTGTTCTAAGACAACGATTTTGGATCATCGGTGGTAGGAGATTGTGCAGAAGGATCGTCCACAACTGCATTGTATGTTTCAGAACGAAACCTATATTAATAACTTAGATTATGGGTCAATTGCCTAGTGATCGAGTTACTCCGTCTCGCGCGATCGAACACGTAGGTGTTGACTATTGCGGTCCGTTTCTTCTCCGTCAACCCATTCGAACGAACGTAACGACTAAAGCCTTTAGAGTAGTCTTCATTTGTTTTAACACAAAGGCCATTCATTTGGAAGTGATTCATGATTTGTCAACTGAAGGATTTCTCGCAGTGTTTAGGCGTTTTGTGTCCCGAAGAGGTGGTTGTAAAAACTTATTTAGCGACAATGCTACCAATTTTATAGGTGCACGAGCAGAATTGCGAGAACTAGGGCGATTGTACGAATCTGAGTTGTATAAACATGAAATCTTGAAATACTGCACGGAAGAAGGCATAATTTGGCAAACCATTCCACCACGTTCTCCACACTTCGGTGGTTTGTGGGAGGCTGCCGTAAAAAGCGCCAAATATCATTAAAAGCGAGTGTTAAATAATACCCGATGCACCTTCGAAGAATTAACCATTTTAGTAACTCAAATCGAAGATATGGCTGTGCTCACTCCTGGCTATCTCCTCATAGGAGGGCCAATCACTGCAATACCTGAACCTTCTTTATTTCATTTAAATTTTAACCGATTGTCTACTTACCAACGACTTCAGTATTGTTTCCAACAGTTTTGGAAGCGGTGGTCTTTGGAATATTTGTCCGAATTGCAGCAACGGCACAAGTGGGTAAATTCCAGTTCAAACATTGACATTGGATGCTTAGTATTGTTGAAAGATGACAATCTACCACCTATGAGATGGGTAACGGGACGCATTGTCAATACTCACATCGGTTCCGATGGTTTCATTCGTGTGGTTACGGTTAAGACTTCAACGAGAGAGTTTAAGCGAGCCATTTCCAGAGTTTGCATATTACCCATTGAAACCAACCTGATCGACTTGGACCAGGATATAGACGAGACGAAGGGATTTAGGGGTTTTTGAGTGAACTGAATAGAGTCAGTATATCCTTGACCAGCTCTAGGATCAATTATTTATTATTTATGGTTAGCTTATCTTGCTAAATGATTTATTATGTACGCACGGTTATCCATAAATGAATTCCAGTTACGGATATAATTTTTTGTTTTGTGCAATATTTATTCGCATGTTTGTCTTGAAGGAAACAACCAATGATTTATGCTCTTTTGTAAAAGTGTATTTCTTGTATTCATATTAGCTGCTAAGATTAAAGAATTAATTCCAAATAAACCAATCCAGCTTGAAAATGTACACAGTATGTTTAAATCAATAATCAGAATGTTCCTTCGATATTTCTAAGAGGCTAGATCCATTCTATCCTAAACATATCGCATTTCCGAAAAATGTTGGCGAAAAGTAGGTTAGGATTTCATTTTTACTTGCTTGTACGTGTAAATCAAAAATCAAAATTTTCATGAATTTTCTTTCGATATTTCTACGGCTGAAATGGATATTTTCACATTAAACTAGATCCATTGTATTCAAAATAGATCGCATTTCCGGACAAGTCTAATTCTAAATTTGGCTTTATCAGACGATGGACTAAAGAAATAATTGACCTAAGGTCAATAAGAAAATAATTGACTTAAGGACTTTGTTTAAATCGTCTGCCATCTCAAACTATCGAATGTGGAAAAATTAATTTTTCATATTCGCTACTCAGCTCTACAATCGGGTGTGATATAGTGGTTCAACGTCAAATTTTCTAGGTTTAATAAAATCATAGAAAATGGATATGATAAAGTTTCGTATATTATGCACATTTTTCGCAATATTTCTAAATGAAATTACCGAATATTTTTTGCCGCCCTGAAAAGAAAATTTTCACATTTGATAGTTTGAGATGGTAGCGACGATATTATACTTCAGCTACATTGGATCCCATCTAGAATATACAGTTCAAATATGGTGTCCAATCTATCAATCAAGCTAAACGTTTCTTGTCTTCCATTTTATTCAGCCAAATGTAATACATGCTAGTTAATGAACGAAAATACCTGGCTCATGATTTATTGACAACATACATCTAGGTAAAATCGACGCATCTTTTATTCTTGGAAATCTGAACTACAAAATAAACAAAAAAAAAAAAAATTAAGAAAATTTGTTAAACATGTTTGAATAACATTATAAATTGCTCAATAATAATGAATTATTGTGCTTCAATCACAAACTGATGAGAAGCACATAAAATTAAATTTACTTAAGGCCTCACAGCTATTTGTCTGACATCAAGGGAAAACAGTACGAAACGAGACAAATTGGATGGTAAACGTAATATGTTCCACAGAAATGGTATAAATCCTGGAAAATAGTTTAATAAATATATACCAGATGTCAGTTGTAAAATTGTTATTTTTCTTTTTTTTATTTTTATGTGTAAATTCGAACATAAATACATAAATAAAAGACTTATGCTGTAAGTATATTAAAACAAACGTTCAAATTATTTTTTAAAAGCATCACATACATATCGAAGTATATATAAAAACAAATCATCTTAAAGTTTTGTTAAAAGTTATATGAGCTTTCACATAAATGCAATTTTATATATGATTTTGTTTGGGGAAATTATGAAAAGTTGTCGCATAAATTAATTATGTAGTTAAGTGTTAAATCGTGATGAATTATTGTGAACTACGTACCAATGATATTAGTGTTGTAGCATAAGTTAAATTAAAGTTGGTTAACTTGGATTTGCTTATTTATTTACATATTTTTATATATATTGTATTCTATTTATTTTAACAGGAAATTGATTTTAAAATTGAATTTCCGTCATTTATCGAATGGTATCTAGAAGAAATGGAAATATACCACCATACGGAGTTATGTGTTGGGAAATATTTTTTTCTTTCGCTTCTGTTATGTTCTTCTCGGAAAAATACTTAGTTTGAATAAAAAAAAATAAAAATGTTTGTGAGTGGTTGTTATTGTATTTTCTTATCGGATAAACAATATTATTATAAGTTAATATTTGTGCAATTTTAAATTTTATTATATAGCGCGCAGACACGAGGAGGATGTTGTATACATTTTGCTGCTTGTTTTTCATGGGAATTTTATGAAAATATTATTAAGTTCTTATTGTAAAAACGGATAGTTAATTTGACAATTTTATTATTTGTTTAACTGAATATTTTTTTTTGTTTTGTAAAATTAATTGAAACAAATATATTTTAGAAGAGCTGATGTGACGGAAATGAATCATCTCCTTTTTTCATCCTTTTATTTTTGAGTTTTGCAATTTACCAAATTATTTTGGATATTTTTCCGCCTACCTTATTCATGAAGTTTCCAACAGTGAATTTTAACCCTGATATTGTAGTCGGTCAAGAAGCATTTTATTTGTAACCCATTGAAGGATTGAAGAATTATTAATGCGTATACACACTTGAAAAAATTTAATGGTATGTATAGCAAGCGGTAATGTATATAGGTCCAGTGCAAAATTGATTTAAATTTTAAATAACCCATAACATCACAAATCAATATTCTTACAATAAAATATATAGTAAACAATGGATTAAAAGGTGATGCATTTTATATTAAAATTTTAATGTAGCGGGCAAAGTAAAAAGCAAAGTAATGTAAATTCTATTAAAAATATTAATCTAGATTACTGTTTGATAGCTGAAAAAAAAGAAAATGTCTAATTAATTATAGTTGTTATTACATTATAAATTTGTAAATAATAACTTAGCTAATTTTGTTGATCCATCATGACAGGTCGGAATGCTGAAAATGACATCATAATCGAATTAACTCCTTATACCTACTAAAAAATAATTTTGTGTTTACAACATATAGCTAAAGATTGTCACTCATATTCAGTTTTCTTACCTTTTGTTTAGTTGATTTTATTATATAGCTAAAATCTATGCTTATTAGATATTAAAAAAGGTGGTTTGGCGACTATTGGAGGGGGGACGAAAGTTGAGTAGATTAATCTACCAGCTCCGTAACCTTCCAGTAGGGTGCGCATCACGTGAGCTGTTCTGGTCTTGCCATTAGGCAGCTGCGTGATGGGAACAATTGTGTAAGAGGTAACCTTTTCCCAATTCGCAAGTGTATGTACTGCCTCCTCGTGGCAACCACTGGTAACTAAGGCTATTTGGAACATTTTTGGTCATTTAGCACAGTCTAAAGTACGGCGCTAACGGAGAAAACCTTGAGAAAAAACCTTAATCTAAGGTGGAACAGCATATGCCGATAGATGAATGGCTGATAGGTTAATCAGTCCAAAATATGCGGACTCTGGATACTAGGCACCCTCCAGTTTTATTTAGCCTTCCTGTAGTAAAGCTTAGTGACATACAGGCGATTTGCAATTCCCAGCAACTCGTAAGAGCAAAATCAAACGGAATACGGGGCAGGAGTAGGAATATACGGGAGTGGGACAACCCTCTCGAGGTCCTTGGGCTCCAATGCTACCGTGTTTCTAGCGGAACTACATGGTGTAGTAAACATCTAGGAGGGAGAGCAATAAGCCCAGATAGTATGTATCACGTACCGGGAGGCAGTATTGTGTGTGAGATGTTAGGTACTCGATATACCACTTCTTCCAGAAATGTTGGCTGATTTGTTGCACCAGTTGCCATCGAGTAAAATGTGAAATTTTGAGATGTGTAATATCTATCGTTTGGGGCGCTCAATGGCCGCGTAATAAGAATTCCTTCGACTTCAGCGAGTAGGGTGTTCATCTCCTCGATAGTCAATACATTTTTACCAATTACCCTCTTAATGTGGAATTTCGTGGATTTAGTCGCAGCCTCCTATAACCTTCCGAAATGTGGAGAATTAGGTGGAATGAAATGCCAATCAATATGATTTTTAGCAAAGCAATTGGCAGTGTAGCTCGAATTTTTGATCAATTTGTTGAACTCATTTTGCAATTTAAAATCAGATCCAATAAAGTAGGTGCCATTGTCGCTATGTAATTCTGAACAGACTCCACGACGCGCCGTAAATCTTTTAAGGGCCCCCTAAAAATGCATCACTGAAAAGGTCGCCAACTAACTCTAAGTGAACTGCTTTCGTCCTTAAACAGACAAATAAGCATACGTAAGCCTTGTACGTAAAGTCCTCTAACTTTAGCCAGATGAATAGATAGAGGCCCTGCATAAACCAATCCAGTCTTCATGAATGGACGGATTAACTCAACTCTTGAACTTGGTAAACTGCTCATCAGTTGTTGTTGACATTGCGATTTAAATTTAGTGCTGAAAACGCATTTTCGGACTATTTCATTTGCTTTGATTTTGCCATCCAGTATTCTTGACAAGTGATGCCCAAAATAGGGTTGGACCTGCGTGTATGTTATTCAAATGATTATCACGAAGAATTAACTCGGCGATTTTGGATTTTCCATGAATTATTAGAGGATTCGTTGAATATGGAGGTTAGCTGTTCTGCAATCTTCCCCCAACGCGAAGTAGCCCGAATTCGTCTAAGAACGGGTTTAAAGACAGGAGACTGCTGGCTTTTCTGACTTCTCCTTTCGTTTGCAATGCTTTTATGTCACCTTCGTAGTATTTTCTCTGCTCGTATTGGCACAGTATGCGGATAGTTTGAAGCAGCTCTTCTCTTTGTAGGCTGACGGAATTGGGCCTAGATTGTTTGGGTTTTGCAATGTTGCTGGCGAAATAGATGACGTAGCTCATGACTCTAAGTAGTCTGCCGAATGACGAATATTTGCTGATGATTTCGTCATCGCTGGTATAGTTGTAAGACTGAATGTGAATTGCATATTTGATGCCTCTTCTTAAACGCTTCCATAACTTTGGTTTTGGGGTGGCCAGAATTCTGATAATTGTTATAGCTAAGATGGCCCGTTCCACCTCAAATTATGAGACTTAAGTTCATTAGGTGATAGTCCTCGAGAGACGTAGTCCGCTGGATTTTGAGCCGAAGGGAAGTGTCGCCAATTTTTTCGAGGTAAAGTGGACGGGACTTCTGAGGTGCGATTCCTTCAAAAGTTTTCCATCGTCTACGATGACTCGCCAACCAGTCTAATACTATCTGAGAATCGGTCCAAGTTTATACTTCATTGATGGATAAGTTTGATACTCTTTTGATCATTTTTATTAGATCGGCCAACAATATGGCTGCACATAGCTCCAGTCTAGGGTGTTGGGTGCGTCTCAATAGGGTAGGAATTAACCGTCTATAGCCATGTATCTCGTGGTATATATTCCAACGCTGCAACTATGTAGAAACCACCAAATGTGTCTAGTATACCTCAACGTACTAACACTCGGGCAACGATGTGAAGAATCGGCGAAATACTAGAGGCGAGTGTAGTACACTATAAATGAGCAATGAGCATAACAAATATGAAAACTAATACTCCGGGTGGTACACCTGTTGCTTAGGTAAATCCACTCTCTTCGGAGGTCGTTCTCATGGATTCTGGGGGAGACCAGCCATTGGCATACTATAATAATTTTAACCAATCCCAAGACATGTTGGTGAATAAACAAGCTCAATTCCGTTGAGAGGAGTAACAAAGTGGCGTATTCTTCGATAAGAGGCGGTAGTCCCTCCATTAGGGCCAGCAGTCACAACACTCGCTCTACAAACGAAGAAATGCTACACATTGAATCGTGTAAAGCTAATAATGCATTAGTTGAAGCCAACATAATAAACAAGCAACTGAATGTTACAATTGCATGGATGCAGGAGCGTATTAAGACGCTTGAAAACGAAGTTAAAGCTCTTAATCCAAAGGAGAACATCGGTTCTACTCCTAACCAGAATACAACTCCACAAGAGTATCATACGGATAAAGAAGAACTAGCTCGAGAAACTGATTGGATTAGAGTTAAAGGTGGGAGAAAAAAAGGAGACGGAATAATACGCCCTATCCACCTCAATTAAAGGATGATGTTCCAAATATTATCCAGAAACAACCCAAAAAAATACCCCCACCACCACCAATAATAATAGATGAAGTCAAAGACTATGATGTTCTCTATGAGAAAATACAAACAATAACTGCTAAGTTTAATTCAAAGGTAATGAATGGAAACACCATCAAAATAAATTTAGAAGATGCTGAAAAATACAGAAAAATGACAAATATGATAAATGAAGAAAAACGTGATTGGCACACATTTGAAGACAAACAAACCAGACCAATTAGGGTTATAACTAAAAACTAACACGCTTCGTGTAGAGGTGAAAATGTTTTCCATTTATTAATTTGCGTAAAGCGGTTTTATGCGCAGGGTTATAGATCATTAAACTATTTTTTATCTTCTATGGCTGACTTTCATCGGTCATTTGACATATTTACCCCGCAATGCTTCAATTTTTCATTGTGGTTATTTTCAGATTGAATTTATTAAGAATTATTGTTACAAAATGTATTAAAGCCTCACGATTATCCCCAAACATTTAAAGTAGTAATTACCTGCTCGAGCTTATAGTGACAATGTTAACTTTTAAAAACACCTTTTTACCAACTCCTTAAATTCAGATTTTTGATATTTGAAAAATGTTCATAAAATAATTTAGAAATCCAAACAAAACAGGAATTTTTTGTATGAGCGTTTTTACTTTTTAGGTAAAATAAATAAAAATGTACGTATTCCGTTGCGGCTTTTGAAATTTACCTTTTTTACAAATTGTTTTGATCTCACACATCGATAACAAATCAACTTTGACTGAAATTTTGTATGGAATAACATATCATTTGCTTGTATAATAATTTTAAAGGATAATGACCATTTGCGGCATAAAAAATATTTTTTTGAAGATTTAAACATCCCAAATGAAACGTCACATATAAGTAAAAAATTAAAAATTGCCGGAAGAGTAAGTTTGCTTTTAACATGGTCACATCGTAAGATTACACTGAGACTACTAAAGAAAGATGTTAGGATTTAAAATTTCAATCCTGAAAATAAAGTTTTATTTTTTTTTTTTTTTTTATTAGGCCTTGGCTCCTACAAAATTAGAGCCATATTGCCATAAATTCAAATTTGTATTATAATTTTTATTTACATTGTTTTAATTCATAATCCATATTTTAACCAAAAAATGTTTAATCTGCAAAATGGATCCTGATTACTCCCTACATATATTCTATCGGCTACTGCTTATTTGTATCATATTGCTATTCCACTCATCCTGATAAATCCATACATTTCCTTGTAAGCCAAAAAATCACCCTCATTCATTAAATCACTTAGATTTCTTGCATTCTGAAGGATGTTGAACTTAGATCTATATTGGCTATATCTGGGACAAGCCAATATGAGATGTTCAACATCCTCCACACTTCCACACAACACACAATCTTTGTCCTCACTCAAATGACGTTTCCACAAGCATTCCTTCCAGTTTCCATGATTCAGCCTGATTCTCTCAATCGTTCGCAACATTCGCGTATCTCCTTTGAGCTCCTTAAAGAACGGAATTCTCAAAGGAGTACCACGGAGCACGCTGTACTTCATTCCTTTCGTAAGACTTTTCTCGTTAAATTCACTCTCCCATTTTCTCCACAGATTCATTTCAAACATTCGAAGTACATCTCTTGTATCCTTCCTTTCGTACTCCTGAACCATGTCATTCAATGTACCCTTTTTATCTAACATATCGGCTCTTTCATTCCCTTCGATCTGTCTATGTGATGGGATCCATTGTATGGTCACATCACGTTGACAGTCTCGAACGCATTCAAAAATTAAATCAACATACACATTGCCTTCCCTTCCACCTCCACATTTCAGCAAACATAAACCACTCTGGGAATAGGAAAATATTACTATTTTCCTTTCCCCTTCATTCACAGCCAGTTTAATTCCTTCAAATACTCCAATCAGTTCAGCGTTCATTATACAGATGCTTTTGTCCACTTTAAAATACCTTTCAACATTCTTACCAGGCATAAAGACACCAACACCCACTCCATTCTCATTCACACTAGCATCTGTATAAACAATATCATCTTGCATATACCGCTGACTGATTTTCCCAAACATAATTTTGGCGATAACTTCATTCATTCCCTTATTATATTCCTCCATAGTCAAACATACAGTAAGATTATTAGGAACGGGTTGCGGACCAGCATTGCCTATACTCAGAAACATGTTCAAGTTTTAAAGTGCAATACTAGTTCTATATGCCGGTTTGTACACCGCCCTATTTTGTAATCTTACTATCATCTCGTTCCAAAACTCATTTTTCTTAGTAATCATTCTCACCGACTCTCTCACTGTGATCCACTCTCTCTTGTAATCGAGAGGTGAATCACCCATTTCAGACCACAGAGTGTGTATTGGGGTTGAGTTAATCGCCCCCAATACCACTCTTGCACATGCATTTTCTACTTTCATTAATTGGCTAAAAGCCCCTTTCGAACCATTCCCATACACACTAATACCATATCCAATTTTGGAGGATATAAGGACCTTCCTTAACATGTCAGTCACACTCGGATGAGCGCCCCATTTAGGTTTGCTCACCCGTTTAACCACATTTAAACGTTCCTTGCAGTTATCTGCCAAAATTTTCATATGCTTCCTAAAATTCATACGTCTATCAATCCAAATACCCAAATACCTGTACGCATTTACTTGTTCAATACTTTGACTATCAACATTTATATTAACATTTGCAACGTTTGTTCTGAAACTCATATTAGCACACTTATTAGGATTCACTCTCAGATTCAACATTTTAAGTTTTTGAATTAAACCATCTACCCCCTTTGGCGCTCTTTGAGCCGCCACATCAATACTTCTCCCTTTTCCAATTACTACAAAATCGTCTGCAAATTGCAGAACGATTTGATTGTCTGTATTGATGCGGTGTATCTCGCTGGTATATAGGTTGAACAGAGCTGGAGATATTTTACTTCCTTGCGGAAGTCCAATATTTGCAACTCCCTCCAACCTAAAACCACTTCCATGCAGAACCATTTTTCTATCAGTCATGAAATCTTTTTTCCACATACATACTTTCCGTGAAAATCCAAAATTCGATAGAATTTGTTGTAATTTCCACGGAACCACATAATCATAAGCTCTTTCAATGTCCAAAAATACCACAACAGCTTTCAAATTATCCTTTCTTACTTCCCAAACAAACTTTTCCACACACTCAATCGCAGAGTGGTTCTTTCGAAATCCAAATGTTGTCGATGGCAACAAATTATTTTCATTCACAAAATCTTCCATGCGCTCTTTCATCATTCCATTTAAGATTTTTATAAAAACATTCAACATACATATGCCTCGATAATTTGTTGCCACATCTGGATCTCTATCCCGTTTAGGGATAGGAACCACCCTGCTCTCTTTCCATTTGTCCGGTATTTTTGAACCCATCCACACTTTGTTGAGTATCTCAAGCAAATTATGCTTTGCTGAGTCACTCAACAACCGAATCATCTTATAACTTACTCGGTTCGTTCCTGGAGTGGTAGATTTTGATCTATCTAACACTCTCAGGAACTCTCCCCATTCATACATACAATCCATTCTTTCATTTCTACTCATTCTATCAACTTCATTTATTACATTCAAATCATTGCTTACATTCAATATCATTCTAACAAATTCTTCACCTTTTTCTCTTTTCTCACATACCACATTGCTCACATTAAAGTATTTACCATTCACCCTATTAAACAAACTCCATACATCCTTAGTTGTGGTTCTATGTGTCATTTGGGACACATATTCCCGCCAACTTTTTCTTTTTGCTCTGCGAATAGCCTTTTTCAATTTTCCATTCATTTTACCATAAATTATTTTATTCTCACTACTCTTATTCCTATTAAATTCACGCAAGGCTATTCGCTTCCTTTCATACCAGAATTGAACTTCATTGTTCCACCAACCATTCACATTAATCTCTTTCATATCCACAATTTGTGTACACAATTTATTTACCCGTTCAATTTCACTATCTAACTGGCTTTGATTTATTTAATTTTTTCCGAGAATCTCATTCATTTGATTCACCCATTTCCTGTTATTCATTAATTCACGTTTTTTCCTAAACACTCGATTATCATTCATGATTATTTTGATCATGAAATGATAACCAGCCAAATTCTCTTCTTCAACATTCCAAGTGACCCGGCAGGCCAGTTCAATAGTTGTCATAGACAAATCTATTGCGCTGGCTGTGCCTCTCAAATTCGCCATTCTACTTGGCCTTACATTATTTAAGAGCACCATATCGGAGTCTTGAATCAAGTCGGCCAACTGTTTTCCTCTCGCGCAATTGTCTAAACAACCCCACATTCTCGCATTTGCATTCATATCTCCACATACAATCAGGTCACTTTTATCTCTCACCCACTCAAACAATTTTTTAAAGTCACTCAAGGCTTTTTTCCTTGCATCTTCATCACGCACCTGGGTTACATACACGCTCACTAGTAACAGATTTCTCTCCAAATTCGTCGTTGAGGCGGCTATTGCTTCAATCACCTCAAAAGCGGGTAACTGAACTTCTTGTAGCGTTATATTTCTGGCGTACATTATTTCTACTCCACCAAAACCATCGCTTCTTGGTTTGGAAAGAAATCTGTACCCTCTTACATTCAACGCCTTGTTCATTCTTTCCCATGTTTCGCTTATAAGCATCACATTTACTTTATTCTTGGCTAGATAATTTTCCAGCATACTTTTTCTTGCGTAAAAACTTTGTATATTTATCTGGCCAACAATAATTCTTTCACTCATGTCTTACATTCATCCCAATAACAATCTATACATACCAACTAAAAATCTGTCCGGGAGTATCCGCTTCCAAAATTTAACAAAAATAAATTTAATGAAACAATAAAATTTTGTTGCATGAAATTACTGATGTTGCATCGTTCATATACATAGATGTTGATGTTGCGAGTGGTTGTCCCATCTTTTGTACTGCTGCCGAGTTTCGTGTGTATGTAATATTGATTTTTATAATTTATTTATGATGTGCATTATTATCTGGTTTCATCGGTGTTGGTGGTACAATAAAATTTTCGTTGTTTACGTCCGTACTCAACGTTGTGCTGTTATATTTGTCAATGAACGCTATACGGTTTTTTGTACTTGTGTACCGAGTTTTTTTGTGTGATCGACCGCGTATATTTCAATTTACGTTTACTGACACATCTTCATTTTCTGTGTCCATACACGACGAATCCGTTTCTGTTTTACTCTCTTTGACGTTATATTCTTTTAAATTAACCATATATCTGATTGTCTCGATTTTGTTTTCCGCCTCTGCGTGTAACATGTTAATTTTGGCTACATCGCTTTACTTAACTCTTTCTTGAGTGGTAATTGATTGTACTGTATTTTTGTCGACCGTGCTTGTTTGTTGTACATGTTGTGATTGTCCTTGCGTGTGTTAATGTTGTTCATCTGGTTCTTGTGGTTCTAGTGTTTGTTGTTGTAGCTGTTGTTCTGCTAAATTGTTGATGTTATTCAAAAGTGGACATTCTGATTTTTTGTATGAATGTTCTCCGCATTTGTAACATCTCTCTTTCACCAGCTGTCGTAAAATATTCTTGCTTTAATGTTATGAATATATATAAATTGTGGTATTTCCTTCTCGATCTCTATATATACTCCTCTTACTGCCGAAAAAACTGGTAGAAGTGAGTTAACACCAAACTTTTCGCGTCTTGTTGACAATATATTGCCAAAACGGTGCATGGCCTCACTCAATGTTTTGTCTGTAATTTCTGGTGGCAAATTGAATACCCTCACGTACCGCATTATTCCACTTGCCCCTTTTACCGTTACCTCCGTTGATGTTCCATTAATATAATTGAACGTCAAAACATGTGTTTCTCGTAAAAAACCAAGGAACCCCGGCTGTTCTGTGTTGAACTTTATATAATTACACCGTTCGTACAAATCCTGGTACAGCGTATATATTTCTTGAGCCGTTAGCCCATTGTTCAAGACAAATTGAATCATTTCTTGATGAGACGGCTTAGCATCTGTCTTTTGGAACTGTACTTTTACAGTGTTTTGTCTTAAGCTATCCATATTATTCCACAACCTTGTTATAAACAGGTATTAAATTTAACCACTGCGCAGAATTGCGCTTATTAAATTTGGACAGCACTAATATCACAATCTTTTTCAATATTTTAAATTCACTAATTTTTATTTTTATTTTTGTAATTCGCTCTGTACGCTGCAAAGGTTGACAATCGAATGTGTAAATTTTTTGTAGACGCATAGAGTGCAGAGCTTTACTCTCAATTATTTGTGCTAATATTTTATGAGATAAATTTTCGTTTATTTAAAATCATTACAGAATTAATAATTATTGTAACATTAACAATATACGTAATTTATTGGTAATTAAATGTTAATTTGGGTTATTTTAGTTTAATAATTGTAACCCACATAAGACAGCATAAGTTTTAAGCAGTAGATTGATTGTAATTTTAGTTGGAATGAGCGACATTCATATTTTTGTTAGCAGCTTAAATTCAATGTTACATAAACAAAAAAAAATCCTAACGTAAAAACTACCAATATAAATGAGAAGCGAATCTTGATATACTTGCATGTGCAAAATTTTTCATTTTAGTCGCTAGCAAAGTTTTATGTCATATTAAGCTTTGCACGAACCGCGCTTATAGTTTTAAAATGAATCAACTCTATTTCTGTATGAACAGCATACTATGCAGCTTTAAAATAAAATTAAATTTAAATACCACTTATTCATTAAAAAATTTATACATTACTGTATTCTAGTTTTTATTCGATAGAGCTTTTCCATAACACATTTTCCTATCTGTTTAACGTTTTTAATTCATTTCGAAATCTCACTCCATACATTTTTTTTAAGCAAATTGTATATTTATGAACGAAGCATAATTATGGAACAGTCGTACATAATATTGTGTACGAGCAAATATATGGTATAATTTCATTATAAATGAGTAACCATAAATTCATTAGGAAATTTTTCATCAACAACAAACACTAAGCACAAAAAATAACAATCAAAATTATGTCTTTTAAAATCTGATTATCTCAAGATAGATTACAACCATAAATGAAAAACATTTAAAAACAAAAAGTTTTTTTTTTGTTGTCATTAAAAACCAGATTATACATACACATAAATATTATTATGTCTGTAGTCTAAAACTAAAATGATAAAGTGTTACTTATGCTTTTAAAATTCTATCTTCTGTTGGTTTTTCCTTTTATTAAGCAAATTTAAAAAAAAAAAATCTTCTTCCGGATAATATTCTTGTGTTTAGTTACTCATTTTGGTTCATATATACTCAGTACTTTATTATTTGCCAAACCATTATTTATTTTACAGAACATTAGTGTAACATACCGTATAATGGAACTTCGTGAGATCCTAAGAAAATGGTAAAAGGTAAAAATTTATTTATTCTAATAAAATTCCACGAAGATTATATCGTGCACAATCACAAAATATGGAAGTTAATTTGAATTCCCTTGATATAGCGTGCGACATAAAATTAATATTTTAATAATTAATGTGTCATTTATTTGAATTAAACAAAATAACAACAAAACAAAATATTAATTAGACAAATTAGAGAGGCTGTAGTTATTTTCTTTCCGAGATTAGTACAAAATGAATGTGGATCAATAAATTTATGCGATATCGTACGGCGTTATATACAAGTTTAACCCAATTAACTTCGACAAGAAATAATTAAGGCAATCTATTTTATTTTTATTATTAATGGTATACACTGGTTTTGATAAACGAATGTATTGTTAAAATATAGCCTTGGTAACACAACTACAAAATTGATTGATTGCAGGTTGCGTATATATGCAAAACCAATCTTTTGATATACAGGAATTTCTGATTTCGACTGGTTTCCTGAGAAAACCTTTCGTTTAGGGTTAGATTCATAAAGCCGCGTACACACAGAGCGAACAAACACAGAACACATAAAACAAACGGAACACGAATTTGTTCGTTTGCATAAGAGGGATTTTTATACTGTAACCTAATGTATCTTTTGACATAAGACTACGTCTTTGTTTTCACTATATATGGGGGGTAAACCAAAATTTCAATGTGCTGACGCGCGTCATGGAATTGACGTATTTACGAAATTTATTTGATTAAAGCAACGCCTCTTGTTAAATATAAATGTAATGTTTTATATACTGTGAAAATCAAACCAAGTTAAATAAAAATTTGGGGATTGAAAAAAAAATTAAAACAACAAATCATTAATATGAATTTTAATTCTAATTTTATTTAAATAGTGATGAACTTGATTAAAAATGCTGCACGCCAGCCATGTTGCTATAAAATAAAAATAAAAAAGTTCAAAAAATTCTTATTCTCATTATGTAAAATATTACCAAAGTGAAGTTCTTATCAAATAATAAAAAATGTAATTGTGTGAATAAACCAAATAGTATAAATTAAGACGATTTTTGTGTCGTCGAACAAACGATTGAAGTGACTAAATTTATTCAACACAAATCAAAATTGCCAAAGTCAAATGATTTTTGTCGAATGTTCGTGGTATGCACTTGATGTAAAAATTATCAAATGGCCGGTCCCTGGGGTCGTTTTACGTTAAGTGCATACTACGATAATTCGAAAAAAATCATTTGACCTTGGGACTTTTGATTTTTGTTGAACAAATTTCGTCGGCGGAATATTGTACAACATTTAATGCAAATATTACTTGTTATTTATATGGCCGACCTCAGGGACCGACTATTTGATAATTTTTACTTCAAGTGCATACTACGAATATTCGAGAAAAACCATTTGACCTTGGGACTTTTGATTTTTGTTTGCAAATATTGCTTGTTATTTATATGACTGACCGCAGGGACCGGCAATTTATTAATTTTTATATCAGGTGCCTGCTACGATTATTCGAGAAAAATCATTTGACCTTGGGACTTTTGATTTTTGTTGAACAAATTTCGTCGATGGAATATTGAACAACATTTGATTCAAAGATTGCTTGTTATTGATATGGCCGTCCTCAGGGACCGACTATTTGATCATTTTTACATCAAGTGCATACTAAGATCACTCGAGAAAAATCATTTGACCTTGGGACTTTTGATTTTTGTTGAACAAATTTCGTTGGCGGAATATTGTACAACATTTGATGCAAATCTTGCTTGTTCTTTATATTGATAATTCTTACGTCAAGTGCCTACTAAGGACAAATCTTGTTTGGTTTCTTTATTGAACAAAAATCGTCACTGAATTGGATTATAATATTTAAGTTTGCGAGTTATGGGACTTCAAAGTTTCCAAGTGACCGGGGCCCGTATTCTTGAAATTCGATCAGAAAAAGTCGCCCATTATTTCATACCAAAGTCATCGGCGAATTTTTTCGGTGAATTTCAAGGATACGGGCCCGGAAACTAATTTGATTTATTACGAGATTTGAATCGTCAATATTTAAAAATTAATTATAACTAGTAAGCTTTTGTTAATTGCATGACATTCCCATTTCTGTTCCGTTGACATTTCTCTGACGTTTTATTGATATTTTGTGACATTTGAATGATTGAAATTTCAACCATATATTGATCGATACATTATTTGTGAATTGCTTTATTAAAATCGCTTTAAAGGTATTATTTCTGAGCAATAAATTATCTTGGTACAAAAGCAAATTATTATGGACGCCTTCAAAATAATATCACGCCCATAGGGTGGAGCATGTTTATTAACTTTAATTCTGATATTGTTTCATTTGCGTTTTATTATTTTGTATTCTCGAATGGACCACAGTGATGCCAATCACCAAGTGAAGAATCATATCGGTCAATTTTGACGTTGCTCACATAATATTGTGAAACGGCAAAAATTTTTAGAAAATAAATTTTTAACATTATGGATACTCGAAGAAGTAAAGATTTTCCACAGTATACTAGAGATTTAAAACTGAATTTAATTGTTCATCAGTTCCAAATATTCTAACAAGGGAACCTTTAGAACTGTCAAATTCAAAAAATTATAAAAAAGTTGTAGTACTCAGTGAGACATTAACGAAACTTTTTTTTATTTTGTATAGTTTTTATAATTTGTTAAATTTGACAGTACAAAAGGTTCCTTTAACCATAATAATATTTGTGAGTCTATGATTTGGCGGCATGAGAGTGAAAGATTTATATTACCGTGACCAATTTTGATATTGGGCAAGTAGTATCAAAGTTTAAGAAAATACCTGCCCAAAATAACAGAAAACGTTTGTTAAATAGAAATGGTTGGTTTGATGATGTTTAACCGATGCTTTGTGGGAAAAATGTCGTCCGAGAGTCGTCGGAAAGATTCAATTTTTGATTTTTATTTTTAAAAGGCTTTTTATTGCGGCCTAACAAATTGATAAATATAAAATTTAGTATTATAGCTATAAACAATATAACAATATAAAAAAATACGTTCAACGGGTAATCAACATTCAGGCAATTAACGGTTATTTTAATTTGTTGGTTTCTCCTAAACTGTATAAATAATGTTTTCTCAATAGTACGTCCTACGTTATTAGTTCGTGTCACGAACACAAACTCGTCGGTTTTTAAAGTATCAAAGCAATACTACCGGAAGTTTTCGCAGCTTTAGTGGATGAATTGTAGGAATTTGTTCAAAATTATTGATTAAATCTGCAACATTTGCTGGATATTCAGTAGTGGATTCGTTATATTATATGATGATGTTGCTGTTGTCTTGAGGAGATGGTAGTGGAGTAACAATTATGTATGGTGATGTTAACATAAGTAAGGGATGATACTGGTGGCATAATTGTGAATGATGACGCTGATAAAGGCCGGGATGATATTGATGTTTCGGGAGAAATTATATGCAGATGAACTTCTTGGGGGAAATTTTGCCAATTTTCCAAAATCAGTCTCATATAAAATATGGTTTATTTTATGTTCGAACAAATCCCCGGTATATGCATCGTATTTTCTATGCTTGTTTACTACATGTGCACCAAGCACACTGCTCTCGTCCCGATAGTTAAACTATTCCCAACAGTATTTTTTAGAATACTTTGTACTGTTCTCGGGTCTTCACTTTTCCTTTTTCCTTTGTCATTTGGAGTGTTCGATTTTCTAGGTGTTACCCGAAGTGTCTGAAGTTTCTGAGATTTCCCACGGGAAACTTGAACTGAATTTTTTGCCTGTGATAGCTATTGACAAGTAATGCAATTCATCTCCAGACATGACACTCTTAAGGCTGATTTTATTCCAATTTTGTGGATTCTTCTGATTTTCCTTTTCTGATTACATTCATTTTTTACGTTCCGCTGAAATTTTTTTTTTGAATTTTCCGAGATTTCCCACGAGAATTTTGTACTGAATTTTTTTCCTGCAATAGCTATTAACAAGTCACATCAATGCAACTCATCTCCATACATAACACTCTAAAGGCTGATTTTATACAAATTTTCTAATAATTTTTGGAAAATTGAATTTTCCGAGATTTCCCACAGGAAACTTGAACAGAATTTTTTCATTCGATAGCTATTGACAAATCATATAAAAACAATTCAACTTTAAATATACACTCTTTGTTCCAATTTTGTGGATTCTTCTGATTTTCCGATATTTTCCACGACTAGGTTAAACAAAGTTTTCCACGTACGACTATTTACAAAAAATTTTATTTAAATCTATTTATCCTATTTACTTTCGGATGAAAACCACAAAATTTTTCGGCTTGGATGTTAATAACATAATCTGCATTATCGACTTTTTACATTCAGTGGGATTACATAATCTGCATTATCATTTCTTTACTTTCGCCTGGAATAACACGATCTGCATTACGACTTTTCACTTTCGGTTAACTTTAACAGTATCTTTTTACGGCCGACTGCAGAGGAATGAATTAGGAATTCTTCCTGATACCAACCTTCTAGGAAGATCTCGTAAAATACCTTACGTATTCGTTGCAGATGGTTCCTTTGCCCTTCAGGTATATATCATAATAGCATAAAGCCGTTTCCAGATATTCAAGAACAAGGGTCAAAACAAAGGATTTTTAATTATAGATTGTTGCGACTCGTCGAGTCGTTGAAAATTCATTGCCTTTTAGATTTAGGGTACTTCGTAAGCCGAGGCTATAATAAGTACCGGTGACGCGTAGTATTCTCGTACAGTGCTTCGTTTAGTTACACAATTTTTTGCGAAAGGGTTAATCTTAATGATAAATGATGTTGAGACTGAAGATGACTTCTTGCCATTGACAAGAATCGGTTGAAAACCGTCAGAATATTGTAAATTGTTTAGGAAAGAATTGTCTGTGTTTTAAGCGAAAAAAATAAATCTTTAGATTAAAATTAACTGTGGTTTTAAAATAATTTGATATTGCTTCACAAACACTAAATCCCATTTAATCGGCATAAAATAATAATTTTTGGATGGCCTACAGCTTCGATAAATTTAGTTTTTAAAAATATTCGGAGGAAACCGGTCTATTGATTCGAAGACTTAAAATTGTGCGAAAATGCATTATCGAATTACGGTTACTTAAATCAGGAGTATTTGAAAATTTTAATTTATTTGACAACAACAACAACTAATGATATTTTTACAACTAAATATTTGACGTAAAATCGGCATTTGATAAAGCCAGAATTGGTCCAAAATCGAAAAAGATAAGTTAACACATTTTATGCTAGATAAATACGTTTCTTATGTAAAAGGTCGAACTAATGAAAGCTTGATTGATGTTTTAAAGTTTTCAAATGGATGTTTTAAATAAATTGTTCTCACATTTAAGTCACCCAATGACTTCAGCTCATCGAAATCAATTTTTGGTGTTATGGTTGTCACATTTGAGTCAGCCGGTGAATTCAACTCGCCGTATTCAATTTTTTTGTTTTGTGATTTTCGCGGTGAGTGAGTCTAGTGTCAAATAAATATGTTCACCTACAATTGGTTGGTGACCTCATAGTAAAAAATAATGTTTAATGGTAAAATGATATTACTGAATTAATTGTACGTCCATATCTGTACAACTAATCATCTAAAAATACCTAAAATTAATTGTTAATATTTATTTTTTGTAAACACATAAAAACCGTCTTGTTAATAAACACTCTTGACACAACTTGTTGCGTCAAAAGTCAATTATACCGCCTGCATGGCGCTGCGCATACTACTTACTTAAATAAAAGCATAAAATACAGAATAAGTAAGAGCTAACAGAATATGTGTAGGAACTAATGCAGTTCTATTTAGAGGTTAAGGCATATATCAGTAAAATTGAATTTTGAATAAAAATATATAAAATGTAATTTGCAAATTTAGATTTTTGGCAATATAGCTGTTTTTTATGTCGGAGCCAAGCCTAATAAAAACAAACGAAAAAAACGAGAACCATAATACGAAAATATAAGTCACATGAGTTAAGAGGTGATGTGAGTTTCTCGGTGAGGTGAGAACCACAATAGGGATATTAATAATTTATAGTTGTAATGAATTCTGGTACAATAAAAAACTCAAATAACTTTTTTCAGGGTCATTCTTGCACCCCAAGGAGAAATGCTAAGCGGGTTTTAAGAGGTTTCTATTTTAATATTTGAATTATTATTATAAAACAAATATTTTTGAAAAATGTTGTAATTTCTATTAATGTTAAAATTTCCAAAGATCGTCACATTACCTTAAATTCAGTGTTAAAGTAGTGAAAATTTCAATTGAGAATGTAGCGAAAAAATTATATTGTGTAGGGAGGGGCAAACGATGTTACCTTGTGTAGCTTTGATTATGGTATATGTATGCTCTCTTTTGAGCCCTGGATGTCTAAAACAATATTTAAACTAATTTATGTTCCAATAATAACTTTGCTTTACTCGTTTATTGTCTGGAGTACTGTGGAACTAAAATGTTACAGATCTGTGATGAAATTCAACATAATGAACTAAAAACTATATCAACACAAATGAAATAATGATTTAAATTTTCAATATTATCGAAAAATTTACAAAAGTCTCTATCAATTTATATTTAATCAATAACTGAATAATTCCAAAATTATTTCGAGAATCTCGGTAAATTTTAAATATTCCATAAAAATGTTATCTATAGTAACTCAACATTCTCCACACATCTTTCAGCACCTTGAAATTTTAGCACGTTCACATATAAATAAAACAAATTTGGAACTGAACTTATTTTAATAAATTTTAATTTTATTTGATTAATAAATTTTAATTTAATTTAATTATTTTATTTAATTATTTCATACACTATTTTATTATGATCTATTACCACCGCGCGATGTGGGCGACATGTCGCCTTATTCAAAATCGAGAGCAGACTAAATTATTTTATTTTGTTTTGTGTATTGTGTTGTGATTTTGTTCGTGTTTGGACAAGCCGGTCAGTGATTGGTTGATGACCTATTGCTGTACAGGTAGCACCCAATATGCGGCAAGCCTGTTGTAGTGGTTCATTGGGTGACTTTGAATTATTGGGTGAACCGCTACAAAATCTTGGAAAGCTTAGAAACTTTAAAAATCACTAATTCTGTAACAAAACGACACTTAACCTTTTGCAAATTTCGTAAAACATCCGGAATATTAAAATTTTAGAAAATCCTCCGCATATTCACAAAATACTTCAAATGTTCCCGAAAACTTGAACAATCTGAAAAAATGAAAAATCACTAAAATTACGAATAGTCTGAAAAAGACCCTACCAATTAGATCCAAAAGTATCTTGTAGCTCAGATGTACGAGTATGTGCTTATTCCAACTCCAAGTTTAACTCAAATAATTTCCAAATTGCGAGTAATACCGAAAATCCCAGGAAATATCAAAATTTTTAATAATCTATAATTCTGTAACATTATACAAATCTAATGTCTTGCAAATCTTGGATATAAATAAGAAATTCTAATAGACGAATAGTTTTGAAAAGCTCGCATAATCTTAGAAAAATTCAAAAATTCGCGAAAATCTCAAGTAAACTTAACATCCTAGAATTTTAATCATGTTGATTATTTCGAATATATTTTACGCCTAACAACTTTGCGCTATTTAAACTCAAATATCCAGAATTAAAAAATTTTAAAATCTCGAGTTTAGAGAAACTCAGCTAACTTAATGCTATTCATATTTAATTTAATCCAAACTAATCGCAAAAAATCTCGAAAATCTCTAATAATATCTAATTACAATGGCACTTAAATAAAGCTCAAATAAGCGCAACTAGAGCTATTGAAACTGACGATATTGACACTGTGACCTAAAGATCTATTGTGCTGGACCCTGCTTAATTATCCATCCAGTCAATATTCAGGTTCTTAATGAACCTGACAATACTGCCTCCCGGTTCGTAATATATATACTATCTGGGCTTATTGCTCTCCCTCCTAGATGTTTACTACAGCATGTAGTTCTGCTAGAAAGATGTTAGCATTGGAGCCCAAGGACTTCAAGAGGGTTGTCTCACTCCCGTATATTCCTACTCCTGCCCCGTATTCCGTTTGATTTTACTCTTACGAGTTGCTGGGAATTGCAAATCACCTGTGGGTCACCAATTTTTACTAGAGGAAGGCTAAATAAAACTGGAGGGTGCTTGGTATCCAGAGTCCGCATATTTTGAACTGATTAACCTATCAGTAGATTAGGGTTTTTTGTCAAGGTTTTCTCCTTTAGCGCCGTACTTTAGCCTGTGCCAAATGGCCTATAAAGTTCAATAAAAATTTATTTGGGTAAGTCTGCAAATCTGACACTTCTCGAATATAAATCGTCTCCGATTTGCAAGTAATTGAAGCGCATTAGATGAAGTAAGTTTTCAAACACAAAAGGGTAGCTGGAAAAACAGAAATTACTTGCAGATGTTACAACAAAGATAGGTATCAAAATTCTATAATAGCCGCATTTCTTGTAGTTTGATCTGATCCAGATCAGTGTTGTAGGCAATTCCTAAATTGTTTGAGTAGATTGTTTGTGATTATAGGTTTTTCGGTCTAAAGTCGCTTATAGTACATAAGCAATATGATTTTTTCCGAGGACGTTCTTCTGTCAAACTTAGTAGGCAGTAATTCGATCAAATAGCTTGAGTCATACGTTAACAATAGTTTTTATATAATCCAATTTATGTGCATTCTTAAATGATATTATTTAAATTATAAAATTTTTCCGTTTGTCCAATATATGCCGATGACCTAAGAATATTTTCCCCTATTTAAAATCTATCTGATGCAGAGAAGTTACAAAGGTATATAGATACGGTTAGTGATTGGTGTAAGAACAATTTGTTATATTTTAATGCAAAAGTGCAAAATGATGACTTTTTGGCGGTTCACGCAAATTTGTAAATCTAGCGCCTGAATCTATGTGTATATGTTCGCCACCACAACAATTCAAATTCAAGCATACCAACTGAGCGACAAACAAACAAAATTCACAAAACAAAATAAAATCAAAATTAAAAACAGTCTCATCGCGGATTCTGCATTCTGCTTTGAACGCAGACGTGCTTACATTAAAATATAAAATTTAGCACGCACAAAATAGTGAAACGATGTACAAAATAATAATTGATTTGTAATAAATAAAATGAATTTTATATTACACATAATAAAGAATTAATCACAATATAAATTATTATTTAATAAAATTGTAAATTCAAAAGTTAACATAAAAAACAAAACAAAAGTTACGATATAAATTCCTAAAATAATAAAAGCCACAATTTTTACATTAAACCTAGCTTTTATAACTTTACACGTTCAACATCGCATCTTTGTGATTACCATATTGCGAATATTAATTTGGCACGTGTTAAAGAAACAAAAAACATCTTGGAGTTACATTTGTATCTACCTTGTCTTTCCTTATCTTTTAATGGTCATTTCGACTTGATCTGTGCTAAAGCCAACTCTATATACTATCTGAAAGAGTTTCATGATCCTATAATTTTTGTTTGCTGTATGAATCTTTTATTCGCTCACAGCTGGAATATACATCATGCGTATGGTCTGCCCGTTATAAGGATCATCTTAGAATTGAGTCAGTACAAATATTTGTTCTCATTTTTATGCAAGGAAAACAGGTGGGTTTTACAACCGATTACCGTGGTGGGAAAACATTAGAAAAATACCTCCATATATTGAAAGATGTAAATCGTTGAAAAATGTGCCTCTTGAAATTCGTCGTCAGCACGCTTCAGCTCGTTGTGTTTTCAATTTGCGTAATGGGCACATTTCAAGTTCGTAATTTTTAAAGAACTTGAAGTTGTATGTTCCAACTAGAAATGTTCGAACTCGAACTTACAACGTTACAACGGACTAAGTAGTTTTTGTGAGTTTAATATGACGAAATTGGAAATCAGACAATCATCAGAAAACAGTTATTTCAGTAATTAACTTGTTGCATCCTATTTTAACGTTAGTTATTGCCAACGCCGATGAAACAGCCCTATTTCATAAAGCTTTGCCTAACAGGACATTGCAACTAAAAGGACAGAAACCCACACGGCAAATTATCAAAGGTACGATTAACATTACTGCTAATCATATTCACAGATGGAACAGCCGAAAAGTCTGCTGTAAAGGTAAAAGTCTCGATGCAATGTGCTTTAAAAATCATCTCTCCTTGTTTCTTACACAAGGAACTAAAAAAATATCTATTCTAGATGCGATAGTGTTTCTGGATGCCGCAATTAAATGTTTAAAACCAACCACTATTCAGAAATGTTTAAAACATTGTGGCTTTCCTGCAGATGTAAATGAAGAAGCCTACGTCGAATAGGTGCTATTTACAACGACAATCTGCATAGCGCAATAAATTTTATCAATATGGATGTTGAAGCTGTTACTAAATCTAGTAATATCAACATAGTTGAACTAATACAACAACATACCTCCGGAGATGTTGAAATTAATTTGACTAGCGATGGTGGTGATAATGACGATGATATTGAATATATAACAAGTAAAGCAGAAATGAAGAAGAATTTAAAAAATTTGGAGGCATTTGTAAAACACAAAGGTGGTTAGTTGATGTTCATTAAAATTTAGGAATTCAAAGTTTATTTTCTTGAATTAATGAAGGCGGACCCAAAATTGGTTTAATCAACACTTAAACCACATTTTATAGCTATGTCAGCAGTGCCTTACGAAATATAACAAACAATATTTTAATTAGGTGAAGAGGGAAAGATGTCTCACTGAACCTGAAATATTGGAAATAAACGGATAAATTGGATTGGTCACTGTGAAGGAGAATTTTAATATTAAAACGGAATTTGGAAACAGAAAAAACAGGATTTTGACAAATCGGGATTATGAAAACCGGGCTTTCGTTACACACCCTTCACTGGCACCTTCCTATTTATGAAAAACCTTAAATATGAAGTTTCAGTTCGATTGGTTAAAACTTCTGGACTGTAGAGAGGACACAGACAGACATCATTTCAAAAAACACTTTTTCGGACTCAGTGGACCTCAAAACAGATAAATGTCCAAAAATCTCAAAATCGAAAATTTTCATGATTACTACTTTATATTTCTTACTTAAATCGAAGTAAAAGAAGAACATAATTAAGTGGAATTCAAAAACCACCATTGGTTTGTGGACTGAAGTTGAAAAACATCGCAACTCAGTTGGGGAAAATTTGTTCGAGGAACTCTCTAATTTTGCTCTAAAACGTTTATCTTCTCCCCCTAAGCGAACGGAGATATCGACTGGGTATTTAGCCAAATAAATTTAATCAAAAATAAGAGCCGAAACCGAATGGAATTCGCGAATTGAAAAGCAATTCTCAATATAAGATTCGGCCCTCAACGACATGCACAGTGCTGTAATAGTTACATTTTACATAGAGAAGAGGAGGTGTTAAAGCTCAAAACATAGATGGCAGATTGTACAAGTAAAATGTCAGTCTAAAAGAAATTATAATAATCGGGCAATAACTTTTTGGGGAAAATATGTTATATTAGACGAAGAGAGGGAGAAAAAAAAAATAAAAAAATATATTTTTAGATTCCGTTGTAATAATATCCGAACAGGACGCTTTATATATTTGCCTCCATTTTCTTATATTTATTGTTAATTTTTTTAGAAGTTTTATATCTAAATAAATATAATTAAAACAAAGTTAAATATAAACTAAAACCATAATATACAGTCCCCGAATTGTTTTTTTTCTTGTTTTATTTCCGTAAAATACATATTCATTTTGGTCCTTCGAGCCGAATTTTCAAAATATTGTTTTACAAAAGCACATGGTTGGACAAATGGCCTTAGTTACCAGTGGTTGCCACGAGGAGGCAGTACATACACTTGCGAATTGTGAACAGGTTACCTCTTACACAATTGTACCCATCACGCAGCTGCCTAATGACAAGACCAGAACAGCTCACGTGATGCGCACGCTACTAGAAGGTTACGGAGCTGGTAGGCTAATCTACTCAACATTGGTCCCCGCCTCCAATAGACGCTAAACCATCTCTGGGAAACCCATGCTTTTAATTATTAATTTCTTAATTAAATAAGTTTATGAAATGATCGAAAACCTAAATTTTTCAGATAAAATCAAAATATTGTTGTTGTTGTCAATATTTTTGAAATTTTGTTGTGGTTAATTTAATTTTATTTTATTTAATGTACAGTAATATGTTTTGTTGGATTCGTTTCGAAATGAATCGAATATATAGTACGAATATATAGTACGAATTTCTTAAAATCTTTCAGAAGCTCAGCTTTTGAAAAGGAATTATTTTTACTTGGAAACTGGTTTGTAAATAGGTAAATTATTAATTAAATAAACCAAATAATTTATAAAGAATCTTAGTTTTTCAAATAAATTCAAAATATTGTTGTTGCTGTTGCTGGTATTTTTGAAATTTTGTTGTGGTTTATTTTATTCACCTTTAATTAATTTATAAGAATATGTAGTATTCAGTTCCTTTCGAAATTCATTAGTACATCTCGTTTGGTACAGTATTAAATAAAAAATTCTAAAGCTAAGACGAAAGCTCTTCTTTTAAAAACGAATTTATTTTAATTGTATTTTACCGGTTTATAAATAAGTACAATATTAGCCAAAGAAACTAAATAAGTTATGGAGAAGCTTTAAAAAAATCATATCTTTGATGTTGTCAATAAAAGGTTTTTTTTACTTAATCTACGTACAAGGATATTCGTTTCGACATACGTCACTTAAAAAAATTAATAAACATATTTGTCTTCGATAGGTGTTCAGCACTTCCGTTGCTCGAAATATGTTAATCGTCATTTGTCTGTCCACGTTGTTAGTGCGTGTCATTAATATTTTAAGCTCAAGTTTAGATTTCCCAGTAAGTTCATCATTTGGTAGATACCTTTTCATCTTTTTCATAAATTTCTTTGATTTCGAGCACCTCAAGCGCAATATTTGTGATGTCAATTTCTCTAGGTGCTTTATTCACCAGTAACCCATTAATATCGGCAAATGATGTGGCCTTCTTCGCCTACCTCAGAGCTTAGGGGGCTATCTTAACAATATAATTCAAAAGGCATTGCAAAGATTTTAAAACTTATTAACATTCATTGATTCAGAGGTTACCTTAACAATTTCATATTTATTATAGTGGCCGAAATCAAAATTATAGATTTGGATCATTTACATCTGATACGCCCGTCGCATTCTACATGTACGGGTATATTTGGACTTGTGTGTATTAAAAAAGGCTTGCTTGACAAAGACTGATCATGATTTTCGTCAATAAATATTAAGTGAGTGTTCAAGATAACTATACATTTTAAAAGTAAATATCCCAAATTGTTAAATCAAATTATAGGTTTTGCACGTGGAACACTTTTTTTATATTAAATAATAGATTTTATTTCTTTTGAAATTTTGGGAAGATGTAGTTCGAAATACGAAATTCAGAAGTTTACAATATAGAACGTTTTGAATTTCAACAAACTTTTAAATTGATAATTTTCTTTTCAATAAAATTTTGAAGATGTTTATTTTGAATACAATATAGATTGAAAACACTAAAAACTTTTAATTTGTTAATATTAAGATTTTCCGACAATAAACTTTCCAATTATATTTTTCTAGCTTGAATTTTATTTGTTTGGATAATTGAATTGAGTTTCATGGCAAAATAAAAAATTTTCTGTACGAATAATAATATTTTCATTTCATTCTTATTGTTCGAATACATATTTGAACTTTAATTAATTTTCGTATTTTTTTTTTTTTTATAGACAAACACCTTTGTAGAAATTGAAATACATTTTTTTTTATTTGGATATCTCATTCAATTTAGTAACAAGCACTATTCCAAAATGATATCTTTTATAATTAGGTTTTGTAGTTCAGATGTACACCAAACCGTAAGATCAATATTGGATTTTGTGTGCACTAGTGGTATCTACAAAGACAAACTGTACTTAATGACATTAATATTGATCGTGTAAATTATACTTCTGTCTTTAAAGAAAATAAATCCTCTTAGGAATGATTAAAAACGAAAATTTTATTTTATTGAAAGCCTATATCTTCTTATCTTAAATTCATTTTAATTACACAAAAAAAAAAAAAAAAAAATACGTACAAAGGATTCATATAACGCAAAGTGCTTAAACACTCAAAATAATAAATTTTTGTACAAAACATCAAAATAATTTTATTTTACATACGACATAAATAGTAATTGAATTGTTGATTTACATCGCTAGGGATAATTTATGTTTATTTAAAGCTTGTCTGCGACTATGACAACTGTAAATGACGAAAACTCATACAAAGCAGTTTGACTCTGTATAGCCCGAATATTTTACTAACTTATTCATCAGTGATTGATTATAACATAGCACAACAATCATATAGTATCTCATATGTCATCTACCCATATGTATATACAATTCATATTTTATCTATCAATCTGTCATCTTTCATACGTTTTTTTGTTTAATCATTTATTTATAAATATGAATAATAAGACAACATCTTTTCCCCATTTTATTTGATATTTACATAAAAACCAATATTTCTAGGAACAAGTACTTTTGTACCTCAAATCAATACATTTCAACTTGTGTATAGTATGTAAGCACATATTCAAATTAAATAAATAACATTTTTATCCGGGGTATGAAAAGATGTTTACAATATTATTGTTATAGAACAAAGCTAAAATCACTTTGTAAATATTATTATGGATAAAATCATTTCAATATGATTTATTAATAATTTGTTATAGTATTATCTGGTTTTGACTTTAATAAAAACAACAACAAGAAAATATTTTACCATATAACTGTACTAGAAGAAGAAATATTCTTTGTATACTGTAGTTAAGCCCTTTTATAAAAGTTTTGAATTTCAAAGGATTTTTATTTACCAGACAATTGTTTTGTAAATACTTAATGTAGGTGTGAGGAAGAAGTCAACTGTGTAATTTATAATTGCTACTAGTTCATTTAATAAATTGAATATTTGAAATTATGAATTCGTAATGACTTTTTGAGGTCGGTATATAAATTAAACGAACAACAAAACAAACTAGAACAGAAACGAATTAGGGATTTTGAAATGATAGGTTGAGTAGGATCATCGATAACTTCATAAACTTAAAATACGTCTAGCACAAACACTAACAAAGCAATATTGTACATTGCTGCTTACAAAACTAGTTTGGCCTTGAAATAAAATTTAATAGGAACTAACAAAAAAAAATATTATCGTCCATTCTCGTAAAAACCGAAGAGCTTTGGCATGTAACACATTTTTCAGAAATGCTTGGTTTTCGAGATAAGTTTTTTGGTAGCAGCTATTCATTTGAACACAAGGTATAAATTTGGGGATGCTATTTCTCTACGATACCTGAGTATAGAGCGATACTATTTTCAGGCTAAACTATGTGTGTAAAGTACTAATCACAAACACAATCTTATCTAAATCGGTGGCCGTCTCCTTGTTAGTATTAAGTATTGTTGGCGTACATCGAGCGATATAGAAAGATATTGGTTAAAATTATAATTCAATCAGTATTTACATATCGATAAGTATCGAAAAGTATCGAAATATTAGTTACAGAATGGCAACCATGTTGCAAATTCTTTCTATTATATTTATTATTTTTGTTGTTTCTTTTTGTTGTAAAAAAGAAAAAAAACCGAATTGAGTTAAGTGCTTTACCCATTGGAAAACGAAAAGAAAAATCGAATTTAGTTTTTTCGATATAATTCTAAAATTATTGCTTTGTTTTCGCTAAAATCTTCTCGTTTTTGTCGAGTATACTATACAATACCATTTTAAATTTAAAAAATTCAAAAACATTTTTAATTGGCTGAGAAAATGAAAATTTAATTTTTTCGGTTCTAAACAATTTTTTTCGAACGAAAAAAATTAAATTTTCATTTTCTCAGCTAATTAAAATTTTTTTGAAATTTTTTAATTTAAAATAGTATTGTATGGTACACTCGGTCAAAAACGAGAAGTTTTTAGCGAAAACAAAGCAATAATTTTGGAATTATATCGAAAAAAACTAAATTCGATTTTTCTTTTCGTTTTCCAATGGGTAAAGCACTTTAGTTCGTTTCAGAAAGTCAAAGGCTAAACAAGTGAAATTTTATGTAAACTATAATTAAAAATAAAGTTAACAAACAACCAAGACGGTCGTAATTAATTTACAAACATAAAAATACAGTCCACTTACTTCGAAAATATACATTTAGTTGTTATTTGACTCGGATTATAAATAAGCATAATCATATATCATCGATTAAAGAAAAGTAATAGCATATATCGTCGAATTAAGAATTATTCTTCGGAAAAATAAAATTGGAATAATTTAGTTCAAAAATTATAAAAACGCATCGTCAATTATCGTCGTGTATATTTCCACATCGGAAAATAGTTTATTCATCATCATTGGATTTGTGTTCATCGATCTATATCAACGCTACGAGTATTGAAAAAAAAAAGAAGAAGAATAAAAATCATCGTGGACGTGAACAAAATAAAAAATAAAAAATTGGTGATTCGTAGTAAACAACATTATACAGTCGTCAACATTGTCGTAAAATTTTTAGAATAAAACTGCATCGAGAACAACAAGATCAAATCGTATCGTCGCAACAATGCTGAACTGGACCATAAGCGTTTTCATTAAATTATTTTTAAATATACATTTTGTTAAAATTAAGTTCTATGAAAGAAAAATTCGATCAATTCATTATTATTTGAATATTAACGTCAAAAATTGTGTAAAATGATTCAGGCTAAAGAAATTTGGATTTTATTTAATTTTCTATTATATTGACTAAATATCGTTAAAATACCGGGAGACGACGAGCAATCAGCAGATAATGTTGAGTTGAGCATTCAACATTTGAAGAATATTAGAGCAGGTCTTAAATCTCGCGTGACGTACTTTAAAAATAAAATTGCGAATAACGATTATACAACTATTGGTGCATAAGAGTCTGCATTAAACCGATTCGATCTTCCTTACTCGAAATATGATATAACTCAAACAAAATTAGAATCACTTGATGATAGGCTCGTATACGTAATAAGATTAGGGAATTAAACGTCAAAACAAAGGTAGGACCAGTGGTTGAAAACACTGTAGGAAATTCGGGAAACCCTGTTACCAGCGTCTCTATAAAATTACCTGAAATAAGACTACCTAAGTATGATGGAAGTGAATTGGGATGGTTAGATTTTCGCGGAATCTTCACTGACTTAATTCAAGAAAACGATAAATTGAGCAATATCGCTAAGTACCATTATCTTGTCTCTTGTATACGTGAAGGAAAGGCATACAAATTGATTTAGTCACTTCCAATTTCTAATGAAAACTACCCCGTTGCATGGAAAACTTTGACTGATCATTACAACAATGAAATCATAGTTCAAAAAATTCACATGAAGTATCTTTATGAGATAAAAAAGTCCATCGAAAATTCGTCGATTTCGCTTCAATCATTTATTGATATTGTGAAGTAACATCATAATGCCCTCAAGTCTCTCAAAATAGCCGTTCAACATTGGGATCTTTTTCTTATTCATTCATCATTTAAGTGATCGTTTGGATGAAGCTTCTCTCATTGAAGTAGTAAAAAGATCTCCCGTTGATAAAATTCTTTCGTTTGATGAATTAATTGAAATTGTTCAGCTACGGTGTAGAATTCTCAATGCAACTCGTGCTTCTCAAAATGATCGATCAAATAAGCCAATTAAAGCGATTATAGCTGAACATCGTAGTTGCCTTTATTGTCATCATTCATTGAATTCTTGCGAAATGTAGCCGCTTCTTCGTAAAAAGGCATAATTTGTCTTCAAACTGTTTGAATGATGGCCATCGAACACTAAGCTGTCAGGAAGTTGCATGTTCATTATGTTCACTGAAACATCATATTTTATTGCACTTCGGACGAACCAAATTTCAACATAATTCTTCATAAAAAGCGCCTGCAGAACATTTGCTTAAAGCACAGGTGCCAAGCAAAAATTCCTTAAACAACCTTTCAGTACAAAAGGGTTCTATTAAATCTCCATCACAATCATCAGTTATTAATAATATGTCGCAATCCGAGCTGTCACAAAATGATTCAGATACAAAACATAATCTTTCTTCGGTAAAAACTGAAAGAATTGCAAGGAAATCCCAAATTATGTTGGCTACAGCAGTTGTTTGGATTCAATATTCCATGGGTGAACGGTTTAAATGTCGTGCTTTGTTAGATAGTGGTGCTCAATCTAATTTTGTTACAACCAAAATTGTTCAGTGGTTAAATCTTAAAACAACTACAACAAACGTTGATGTGTGTGGTATCAATGGAACCATTTCCACTCTCACAAAAAAGTCGAAACTTTTGGTCGAATCAAGAACGTCACCTTTCAGTATTTTAATTGATTGTCTAGTTAAAAAAAATATTACTGGTATGCTTCCATCATATCCAGTAAACATCGATTCAAGTTTAATACCAAAAAACATCGAATTGGCTGATCCATGGTTCTATGAACCCGATAGCATTGATCTCCTTTTAGGAGCAGAAGTCTTCGCAAATGTCATTTTGAATGAAAAACTAAATATTCTACGAGAAACTACATTTATTAAAACTCACTTCGGTTACATTGTCATGGGTAAAATTTTCGATAATCCAGAATTTGTCGATTTATCAGTAAATACCACGGCGGTTACTTCGTTATGTTCCTTTGAATCCCTAAATGAACAAATGCAAAAATTTAGAGAAATTGAAAAAATCGATAACCCTCAGAAGTTGTCCCTCGAAGAAAAACAATGCGAAAGTCATTATTCAAAACATGTAGTTCGCACAAAGTCAGGAAGATATTGTGTTGCTCTTCCAATAAAATCGAACATTGTTCAGTTAGGAGATTCTTCAATCAATGCGCTACAACAATACTCATATATGGAAAGGCGATTAACTTTCAATTCGACACTTCGTGAATAATATTCTGAATTCATGACAGAATATAAAGATCTTTATCATATGAAGGAAGTTAGCAATCCCGAAGAATCAAATTGTATTTTTCATAAAACATACTATTTGCCCCATCATGCGGTTATGCGGGTAGTACGACCAAATTAAGGGTCGTTTTAAATTCTTCGGCAAAATCGTCGTCGAATGTCTCATTAAACGATTGTTTAATGGTAGGGCCGACGATTCAACAGGATCTTTGCTCGATTATTATGAGATTTCGGAAGCATCAAATTGCTGCGACTGGGAATATAACTAAAATGTACCGCCAGATCCTCATCCATTCTGATCATCAGGACTTGCAGCATATTTGGTGAAATGCTTCAGTCAGGGGTCCATTAAACTGCTACAAACTGTCTACTGTGACTTATGGGACAGCA
Organism: Tipula vernalis; assembly: GCA_958295665.1. Classification (NCBI taxonomy): domain Eukaryota; kingdom Metazoa; phylum Arthropoda; class Insecta; order Diptera; family Tipulidae; genus Tipula; species Tipula vernalis. The sequence continues at coordinate 106,004,905 of OY282558.1, forward strand.
TGTGCCCCATTTCTCGCCATTCGCACCCTCATTCAACTTTTGGATGATGAAGAAACATCGTTTCCTGAAGCATGTAACATTCTCAGAAATGATTTTTACGTTGACGATATGTTAACCGGATCCGACACCGAGAAAAGTGCAATTGCGGTTAAAAATAACATAGTCGAATTGCTAGCTCGTAGAGGATTCGAACTTCGGAAAATTCAATCAAATAACAAAAATGTTGAGTCATCTTCGTCAAACGTCATCGAACATCCCAAATCTATTCTCATATTAGGAATGAACTGGGATACCGAATCAGATCAGTTTATTTTTTGGTTTAAAAATTTCTCAATTGAATAATCATGTAGCAAAAGATCTATCCTTTCGGAAATCGCTCAATTGTTCGATCCGTTGGGACTATGTGCGCCGATTGTCTTTGCAGCCTTTATGCAAAAACTGTGGGAATCAAAGTTCGATTGGGATGACGAACTTCCCAATGATCTGAGCTGGTTTTGGAACGGATTCAAAAGTGACCTTAGTGTAACTGGTAAGATTTTTATTCCGCAAAGTATCATTATTCCCTCACCACGAATAATCGAGCTTCACGGGTTTGGAGATGCGTCCGATAATGGTTATGGAGCCGTCATTTACATCCGATCGGTTGACTGTTCTAACAATTGCTGGGTAAGGGTCGTTTGTGCTAAAGCTAGGATTGCTCCTCTTAAAAGTCGGTCAACTCCAGAATTGGAATTGTGCGCTTCGGTATTATTATCCTAATTGGCAGCAAAAGTTCAGGCTAGTCTGGACATTCTGTTTTCATCTAGTTATTACTGGACAGATTCTGAAATTACATTATTTCGTATCAGATCTGTGCCATCAAGATTCGAAAAATTCGTCGCCAATCGAATATCTAAAATTCAAAATTTGACTTTGCGCAATCGTCGGTATTATGTTCCAACCTTCCAGAATCCATCTGATGCAGCGTCTCGTGGTCAGATGCCCTCGGAATTAGTAAAAAATTCAACTTGGTGGAATGGGCCGGATTTTTTGAGAGACCCTATCCTAGTCATTCCAAATCAGCCAGTGGAGAAAATTTCCAAAACAGCAAAAACTCGTCAATCGTTGAAAGTTCATCCGGAAATTTCAGTCAAGATGAAGGATGAAAAGGATGGCGAGTGGAAGTGCTTAGTTAAGCATTCCAACTATCCAACTCTGCTTCTTGTCTTTGGTTTTGTACTGCGATTCATTCAATTAATTAAGGCAAGAATCAATCGTCGTAAAGATGGTAGTTCACCATCTGCGCCTAAAATTAGGAGCTCCGTAGTTACATCTGTTCAGCCGCTTTCGGTTATAGAGTTAGACAATTCCTTAAAAGTCATTGTTAAACATATTCAAGAACAGGAATATTTCAATGACATTAAATGTCTTCAGAAAAATCGTTTAGTTTCCGGTCAAATAATTTAAAGTAGTTGAATCCATTTATGGATGAAAATGGTGTGCTGCGCGTCGGAGGCAGGTTAAAACACTCTAATATTCCGTTTGATCACAAACACCAAATTCTATTACCCGCTAGCCACTCATTTACGAAAATAATGGTCAACTATGAGTATAATCGCCTTCTGCACGCCGGTGCTCAGGCATTATTGTACAATTTAAGGCAGCGATTTTGGATTATTGGTGGTAGAAGTTTGTGTCGAAGTGTTGTCCTAAATTGCGTCCGGTGTGTTCGAGCTCATTCTCGGACCTTGGAACAGACCTGGTTGCTGCCGTTCAAGAACAATTGAACAACACCATGAGAGCATTTACCACACATCAACGGAAAATGCTTAATACAATGCGGGAGCAGAGCTTCTCAGCAATAACAAAGTACGAAATCAAACTCCCACGAATACAGATTCCATATTTTACCGGCAAATATAATGAGTTCCCATATCATTCAAAGACCTATTTGGATCGTCGGTACACTTGAACTCGACGCTCACTGATGTCCACAAGTTTCAATACTTGAAAAGCTTTCTACGGGACGATTCAGCTAATTTGCTTAGGCATATACCAGTCACATGCGCTAATTATTTTGAAGACGCTGAGAAACGGGACCCTTGGCTCATCTTTATCTTTCTCTAGAAATTGGATGAAGAGACACGCAAACAATTTGCAATTAAAAGCATAGATACGGAATGTCCCAGATTCAAAACCTTCAAATCATTCATTGAAAAAAGATACTTTGCATTGAAAACCTGTGAGCCTGTTCAGCAGAAACGAATGCCAGCTAAATCATCCACCGTGACGTACCATACTGAAGTAGCGGATGCAACCGCAGTCACATCTAATGCGTTACTCTGATGCATTAATTTTATGAACTCATTCATTCATTTTATGAACCACACAGACTGCACGACTGTGCGCAGTACATTGAACTAGAAAAAGAACAAAGAAAAGAATTTGTTGCCCAAGCTCGGGTATGTTTCAATTGTCTTTTCAAAGAGCGTACTTCTAATAATTGTCCATTTAAACGACGTTGCTTTATATGTCAACGCTAGCATCATACCTCGCTCCATTCTTGGCAAGCACCCAACGTAAATACCCTCAAAAAAGAAAACTGTTCGGAAAAATTATTACTAGACCAATCACCAGCGCTACCCACAAATACTGCAGTGATCGCAAGATACTCATTATAGCCAACTGCCTTGGTAAAGGTTAGAGATATACTTGGAAAAAATCACTTCTGCAGGGTGCTGATAGATTTAGGATCAGAGGCATCCTTAATTACTGAATTGTGCGTGAACAAACTACAGCTAACCCGTAACAACTGTGGGATTCCAATCAGTGGTGCAGCTTCGAATGCGATCACCAAGGGACGAACAATACTTACCATCACATCCCGCGTAGATACCAACTTTGTTATAGATGTAGATGGTTTCATTCTCAATCGGCTCACATTACGATTAGCTAAACTGAATCCTGCAGTGACAGACACCTGGCATCAGCCAGCAAGTCATTTTTTCAAACTTCCACGACAAGGACCAATTGCAGGGCCAAACGGCCTAATAGCACAAAACACTGCCTTTGGATGGATTATCTCAGGAGGGGACTCAAAAAGTGATCCACACATTTTACAAATGGTGTTCAATATTGACGAAACGTTACTAAAGTCTTGGGAACTTAAGGTGGTTCCACCTCAAGAGGTCCAAACGGATGGTCGCTTCGTGGTAAAACTTCCCTTCGCGAAGGATACTAAACGATTAGGGAGTTTAATTCAACAAGCTACTTCAAGGTTTAAAGCTATCGAATCAAAACTGCAACGTCAAGATAATCTTCGAATTAGCCGACCAACGGAAGCACTTCCGATTGCTAATGGTTACTAACGGTCTGCCGTTCCGTTCCTAGCTACAAGAACCCTTGCACAAGTTGGTTTAGAATGGATATCTGAGTTTCCACTGGCTTCAAACTCCATTTTAAATGATTTTTATGTAAACGACCTTTTAAGCGGGAGTAGCGACACAACATCAGCAATTACATTGGCACACAATATAACGAAGATACTTAACGCAGCAGGTTTTCCACACAGAACAGTTCACAAATTTTCAAATATAACCGTTCAATTAGTTGCAGCCAAAACAAGAGTTAATGTCTAGTTGTTACTTGTATGTTGAATGCTTTATACTATTAAATGACTAAACCTGCACGCTCAAGAGTTTTACTATCCTTCGAAATTTCTTGAAGCGACGTCCCGATATTATAATTTATTTGGCTGCAAATTCAGCACAGCTGCTAAATTTTTAATGTAGTCATTTATTAGGAATCACTTTTTGATACAGTCAAATCCGGCTAAAATAAAATATGTTTATAAAAACCATTAGGTTATAACGAACTTTTGAAAATACTTCGGATATATTAAACCTCGGTTATAACACTGGGTTATAAAAATATGTCAATATAGCCAGTATATACCATAAAATGCTGGCCAACAATGTATATACTCTGCTTCCATGTTTTGATTGCTGTGGCGAATACCACTAATAATAGATTTTGATAATTTCATATATTGTGCCAATTTGCGTTTAAACCGGATGGTTATTGCTACAGATTGCTTAGAAAACTTAATTTTCTATTGAACATCTCTGTTTCTCATTTCACAAACAATTCTAGGCCAAAAGTGTATATTCTGGTAACATGTTTCGATTGCTTTATGCGATACCACTAATAATTGATTAGAAATTTGCAAAAATTGTGCCAATTTGCATTTAAATCGACTGGTTATTACTAAAGATTTCTTATATAATGGTTTTTGGAACACGTTTTGTAGTGCATACAGTTTGAAAACGTCATTTTTTAGAAAGAGAAATTAAGAGTTAACTACATTTTGGATTGAGTCTTGGCTTAAAAAACCTTACTTGCTGCGTTCCATTAATTAACGTGGCAAAGTACACACAAGTACTTCTGACTGCACGCAGCTACTCTTGCTTAATTTTATGAGTAGTTTGCTTTTCGAATTTATGGCGACTTCGTTACCAGAATATTTAGTACAACTAATCCATATTATTTTAATGCAATAATAATGTTACGTAATTAATTAATTATTTAAATAATCAAGCCTCTGACATTTTTACAAAAGTAAAACACACGCCCTCTTTTAAGCAAAACCAAATATTTCAGCACTTAGCAAAAAAACTGTGTAGTAAATGTAGTACATATGCCCTAACAGAGATGTCACCATATCGACATATTATAGACACATTTGGTTTGATTCCATAAAACAAACAAATGTATATTAACTTGTGGATGATGAGATAGCCAAAGTAGTAAGGTGATGGAGTGTAGTGAAAAAGGTCTGGAGTTCGAATCTAAGCAAAGCGAACGAAACAATTTGTTTTAAGATGAATAATTTTGAATTGGGGATAATCTGAGAAGATTAATCGTGATCGAAATCGATACAAAAAAAAAAATTTGGTAAAATTCGTAGAAATAAAAAAAAAATCAAATTTTACTTTAAAAAAAAATAAAGTTGGAAGTTTGAAGTATCGAACTCCAAACCTTTCGCATACCACTCCTTTATCTTACCACCCAACCACTCATCTCATCGTTTAAATACTGATAAAATCGGACTTGGTGAAAAATCGCATACAAATTTTTGTTATTTTACCAGGCTAACAGAATTTAAAAATCAACATAATTGTCAGCAACGTGACAATATTTTGTATCAAAACCTGCTACTTCAAGTTATATGACACTTGAACATACAAAATAAAGCCATATTGCTGACAATTCTACCTTCTTGTAAATTCTGTTCGCCTGTTAAAATGACAAAATCTTTTGCGATTTTTGATCAAAAAAAAATTTTTATTTTTAAATTTCTGCTCACCTTTTTAATAAAAATAAACGTTTTTTAATTAAAAAGGCAACATAACTCTAGCAACCATTCAAATACAAAATTTGGAGATTTTTATTACAAACAAAAATTCCTTCAGCCGCGAGGATCGAACTCTTACCATAAGAGAGCAGATTAAAACCATTGAGGTCTCGAGTTCGATCCCAGCACCTGAAGGATTTTTTTTTTGTAATAAAAATTAAAAAATTTTCTATTTGGGTGGTTGCTAGAGTTATGATTGCCTTTTTAATTAAAACAAGGTTATTTTTATTTACCAGGTGAGCAGAAATTTAAATTTTTTTTTTTTTTTTATCAAAAATCGCAAAAAATTTTGTCATTTTAACAGGCGAACAGAAATTACAAGAAGGTAGAATTGTCAGCAATATGACTTTATTTTGTATGTTCAAGTGTCACATAACTTGAAGTGGCACGCTTTGATACAAAATAATGTCACGTTTCTAACAACTAAGTTGTTTTTTAAATTCTGTTCGCCTGGTAAAATAACAAAAATTTTTATGCGATTTTTCACTAAGTGCGATTTTATCAGAAACGAAAAAGAGATGAGTGTTTGGGTGGGTGGTAAGATGAAGGAGTGATGTGTGTGTTGGAGTTCGATTCTTGAAACTTCCGACTTAATTTTTTATTTATTTTATGTACACGAATTTATTTACACGAATATTTAGTACAACTAATCGGTCAAATATGGCTAATTTTCCAACTTTCCATATTGCACGTAAATTTTTTAAAATAAATTTTATTTTCGCAACTAATTTTCTGCGTTCCATTTACCATCTACTCCCAAGTACTTATTTGTACTTTGCCACTTCAAATGGAACGCAGCAATTATTTGACAGAAAATATCTTATTATGGGTCGGGTCTTGGGTTAAAAAGATACCTAGGTCACAATTCGTCATAGTCGTGTTACGTCATTTTTCATGAATAAAGTCACGTCACATCAATTTTGCCATTCTCTTAGTCGTTTATTACTACTAAAGTCACTTTTTATGATAGGTGTGACTTGATTTTTGCAAGTGGCATACCACTACCATAAATTGGAAAGATGCAATTATTTGTTATAGAACGATTTAATTTCAAATGTGCCTAATATATTTCAAGTTGCAGTCGTGCACAATATCAATGTGTCTTCGAATGCTGATGGTAATCGACGTTCTTTGTATCGTTGCGGTATAAACTATAATGGATCACTAACCGGAATAACAGTTGATATGTTCCTGTTCCAAATAGATTCGGTGGTGAAATCCAACAATATATGCTCTGAATCGGTACTCCTGGACCTACATTTTCTTTTAAAGGATGTGGCACTGCAGTGGTACTGGACTTATAGACGATACAACCCCTCTGCAAACTGGTATGATCTACGAACTGCTTTTCATGATCTGATCGTTTTCAGGACAGGCGTACTCCCTACGAAATTCGTCGTATATTTGAGTCTCGCAAACAACTGCCAAATGAAAGCTTCGTAGATTATTACCACCATATTTGGACCCTTTCCCTGCAGTGTCACACTTCGTACGGAGAGGACGAATTCATTCAATTATTAATGAATAATATGAAGCCTGTGTTGCAGTATCACCTTACTAATCGACGATTCCGCCATATCACGGATCTCATTCAAAGCTGCACGGCGTGGGAAGATTCCCTAAAGAGACTCAGATCTGCGCCTAAATACCCAATGCATCCTCGACGGACCATTAACGAAATTGATGTTGTCTATCCAAATATTAATGAGCTTGTAAAACCCGTAATCGATCCACACTACTCTGCTGAATCTCCAATTGCATCCGTAGCCGCTTATCGTGCCCCGACGTGGACCTGGTACGCCTCTCAAATTTAATAAATCTGGTCATAATCCTACTCGTATAACCAGTTCTAGTCATCACTCCATATGTTTCAATTGTTTCGGACATAGGGCATGTTTCCAGGATTGTCCCATTCCCCCCACTGGTTATTTTTGTTATCGTTGTGGCTTGAAAGACACTATCAGCGCTAAATGTACTCGTTGCACGGGAAACCAGAGCAGTGGTTCATGCAAAATCGGGGAACCATGGGCTACAAATCACTGTCAGCCCCAATCCGACCAAAATAGATTCAGCCAGCAACACAGACCCTGAATTACTGCGGAAAACGACTCCAGGTGGCAGGAATCAGACGAATCAGAGAAAGTACTCGTAGAGTCACCTGATTCCGAAATCTATTTTGGATCTGGTTCGTCTGGTTCCAACCAAATGGTGTCGGAATCCTGTCTGTCCATCACTAATCCCGAGTGTCGAGTAAAATCTTCATCATTGAAAAACTCCACTCATTCATTTTTTTCTTTTAATAATCCATCTTCATTTAGTAATTCCGTTAAGCCTGTAGCCAACACTTTAAAGAATTTCAATCCAACTCGTTTGCTACGCTCCAAAAAATATTGGGAGGAACGTCAGATCATGAGATCTTACGTTGTCTCTTTAATACTCGGTTCTGAAACCAGTGACAAAAGGCCTTATGCCGATGTCTTGGTTAATGATGTACCATGCCGAGGGCTGCTAGACAGTGGAGCGAGTGTAAGTGTTTTGGGTTGTGGCGCTGAAAAGTTGTTGGCCGATCATAATTTAAAAATTCATAAATTTCCTTCCGGTATACATACTGCCAGTGGTCAAGCCCAAAATGTTATCAGTTATATTTATGCTCCAGTGCAATATAACTTCAGAACTCAATATCTTCGGTTATATTTTGTGCCTTCATTGAAACAAACATTATACCTGGCAATTGATTTTTGGAATCAGTTCGGCGTCACATTAAACATCTCTGCGTTGAGCGAAGTAACTGACCCGGCAGATCTTACTTCAGCTCTTAAATTTCATACTCTGACCCCAGCAGATAGCATCCGACTCTCTACAGCAGTCGGTAAATTCTCGTCAAGTGCGAAACTAGGTCTTGGACGAACCACACTACTTACACATGTGATTGATGTTGGTAACTCCAACCCTGTAAAGCAACGGTTTTACTTAGTATCTCCGGCTAAACAGAAACTGATGTACGATGAGCTCGATCGGATGCTATCTCTGGGTGTCATCGAGGAAAGCCATAGCTCTTGGTGTTCTCCAGTTACGTTGGTGCATAAAAAGGATGGTCGTGTGCGACTGTGTCTGGATGCCCGTGATGTGAACAAGGTGACGGTCAGGGATGCGTATTCGCTTCCCCTTATCAACGAATTGTTAGGTCGTTTGGATCAAACACGGTTTATCTCCGCAATTGATTTAAAAGATGCCTTTTGGCAGATACCTCTTGACCCACAATCGTTCCTGGTCGTCCCTTGTATCCCTTCAAGATCATGCCCTTTGGGTTGTGCAATACTCCCCAAACACTGTGCCGACTTATACACCACGTGATCCCGTACGAATTACATGACAAAGTTTTTTTATATTTGGATGACCTGTTGGTTACCTCGTCTACCTTCGAGGAATACTTTGAATTACTAAAATTGGTTGCTACTTTACTTAGAAATGCTGGATTAACCATAAACTTAAATAAAAGTCAGTTTGCGTTAAAAGAGGTTAAATATTTGGGTTATTTAGTGGGTGATGGTTGCCTTCGCACCAACCCTGATAAATGTCGAGCTATTAGTGAATTTCCAAGACCAATTAATTTTAATTTATCAAAACAAAATAATGATCGGTCGTTACCTTGTTCTCCTAATTCTATTCAAGGCCTGGTGTCCAGTCTCACTTCGTCAAGTGATAATGATGCACTACACATCGATCTTAATTTTTCAGCATTTCAGGACGACGAATACGTACAACAAATCAATCGAGTACAACAGCTCAAAGATTGTGAGCATAATTACAAAATTTGTGATAATAAACTTTTGATTCTACCCTCATTTGCTCCACGTTATTCGTCTACTGATTTGCCTGAATGGAAGTTAGTGATTCCATTATCCTTGACTGAAAAAATTATTGAGCTGGCCCATTCTTCTCTCACTTCTGCTCATTTGGATATGAAGAAGACAATAGAATTAATTCAGCGACAATTTTTCTGGTCTGGTATGGCAAAACAAATCAAGTTGTTTATTTCGAATTGTTCGACGTGCAAAATGAATAAGCCTGTTAAATTGAGCACGCAACTTATAATAGGTTCGCAAGTTAAGTCTACCAGACCCTTCGAGTTCCTAACGAATGTCCTTGTTCCGTGCGTACCGTTCGTTCCTCCTGGACAGGCTGTGCTGGAGGGCGGCACGCCATATGAGTTAATCGCGTCGGGGTGACGGTTTCCGTTCCAGGGGGTTGTCGCTAGGATTGTCATGCGGGCGTCCTTCCATTAGTCCGTGGCATCGGTGGCCGTCGCGACTGGGAAACAGCATCCCAGTAGGCGTGCCTATGAGGGGAGGCTCGTGTGGCAGACACGGCGGTGATCGCCTGGAATTGAAACGGTCACTCCGGATCGATCACTCCCTTTTTATTATTTCCTTAGCCGCTGAGGGCGTGGCAAAATAGTTTTAATTCCCCTTTCCCGTCTAAATTTTGTTCTTTATGCGGTTATTCAAGCATGGGAATATGTTTGGAAAACCCCACGCCGCACCGTGAGCTATAGCCAGCTATATTTCCGCACCAGACCACTATTCTCATGTCTGTTAACGTAATCCCCTTGTGGGATTTCGTTACAAGAGAATGGCAAAATTGATGTGACGTGACTATAGTCATGAAAAATAACGTGATATGATAATTGTGAACACAAAATATTTCGTGTTGAAATATTCTGGAAAATGGACATTACCTTTCTAATTTTAATATTAAATTTCCATTAACCAGAAACAAAAATTTGTGTTCTGGAAAATGAAGATTTAATTTCCTTATCCAGAATTTCGTGTTGGATTCCAAGCAATAAAATTTTAACTAATTCCGGCGCGCCCATTTTCCAAAAATAATTTAGGAATCACATTTCCATCCCATTTCCACATTCATAAACATCATCCAAAAATCGTTAAACTTAAATTTCAGAAATTAAAAGAGTTCCATCAAATTCATTTGAAAATCATTTAAGAATCCCATTTCCATTGTACATCTCAAAATTCATCATAATCAGTTAAGAAATGGCTAAGTTACAGGCTAAATAGATGGCCATATTCCAATAATGTATGGCCAAGATACAACCGGTGTGAAGTATTTCACACAAAATGTAGCTTCACAAATTAACGAAAAGTGCGAGTGTATTGAAAAAGTGTTGGCCTACATAAAAAGTGTAAATAACCAGTAGAACGACGAATGGAGCGATATTTTCATAAAGTTGACGGATCAAGTTCTGTTTTGCTTATTTTCATAACTATCTTCATCACTATTTCGGATAGCTTGACCTATCTACTTTATGGAAATAATAAGCTCACACCTGCTAACATTTCTGAGATTTTGGTAAATGGGCATAGTTTAGCATCAGGTTTGGACTAATTATGTGATTTTCACAATTTTCAAAATAGCGTCGAACATGCCCAACCCTTTTTATTTTATGGCAATATAAGGGCATATCTCGTAATATCTCTGAGATTTTGGTGTAGCATCAGGTTTTGGACATTTTATGTGATTTTCACAATTTTCAAAATAGCGTCGAACATGTCCAACCCTTGTTATTTTAATAAAAAAAATCGTGTCGGATAGCTTCACCTGTCCAATTTATAGAAATGTAAGCCCACACCTGATTCTACTTCTTATTTACACTTTTTATGTAGGCCTACACTTTTCGGTAATTTTTGTAGCTACACTTTGTGTGAAATACTTCACACCGGTCAAGATACAGGCCAATTTTTCATACTCGAAAAATGTCGAAAAATTTCGAAGAAACAACATCAGATATTAGTCTGTTGTATACTCTTTGCTTTCTTTGCTTTGATAAAAAATCGCAAACTAAAATTTGTGGAATAAAGAATGATGAATTAAAGTTGAAGTAGTAGAGAAAGGATAAACGAAAACGCGGAATACGGTGCTATTTTAATTTTGATACAACAGAAAAATCTTTATCGAAAATGAATCGAAAGTGATGATACAATGTGCCACCTAAGCACTTACAAATGGCACGAAACCTCCTTAATTAAACTATAGCATAAAACAACTATGATAAAATACTCAGCCAGACAGAAATACGGACAGCTTTCTTTAATGTATTAAGAGAAATGAAGAGAAAAGATAGAAAATTGATTGGAGTTTGGAGGAATATGTAAAGAAAATAAAATAAGTGGGTTTTTAACTGAAAATTTAAATTATATAAAGGTCAATGAATATCAATGTAAAGATCTACCGGAACTTAAAAATTGACAGATACATGAAGCAGTAGAAAATAAGGAAATAATTTGTATTATAAAAGTCATGTTTTAAATTTAGGATATTTTTAGCGTAAACACGTAATCAAAAGTCAAACCGGTGTTCTAATTGTTTGGATAGCGATCATGCAGTAATCCGAAGTTGTCATATTGGCCAACTTCGGCATAATTCCCTTATTCACCAGGCGGATGAAAATAAATCAGTTCACCATGATACGACTGAACCAATCGCAACAAACGGGTTAATCAAACATAATCAACGAGACAAAGATAAAACCGACTGAAACAAGCAAGTGCAGGTCAAATCAACTACCATAGATACGCCAACTACATCATCACAATTAGTAATGGTTATGAGCTGCCCCAAACCATCATCAACCATGTCAGTGTTACCGACTGCCTTGGTAAAAATACAGGATCGTACTGGACAATGGCAATTATGTCGAGCGCTACTGGACTCTAGAGCAGAGTCTTCTTTCATTTCGGAACACTGTGTCCAAAGATAAGGTTTAAGTCGAAGAGAAGCAACTTTGGTAGTCAGCGGTTTGGGTGATCAACGAGTGGGTCAAACAAGTGGTAGTACAAAAATCCAGTTGAAGCCACACTTTCCGTCGGAATTTACGCTGTCTATTCACGCATACATAGCACCAGCAATCACAAATATTAGACCATTACTCTCTTTAAATCATGAACGGTTGGATAAACTAAGGAACCAAATGCACGCAGATCCGAGTCCAAGCAATAGCACAAGAGTAGATGTGTTGATTTGGGTTGACCAATTTTGGTCATTATTAGTGGAAGAGCAATTACGCACAGAGAATAAGGTCATTGCACAAAACAGTAAGTTAGGTTGGATTTTGACGGGAGCAGTAAGCGATAATCAAGTGGCTTCAGTAATGTCTATCACGATTAAAGACACTATAGACAAAACACTATCAAGATCTGGGCAAGCGGAGACATATTCTCGGAGGGCGTGGGCGAGAAAATTACCGTTGAGAGACTCATTTTCACCAGTTATACAAGTCGTTCATGAAGGATTACTTAGACCTCCAGCATATGTCAAGCAGTCACAAATCCTGAGTCAAAATTTGCAGTCTATCTCCCGCATCATGGCGTGGTTAAATAAACTAGCAAAACAACCAAGCTAATGGTTGTTTTCGATGCGTCGGCTCGAACATCACCTCTGGAGTATAGTTGAATAATACATTAAGAGTCGGGCTAACTGTACAAAACACCTTGTATCATATTTTAATAAACTTCGGAAACACAGCGTAGTATTTGGAGCTGATATCGAGAAGATGTACCGCCAGATATGGATTTAGCCTAGCGACCGTAAATACCAACGCATACTGAATACGATGAAATCCTAAAATGAAATATGAATTATAAATTATTTTTATTATTATTATAATTATTGTTATTGTATTCTTATTATCAAATACTTATTTTGTTTATTATTGTTTCGATCTATTTTGTTGCGTCAAAAATGATTGACAGATAATAATTTTGTTTGTATGCACTAGTGCCACCTTATTATAATTCATTTAGACTTAGTTAGCTATTTATTAAGAGGGGTCACAATAGTCAAATATAGATAATATTTATAAGTTCAAATACAACCCAACACATACAGATGTCAGAGAAAATTATGTGCAGTTTTTTCAACCATCTTCAAAACCAGTTGGAACAATAAAATATTGGCAAGTCATATCTGTGTGAAAAAACCTTCATTACGAAAAATAAAATTGAAGAGTCGTAAACACTAAAAATCCAAAAATTGTAAATTATAAAATTTGTGAAATCAATAAACAAAAACTTATAACGTTTATTGGGAATTTAATATTTTTATTTTTCCGTCAATAAATTAAATTAATAAATTTAATTTTGGAGTTACGTACACATACTATTGCGAGAGACCAAGGAAGATCCAATCGATATTTACGAATTAAATACCGTAACGTATGGTATGGCTCCGTCACCATATTTGGCTACCCGCACACTCCAGTTGATCGCCGCTTTCGAATAAACCAACTTACCCGTAAGCAGCACGAACCATCAAAGAGGATACGTACGTAGATGACTTCTTGAGCTGCACGGATAACGTGGACGATGCGATACGAGAAGAGAATAATTAAGCAAATTCAACAAGAAAGTACAGTCGGAATCATCCTACAGTTTTAATCAGCCTGAAAGCAGCACACAAATATTGGGTTTGACGTGCAAACCGGCAGATGATCATTTTATTTATCAGGTTAACCTTAACGCAAAACCAACCCACACCTAACTGATATAGTGCTATCAGAGTTTACCCGAATCTTCGACCCACTTGGTTTGTTATCTCCTTTCATTGTAAATGTTAAGTTGATGTTTCAGGAACTGTGGATGTTAAAGTTATAATGGGACGAACCAATGCCACTAGAAGCCAGCAGAAAATGGTCGAAGTTAATAGTTTCCGATGCCAGCGAGAAAGCTTTTGCTGCTGCCGTTTATTTAATGACTAATATCAATGGAATCAGGGAGTGTCGACTAATCACAGGGAAAACGAGAGTAGCACCAGTTCAAACCGTATCGTTACCAAGGTTACATCTTTGTAGAGCCTTATTAGGGATAGGAATTCCAAAGAATCTATGGTATGCATGGACTGATTCTTGCATAGTACTGGATTGGTTGTCAGTTGTTCCACAAAGATGGAAGGTGTATGTGGCCAATTACACAAGTAAAATCCTGAAAATACTACAGCGGGAGCATTGGTTTTTGTTCCATCCGCTTGTTTGTACCAAAGGTAATGGTACAAAAAGGTACAATAACAATTTATCCAAATGGTTGGTTCCACGATCAAAAATAAAACCACTTGAATATTTGGTTTATCGGAAACAATAAGCTTTTTTTTTTTGTTTAATTTTAATTTTATTTAATTTTTATTTTGGTGTTTTCGTTTCGATGGTTGTTTGTAAAGAGACAGAATTAAATTTTAGTTTTTGACAAAATGGTAGTTTTTGTGGTAGTACAATTCAATTTTGGTAGTACATTATTTTAGTTTCTAAAATTAACAATATGTGTCCTATGTGTAGCTGTTCTATGTGCTATTGAACGCACTCAAAATTAAATTGAGCAAACAATTTATAATACAATTTTATAATTTGTAAGACCCTACCTAATTGTCAAATTGTGTGCAAAAAAAAGGTAAACAATACAAAAAGGTAAGCAATTAAATTTTACATAATTAATTCTAAATTATTAATTATTTCAACATATTTTCAGTTTCAAACTAATAATAAATTATTGTGCAACTAATTTCAAGATAAGTTTTAAATTATTATATTGATTTGAAGTGAATTTTAATTAATACAAATTCTTATTTCATTTTAGCTTTTAGGTAATGACATTTACAAAAATTCAAATATTGTAAGAGGAATACAATTTTTAAAAGGAATATAATTCAACTTTGTAAATGTAAGTTAACTAAATTATTTTATATTATGTTTTTAGTATATTTAGTACTGGTGTCTTCAACATCCCGGCCGGCTTGAATCGGTTGATTCAACATACTGGAAGTCTACAAAGTTTGTGAATTGAACGCTTCATTTGACCTTTATGTGTTTTGAGGGTGACAACTCTTACGTTGCCGTCTGCTCCTGGATGCAATTCTATGACTTTGGCCAGTAACCACTTTGATGGAGGTAGGTTATTTTCTTTTACAAGCACGATATCGTCAATTTTTATGTTATTTTCTTTCATATGCCATTTGCTTCTGTGTTGTAGATTTGTGAGATATTCCAGATGCCATCTTCGCCAAATTTGCTGGTTTATTTTTTGTAACATTTGCCATCTGGACAACTTTGAAATTTTGACATCTTCAAGGTCTTGGCTAGGTAATTGAGTTGTAGGTCTGCCGATTAGGAAATGCGCTGGCGTCAAATAATCCAGATCCTCGCTTGACAGTACACATATTGGACGTGAATTCAGCATGGCTTCTATCTCCGTTAATAGCGTAGTCATCTCCTCGATCGTGAGTATATGGCCATCAGTTACTCTTCTTAAATGGAATTTTGCGCTTCTTACAGCAGCCTCCCAAAGGCCACCAAAATGTGGGGTGCTCGGTGGAATGAATTTAAAGTGTATTTCATCTGCCAATAAAAATTTTGAAAATGTGTTAGAGTTTTGTTTTAAAAATGTATATAATTCATGTAAATGATTTCGGGCCCCAATGAAGTTGGTTCCGTTGTCGCTCTGGATCTCGCTGCAAATTCCCCTGCGAGCCACGAATCTGCGGAGTGCGGCCAAGTAAGCATCTGTAGTGAGGTCGGAGACAAGCTCGATATGCACAGCCTTGGTGGCCAAGCATACAAAGATGCAAATGTAGCTTTTGAAAGTCTTCTGGCCCCTTCCTCTAATCGAATGAGTTTTAATTGGACCTGCGTAATCTACTCCGACTTTGTGGAATGGTCTAATCAGTGTTACTCTTGGATTTGGTAAGTCACCCATTATTTGATTGGATTCTCGTGCACTATACTTCGTGCATTTTATGCAGTTGTGGATTACCTTTCTAATCAAGTTTTTACATCCAACGATCCAATACTTATACCGTAGTGTGGCCATCATTAATGTGTGCCCCGCATGTAGATATCTTACGTGATGTTCCTTTATGATTCTTTCAGCCAGTTTATTTTTTGCTGTTAAAATAAGCGGATGTTTGACGTCATAGGTTATGGCTGCGTTTTTTATTCTCCCACCAACTCGTAAAATGCCTGTTTCATCCAGAAAGGGGTTTAGATATTTCAAGCTACTTGAGATTGGTAATGCTTTATTGGATGCGACGCATTTAATTTCATGCGAAAAATGTTTGGATTGTATGTGACGGAAGATATAAAATTGAGATTTTCGGTGTTCTGCGGTAAGTATAAATGTTGTAGAGGGTGGTTTTGGTTGTCTTTTCAATTTTCTATCTATAAATCGTAGTACGTAGGCTAGGATTCGGACTATTTTACTGAAACTTGATATATTTTCGATCAAAGTGTCTATTACATTAAATGGTGGAATTTGAACGTGTATTGCTTGATTTCGGATTTCTTCGGTCGTAATACATTGATTTCTTACTCCTGTTGGCCAATTATTGCAGTTAGCTAGCCACGTTGGGCCATTCCACCACAGGCTAATTTCCTGCAATTTTTCTGGGTCAACTCCCCTGGATGCATAATCTGCCGGGTTGTCTTGTGAACTGACATGTCTCCACTGAGATCTGTTCATATGGGTTAGTATCTCGCCTGTCCTATTACCTACGAAGGTGTTCCATTTTGTAGGATGAGTGGAGAGCCAATCTAACACAATAGTCGAGTCGGTCCAAGCGTTGATTTCGGTGATATTGGTTTTTAATGCTTGCTTGGTTGAAATAAACAGTTTGCTTAACAGCAATGCTCCACACAATTCCAGACGCGGAATTGATACTTGTTTTATTGGTGCTACTTTTGTTTTTGCAGTGAGTAGCCTCACGATTGACTCTCCATTAGGTTTCATTACTTCAATGTAAATAACTGCAGCATATGCGTACTTGGAAGCATCTGAAAACCCATGTAATTTTAACTTGGTGTCTGAGGTTGTGCCTATGTGTCTGCCTATCTCGATGTTTTCTACTTTCACTAGGTTCTCCCGTAATTTCAGCCATTCTGCTTTTACATCGTCTGTTAATGTATCATCCCAATCTAGATTTCGGAGCCATAAAGTTTGGAAAAATATTTTGACCTTAATTGTTATAGGAGCAAGCCATCCTAAAGGGTCGAATAGGCGACTTGCTTCTGACAGGATTTGCCGTTTTGTCGTAGTTGGTTGAGAGTTTAGGTTTACTCTAAACTGAAAACAGTCGGTTTTGGGATTCCAGTGTAGGCCCAAGACCTTGGTAGCGTTTGACTCTTCTATCTCCAAAACGTTCATTTGGTTGGTTGATTGGGTACAATTTTTTTGTAGCGTTTCGTCGTTAGTAAGCCATTTTCTGAGATTAAAACCCGAACTGGACAATATTGTGTCTATTTCATGACATAACCTAATAGCATCTTCAGTTGAATCACATCCTGTCATCAAGTCGTCTACGTAAATATCATTTTTTATATGAGTTACGGCTTCTGGGAAAATCTCCTTGTATTTTTCGGTGGCTTCGTTGAGTGCGCGAGTGGCCAAATATGTTGCGCTTGCTGTACCGTAGGTGACTGTCTGTAGCTGGTATGTGGTGAAAAGTTGGTCACTTGTTTCTCGCCAAACTATTCGTTGATATCTTGTGTCGTCCTTGGCTACACGAACTTGTCTGAACATCTTCTCGATGTCAGCTGTAAAAGATATTTTATATAGCCTAAAACGGATTAAGATATCATATAGAGTTGATTGTATTGTTGGGCCGACTGCAAGACAATCGTTCAAGGATATTCCTGTGGTCGATTTAGCGGAACCATCAAAGACGACTCTTAGCTTTGTAGTGCTGCTGGAATTCTTGATTACCCCATGATGTGGTAGGTAGTATCCGCTGAGGGCTGCTTCTTTATCAGTTATCTTCTTCATGTGTCCCAACGATATGTACTCTGCCATGAAATCTTTGTACTGTGATGCAAATTCTTGGTCTCGGATAAATCTTCTTTCCACAGAATGCATTCTTTGCACTGCTGAGTAAAATGAATCTCCCAACATAGATGGTGATAATTTGAAGGGTAGTCGTACTTCAAATCGACCAGTATTGTCTGTCGTTTTCGTTGTTGCGAAATGTTTCTGGCAGAATTCTTCCTCCTGAGATAGTTGGCTATGTGGATCTTCGACAGTTTCAATTTCCCAAAACCTTCTTAATAAGCTTTCTACGCTGTTTTCTGGATCACTTAGACTAACTGTGATGGATTGTCTTGGTTGAGCTTCATTTGTTTTATCTACCACTATCCAACCGAGTAATGTATTTTGCATGATAAGGTTGCTCTTCGTCGTAATTTTTCCTTCAGTGAGTAACTCAAAAAATGTGTCTACGCCAATAATGATATCAATTTCCCCTCCCTTATAGAAGTAAGGATCTGCCAATTCGTATTTCTGGAGAGAACTGATATCGCTGAATTCAGAAGTTGCCGCTTGTTTGGCTGTTAGTTTTGATAGAATAAATGCTTCAATTTGAAAATTCGGCTCACTTTTGTTCCACGGTGATACTGCTAGCGATACTGAACCCTTTGTGTAGCCATTGGTAGTAGCTCCTATGCCCGTTACGGCAAACTTGGCATTTTTTCTCTTTAATTTCAACCTCTGAACACAACTATCGGTAATGAATGAGCTTTGTGATCCTGAGTCTAACAATGCTCTACACAATTGTTTTTCATTTGATGTGTCGAGTACATGCACTAGCGCGGTGGGTAATAGTGAAGTCCCGATTTTTATGTTGATTTTATCGCGAATTGAGTCTAGTTGGTTGGTTTGGCTAGTTAACACAACAGTGCTAGATTCCTCTGTGACTGGTACATTCTCGTGAACTAAACTGTGATGTTTCCTGTTGCAATGTTTACATCTAAATTTTGACTTGCAATTGTAGACGTTATGATTGTTGTTCAAGCAGTTAAAACATCGATTCTCTTTTTTCAATAACTCTCTTCTTTGGTCTAACGGCATTTCTTTAAATTTGTCACATTCGAACAGCTTGTGTTTTTGTTCAGGACATACGGTACATGGTGGAGCTTCAGAAATAGCAGTGGTATGGCCTTTTATATTGGGTTTTGTCTGGATCCATTGTAACTGCGGACGTTTGTTTGGAGTTTTCATGGATTCTAATGCATCGATTCGCTTGACAAGGAACTCGAAAAATTGTTTTAGTTTTGGAAGATCATTGTCTGCTGAAACTTGTGCCCATAAACTATTGGTTTCATCGTCTAGCTTACTGACCATTATATGGATTAACCAATGATCTCTTGTTTCTGCTTCTTCTCCTAATGCTTTGAGGCCACGTATTATTTCGTCTGAGGTATCTAAAAGTCGACGGACGTTTGTGCTATTTGGTGTATTCACTGTCGGTTGAGACATAAAATTTCTGACAAATGCGTAGATGGTGTGTTTTCTACGGTCATACCGTTCTCTCAATTTCTTCAATGCCTCAATGTAGTTAGCGTCGGTAACGTTGAAATGCTTTAATAGCCCTGCCGCTTCACCTTTTAGCGATCCCTTTAAATATTGCAACTTTTGCGATGCTGTCAGCTTAGGGTTATCATGGATTGTAGAGCAATACAAATCGAAAAACGACTGCCATTCAGTGTAGTCGCCGCTAAACAATGGTATTGATATTTTAGGCAGCTTTACTTCTGCATGGTTACCCGCGACACTGGTATTTCCGATTGTATCATTCATTGATACTGTAGTGTCCGATTTTACCCTTAGCGAGTGATTTAAACCTGCCACGGCCGTGTAGTAATTTTCTTCGAAATCTGCATCTAGCTCTTCTTTTTCGTCCAGTTCTACTATTTTATCTTCTACCATGTAGAACTCTTCTCGTAGCTTATCAATATGAGAAAGTCGCGCCTTGATATCCTCTACCCGTGTGTCATCGGTTATGTTTTTAATGTAATTGAGTAATTTTGTTACATTCCCCTTAATGGTAGAACGTCTTTTCTTTAAAGATGCGAGTTGCGCCATTTTGATATTCACAATTTAACACTATCACTAATTATCACACTGTTTAACTTAAACTCGCTCAAAATCGAACGATTAGAAAAGTATAAATTAGCTCGAGGGTTAGCGTACACGATCAGAAATTCAGAATGCAAAAGTACCAGGTTCGATGCTTAGTTGAGGTACTTGTTTTTTTTTTTTTTTTTGATTTATTGGTTCACGTTTGTTGAACAATTAGGTTTTGATAAATAAATAAATTCTTGAGACAATATGGTTAATTTTTGTAGGTATAAGAATTTTATTTATTTCAAATTTATTAGTATATAGTAGTGTTAAATATTTTTGTGATACTTAAGGTTTTTTTTTTTTTGGCTTCCAATGTTGAATCCCACGTTGCCTGGTGAAAACGGTTGATAACTCCACGCGGCTTCCAAATAAATATAAATTTCCAAATTTATTAAAAATCCAAATTCTGTTTGTTGGTGATCCGGCTCGAAGGACCAATGTTTGTACCAAAGGTAATGGTACAAAAAGGTACAATAACAATTTATCCAAATGGTTGGTTCCACGATCAAAAATAAAACCACTTGAATATTTGGTTTATCGGAAACAATAAGCTTTTTTTTTTTGTTTAATTTTAATTTTATTTAATTTTTATTTTGGTGTTTTCGTTTCGATGGTTGTTTGTAAAGAGACAGAATTAAATTTTAGTTTTTGACAAAATGGTAGTTTTTGTGGTAGTACAATTCAATTTTGGTAGTACATTATTTTAGTTTCTAAAATTAACAATATGTGTCCTATGTGTAGCTGTTCTATGTGCTATTGAACGCACTCAAAATTAAATTGAGCAAACAATTTATAATACAATTTTATAATTTGTAAGACCCTACCTAATTGTCAAATTGTGTGCAAAAAAAAGGTAAACAATACAAAAAGGTAAGCAATTAAATTTTACATAATTAATTCTAAATTATTAATTATTTCAACATATTTTCAGTTTCAAACTAATAATAAATTATTGTGCAACTAATTTCAAGATAAGTTTTAAATTATTATATTGATTTGAAGTGAATTTTAATTAATACAAATTCTTATTTCATTTTAGCTTTTAGGTAATGACATTTACAAAAATTCAAATATTGTAAGAGGAATACAATTTTTAAAAGGAATATAATTCAACTTTGTAAATGTAAGTTAACTAAATTATTTTATATTATGTTTTTAGTATATTTAGTACTGGTGTCTTCAACACCGCTAGCACTAATTTTGGGCTTAGCGCCACATGAATTACAACAACACCGATTTTGGTTCGAAGGGGGATAATAACCATGATGTGTCTATGAACTGCAAGAAAAATATTCGAACTTCAACAAATTTACTATGCTGTTTGCATATGTTTGTCGTGCGGTCAATACTTGAACCAAAAGATTGGCAACTAGAACCAAGGGGCTACTTACTAGAAAGGAGATGTCGGAAACCACCGACCGAGTAATTAAAGTGATGCAACATAAACATTTTAACGTTGAGATTCAGAGATTAGCAACTGGTAAACCTATACCCAATGCAAGTAAATAAACAACACTCAAATGTCGATGAAGCTAGCATTTTGAGGGTTGGAGAGAGACCTGAAAATTCACCAATAAGTACTGATCAGAGACATCCAATCATATTACCGTCACTTGATCCAATTTTAAAGAAGTTAATCGTCTATATGCATGTTAAAAACTTTCATTGCGGTCCGTCATACTTATTACATACAATACGTCAGCGATATTGGATAATTGGTGTCAAGAAAACCGTCCATAGTATACTACGGCAACGTGTGCTATGTATTAAGCAGAAGCCAAGATTTATTCAACAAAAGATGAATGGCTTGCCTCGTGAAAGGGTTCAACTAGTAAAGCCGTTTCATCGAACAGGGGTAGATTTCTTTAGACCACTACACCCATTTTAATCCATGGATGTGGGCAAAAGAGTCGAAAATCGAATGGCTGTATATTTGTCTGTATGTGTACAAAGGCGTTACACATCGAACTCGTTACCGATTTAACAGGTCCTGCAACCGACCTTTATTCAAATAATGGGTGTAACTTTAGCGGCGCAAGGAGAAAACTTGACGAGTTAAATCAATTTGTGACAAAAAATGTCGACAGATTTGTATTAGCCGTATGGAAACAGCACCAGATAACATGGCATTTCATACCAACGAATAACCAACATTTTGGTGGTCTGTGGGAATCTGGAGTTCGTTCTATTAAAACAAATCTGCTGAAAGTTACCGGGGAGAATGTCTTATCTATGAAAGAACTAACCAAATTGTTAGTTCAAATTGAAGCTATGCTAAATAACAGACCGTTGTACATTAGTGGTGCCGAAGTTCAAGATGTACTTACGCCATCACACTTTTTATTGGGAACACAATGGGTTTCGTTACCACAATTTGAAACAAGTTTCATAGCATATAATCGATTGCCGCATTGGCAAGCACTCCAAAAGATGTTGCAATTATTATGGAGACGGTGGTATAAGGAATATGTGCATACCCTGCAACTTGGCAGCAAATTTGGAAATTGGTTAAATTGTTTTAATTAGAGAGGAAAATTCGCTACTCAATTGTTGGAGAATGGGCAGAGTTGGTCAATTACACCCGGGTTCAGACGGGAGGGTACGCCTCGTCACATTAAAGACCGCAGATGGTTAAATTCAACGAGTTATTCATAAACTGTGCCCATTGCCAATTCAGTAATGTCCGACTACAATCACAAATATGATGTCAATCCACTGAAACGTCATTTTTACAGCCGAGATTATCTTCATCTTTCATTCGTCGTTGGCCGTCAAATAACTCAGCAGAGAGAACAAAACAATAACCAGAGAAAGAACTACGAGGACCATACACAGTTACCACGAAGCAGTCTCATAAGAATCACCAAACAGTCAAGTAGCAGAACTAACCAAATTGGTTCATGCACCAAAATGACAACCAGATGACCGGTCCAACCACCTTAAATGGAACAACCCTCATAATGTCTTCTCTTTGATACTGTAGCAGTTTACTTGTTGTAAACTAAAACTTCTGATCTGTCAAAAATAATGTGCAGTAAAACATTATAAAAATATCTTTTAGATATATCTAATGCAGAGAAGATTTCGGCGTCGATTGTCAGTGGCATTATCCTAGAAAGTAACTGTCAATAGAATGTCGTCCAGCGTCACTCTCACCAACGAATAGTGCTAAAACTAAATCCAAACACATCCAACCAACTAGTAGGTTTGACAAATTAAAAACAATAAAGTGAACTCGCGATTTTCACGCAATCATTCGTTCAAAGGAAGGCTAAATTTACATTTTGAGAAATATTCAAATAGTAAAGATTATGTAAAATTTACATAATGACTGTTAATATTTTCCCAACTTTGTCTTTATTTTCTAGTAAAATATTTTTTAACAATAACGTTTGTTTTAAATTTCATATGGATTTGTAAATTGTCATATTTCCACGAAGATGATAAGAAAACGAACCATGTCTTAGAGTAAAACAATAAAATGTGCACATCTGAGATAATTTAAAACAGAAAATTTTGGCGGCCATTTTGGAAATAAAGAAATAATAGATAGCACCATTTCTATAAGTATAAATAATGTACCTCTTATAAGGTACAGAAAGCAACAACAGCAAAAGATCATGTTCTATAAAATGCTTTTTTATCAGTGTTGAAAATCATAAAATTAAAACATGACTTACAATCCGATACAAAGAATTTGTGATTTCACGTATTTCTTTCATCTAATCCTATTATAACAATACTATAACAACGAATACTGACAATTATTCTAACTCAAACTGAGGCTGGAAGTTATATGTCTTTTCAAAACCTATTAAATTAATAGAACACGTTGATACACCAAATCAAACACTAAATAAGTGTTTAAATTTGTTACTGCTATTACAAAAAAACGAAAGTGACATATATTTTTTTGATTGTCTAATCGGTTATACATATATACATACATACATAATATATAAATAACTTAAAAGCAATTGTACATGCCAATAAATGGCGCCGTAGGTGACAAACAAAATTCTTCACGTGCTGGTTTATTAAGGTTGCTGCTGGTTTATTATTACACAGTACCGTAAATTTTAGATACGATATATATAACTGTAATGTAACTTGAAGCGCTAGTGCTGTCAAATAATATTTGCTTAGAAAAAATTTCATTAAAAGTTAAACTGTTGCATCTGCAATACATGTTACATATATTTTTTGAAATAAATGTAAAATTAGAATTTTTTTTTATGCTTTGCAGTCGAATATGACAGTCCCACAAGAATAAATGAGTTTTTTTTTTATGTTATCTCTGTTCCTATATGTATTATAAATACAAACATTTATAGAAGCAATCAAACCAGAGAGTTAATTTTCTAAAATGTCAGTCACAGTATTAGAAAACACAAAAATTTGTTACAATGAAGTTTGAATTTTTTTATAGAGGGAAAAATAAATTAAAATTGTGAATTAAATTGTTGCGGTTATACAGTTGTGTACTCTACTCGTGCAGTGAAATATAAAACTTGCTCTAATAGTTCAATATAGCTGATACAAAGATTTAACGGAATGGTGCTAACACGGTTGTATGATAAAAATGTCAATACTTTTCAAACACTCAATTTATAAACCAAATTTAATGATTTTCAAACATTTCTACCATTTCGAAATTTTCTTTTCATAAGTGGAAAACTTTTTTTTTGTTGCTAAAGCCATGATTTAAAAAAAACCGTCTTCTGCATATATAGTTTAGAAAAATCCAGAAAATATTTTATCATATCAAAGTCCAATACTCGTATACGTAGACAAAGTATTAATTTTATTTAAATAAATTTATTTCGTTTGATCCTGTTTTCGTATTTCTCGGATAAAACGTATTTCCAGAAGGATAAATCAATCATTACGATTTTTTTTTCTAAAATACCCGCATTATATGCAAGTTTTGCAACAACTTTAATACTATGCTTGTATGCACGAGTAAGCTAGTGAATAGTGATGTGTTTCCTAAAGCTTTGAGATTCTCTTTAAATTACGTATACATATATGTGTACTTGGATAGGTAAAGATACAAATAAAGTAAAATTAAATTTACCTCTACATTCAATAGGAAAAAAACAAAAATAGCATAACGACTATATGGTGTCTAAGAAATGGGAAATTGGGAAGGAATATTTGTATATTATATCTATGTATTCTACCTAAACTCGTTTATAAAAAATTCTTACGAAATAATACATTTTTTATATTCGTCTATAGTACGTACATACACATATACCTACAACTGGTAGATGACGATGATTTATACAAAGTGTATGCTTTGCTGAATGTTTGTTTTAAAAGCTCGTGTGCTCTATATAAATTTGTTTTCTTAAAATTTTATATATACTCGTAAGTAGATAAAAACGGGTTAGTTTTTTTATTTGACAAGAAGCACATTATTTCCCGCATTTTCCAACAATATTATTACATATTAGTATTTGTTATGTCTTCCTTTGTATAGCGGTTGTGCACAATTGAGTGTCTTTGGAGATATATTTAAGGCAGATTCAGAAATACGTTCGACATGCAAAATTGGAATAAAATTTGTTAATATCCTTTTTAGCTCAATGAAGCAAATTATGCAGGGTTATTCGAAATTTAAGTCAAATACCTCGCATGGATTGAGTTTTTTGTGATTAGCAATTTATTTTTAAACAATGTCATTTATTTGACCTTGGGGTTGATCTTGAAAAGAATAGTTTTAGGTCGCAATATGTCATCAAATAAAAAAAAAATAACTTCTTTGAAAGCTTTACTAGTGAGCTTGGAGCTTCAGGAGTAACTTGTGTGAATACATTTGCCTGGACACGGCTTAACTTCAACTATTTAAATATACGATTCGGTAATACAAAAAGAAGGCGAGTATGCTTTAAAATTACCACGACGACCTTGGCTATGAATTTCAAGGTCAAGTCCAAATTCAGCACAATACACAATTTTTGGACGTATTTTGAATTTTCCGATAATTTTGAATAACCCTGTACATTATAGCTTCTAATAGATAGAAATTTAAATGTAATAATTTTATTAGTTTTCCTATCGCACATACATATGTGCGGATTTTAAAATTTTAAAAATTAATTAGAATTCGATTTTGTGAAATAAATATTATAATTTAATATTTAATATTATTAACTATGTACTATGTGTTGTGTAAATATTAGTGTTTGGTGAATAAGTTTTTAAACAGTGTAAATATTAATTTAACATTGCCATTTCTATTTCTTTCTCTTGTTCTGTTATTGTGTTAATATCATAATATGGAATGCGGTAAATGCAGCTTGGCGTTTACTAATAATCAAATGATTAGCTGCTCTGGATTTTGTAGTAACACTTTCCACTATGGATGCGCTAAGGTTGATCGTGTTGCATATAATCTAACTTTGAAATGCCCAAATATCATGTGGTTCTGCTGCGATTGCCGTGACCTTTTAAGAAATAAAGCATTTCTTAAATTAATTAATAGTTATTTGTGTATCAAGAGCGCAAAGTGCCAGTTTGTCACGCGAGAAAGGAAATTGCTGGCCGACGGGACGGAGGCCAGCAACCTTTCGAGCGTGACAAACAACTTTGCGGACGTGTTTCACACTTTATTTTTCCTACAATCATTTTAAAAAATATAATAAAAAGATAATTTTGTAGTAAAATTTACTATACTGACAATACGATTTTATTTTAGGACCGACATTTTGTTCAATCGAGTAGTCAAAGATTTTTTTTATTTTTCATAAAGAAAAACAAAAATTTGGTTTGATGTTTTATACAAACATTAGTCTTTCTTAAAAATGCGTGCGGTTTCAAGTTTTGTCACACGTTTCTAAGAGAAACGTGTGACAAAGTAATTTGTTTATTAACTGTCAAAAAAACAGACACTTTGGGCTTTGAAAACAGAGAAAAAAAGCCTGCTTTTCACGGCGATTGTAGGAAAACATAATTTGAGTGATGATAATGCTCAGCATTCCTTCATTGTAAAGTTGCTTGATGAAGTTTCCTCGCTTAAACAAAAGATCGGCATGATTTTGGATTATTTGCCTCAGTTCAGATCAACTAATGTTATTACATCTATGCCTTTAAATTCCTCTGTAGATGTGAATGAAGATTTAGCTGTGGTTACATCGCCTTTAACTAATGACGACGATCAAAATCCAGTATTTTCCAGTCCTACTGATTTCGGTGCTTCTTGTACGACATTTGCTGAAGTGGTAAAAAATCCTGTAGTTGTGCCTGTTGCAGCATCGAATGCACTTGCTTCTCACAGTGGTGCTCCGGATCAACCAAGCAAATGTATGAATGCTAGTGAAGTTGGAGTTAAAACTCCACAGCGCGTAGTCACTAAATCTATTTGTGGTACTAAAAATGTTCCGAATAATTTTGGTATACAAATGGTTACTCCAATGTTTTGGATACATATTTCAAGATTTGCTTCTAATACTCCTGAGGATGACATCCTGGCTATGGCAAAAACTTGTTTGGATACAGATAACTGTAAAATTTCTAAATTAGTCCCAAAAAATCACAATCTGAATGATTTGGAATATGTGTGCTTCAAATTGGGGTTTAAGGAAGAATTGCGTGGTAAGGCTCTGGATCCTGCTACTTGGCCAATTGGTATTTTGGTTAGAAAATTTGACAAAAAAAATTTTCGGGCATCTCTAACTCCACGTGTGAAATTTCGGATACCAGCTGTAATCGACACACCACTTGTTTAGATGACAACATTTTTTTACATAATTATAATATGTATACAGGCTCAATCGATGAAGCTAATCAAGCTGTTCCAGGTGATAATTTGCAGGTACATAACAATTCTTGTTTAAAGTTTGGTCATTTGAATGTGCGCAGCTTGGTAAAACATTTTGATGACATAACTATTATTTTACAAACATATCAATTTGATATTCTTGCCTTGACTGAGACTTTGCTTAGTAGTAAGATTTCTAACAAGTCGCTTCAAATTAATAATTATAAACTGCTACGATCTGATCGAATAAATAATAATTGGGGTGGAGTTGGTCTTTATTTTTGGGCCACTTTTAAGGTTAAAAAAATATTCTCTGGTTCTTTGGGTAAAGTAGAATATCTAGCATCTGAACTTACTGGGAGTTTTGGTAAAATTTTAATTTTGGTTATTTACAACCCACCTCCTGCTTGTAGTAATGATATTAACAGTTTACAAACAATTTTTGCTGAATACCTAATAAGCTATGAAAAGATTTTCTGCTGTGGTGATTTTAACTTCAATATGATGGTTAATAATCAACTAGAAGCTTGTTTGAATTTGCATAATTTATGTTATTTACCTTATAGACCCACTAGGATCAACAGTCTTTTGGATCTGATAATTTTGTACGTACCTGATAGACATAATATTATTTCATTTGGCCAGGCTGCTGTTCCTGCTATTTCTGATCATGATTTGATTTTTGCATCTTATAAGTTTTCTCGTACTAGGGATCAAATTTCTTATACTGTTGTTCCTGATTATAAAGCTATCAATCACGAGCATTTTGTAAATAATTTCTTTTCGTTAGATTGGTTTAATATGTACAACTATTCCGATGTGAATGACATCCTTGATATATTTAATTCAAATTTCTTACATTTAGATTTAGCTTGTGTACCCCGGAAAAGTATCATTAATAAATGCCCTACTGCACCGTGGTTAAATTCATATATATTAAATTTAATGAAATGTAGGGATTTGGCTCATAAAAAATATAAATTGTATGGGTTGGATGCTGATTTGACAGCTTTTAAATTTTTTAGGAATAAAACTGTTAAAGGCATCAATCAAGCTAAACAAAAATTTTATTTTGAGAATGCTCATAACTCTAAGACAACGTGGAATAATTTAAAAAAACTAGGTGTTTCAAGCTCTACAGGTGATGCAGCCATTGAATTTTCTGCGGAACAAATCTTGTCTGGGATTTGTAATATTTGTGATTCTACTGGGGTTTTGCCTTTACCTGATATTGATTTCTGTAGTTCTGAAAATGATGCCTTTGTATTTGATTGCGTTGATGAACTTATGTTGTTGAATGTGATTCGTGCAATTAAATCAGATTCGAAAGCTTATGATACGGTAGACTTCAAGGTACTAAAATTATTTATTGATCTGTTCCTGCCTCTTATAACATTCATTATAAATCAATGTTTGACAAAGTCTGTGTTTCCTGATTTATGGAAGATAGCTTCGATCACACTACTACCTAAAAAAGATGTTATTTCTGGTATTGGTGATATACGTCCAATTAGTATTTTGTCTGCTCTATCTAAGGTCTTGGAAAAAGTTATGCAATTGCAGATCCAGGAGCACCTTAATAAATTTGATTTTCTTTGTAAATATCAATCCGGGTACAAATCCGGCTGTAGCACTACTACAGCCCTTGTACATATTGTTGATGACCTGTCGTCTACCTTAGGCAGTAGAAATTCGATGGCTATTTTGGTGCTCTTGGATTTTTCTAAGGCATTTGATTGTGTTAATCATATCCAGTTGTTACAGAAGCTATATTTGTATTATAAGTTTTCCAATTCTGCTATTATGTTGATGCATTCGTATTTATGTAATCGTAAGCAGTTTGTGAGGTGTAGTGATGATCATTCTTGTATTGCGGTGATACCTGCTGGAGTGCCTCAGGGATCCATATTGGGTCCTTTGTTATTTTCTATTTATATAAATGATCTATCATGGCGAATCCTAAATTGTCGGTTTCATCTGTATGCCGACGATTTGCAACTGTATATTGGTGGTAACTTATCAGAATTGAATGAAATTGTTTTGCGACTTAATTCTGACCTTAGAAATATTTCTTTATGGGCCAAGAATAATTCACTTTCAATTAATCCAGGTAAAAGTAAAGCATTGTTTCTTTCTAGAAATACTTCTTTTAATATTAGACCTGTGCTTTATTTGGACAGTGATATCATCTCATTTGTTCCAACATTAAACAATTTAGGGCTTATACTGAACTCAAATCTTACTTGGAACGACCATGTGCGCTCCTTGTGCCAGCGTATTAATTATAGCTTGTACACGCTTAGGTTGATAAAAAAGTTTTGCCCTGTTAACTTAAGAATTTATTTAATTAAAAGCTTGGTTGTACCCATTTTCAGCTATTGTGATGTAATTTATAACAAATGTGATAGTTCCTCAAGACGTATACTTGAGGTTACATTTAATAATTGTACTCGATATATTTATGATCTAAGAAAGTTTGATCATATCTCTGAGTATAAAGATATAATTCTTGGATGCGACTTGTTTCAATTTTACTGCTATAGGACTGCCGTTTTTATGTTTCGTATAGTTAATTCGGGCATGCCATTGTATTTGCATGAAAAATTAAATTTTTCCCAGTCACTGCGCACAAAGAATGTTAACTTGCCTGTTAACAGAACTAATGTTAGGAATAATTCAGCATTGATAAATGCAATTATCACCTGGAACAGCTTGCCTTTGGAGCTAAAATTCATCAGCTCTCAAGGCTTATTTAAAAAGGGTCTGTTTAAATTGATAACTGAACATCGATAATATTTGTAAATATGATTGTTATTCAAAAGCTTCGGCTTATTTAACATTTTAATAAAATATTACTATTACTATTACTATTACATATGTATTTTGTATATGTACTCGTTTGTACCAAAATGAAAAACATATTAAATAAGTGTTTGATTATTTACCAAAAGCTGTTGGTGGTGGTATGACGATGGTGTGGCGTTGTCGGTAGTTACCTTTTGATAAAACATTGAAAATTCATTTGAGATTTATTTAAATCACTGTGTGAAATTTTATAGTTTCTGTTTTATTTTGAACATTTTCAAAGGTATAATGCAGCATCCTATATACGTATGTGTATTTTTTATACAAAGGTTCTTATTCTAAGCCATTTATTGTATTGCAATGTTAATTGAATTTTTTAATTTCAATTGATAAACGTGATGCAATTCAATTTACTGCATTGTTTACCTGAATACAAGTATGTACATTTTTCCATTAAAATTGTGTTTATAGAATTATGTTGATTGAATTGGGGTACAAATGAATTCAAGCAGGTGGAATAGATATACATTTATTAATAAATCTATTAATCTATATTAAATAAATATCCCTCAACCTTTTTTTCTCCGAATTGGCCACTTCAATTCGCCGATTAATTTAATATGGAAAGAAAGTAGATTGGAAGAATTATGTTGATTGAATTGGGGTACAAATGAATTCAAGCAGGTGGAATAGATATACATTTATTAATAAATCTATTAATCTATATTAAATAAATATCCCTCAACCTTTTTTTCTCCGAATTGGCCACTTCAATTCGCCGATTAATTTAATATGGAAAGAAAGTAGATTGGAATAATGACACGGTTGGTGCTAACATGAGTGGTTTAATGGGGTGGGAGTTTATTGGAGTTTATTTTATTTATTTTAAAATTTAATTTTTTTACGAGAATATCGAATTTCCTATCGAATCTCTCTCTCTCAAATCGATAAAACATCGAATAGAAGGTGTCACTCAGGCTAGGAGAGGGAATAGCTCCCAATTAATAAAAATGTTTTTTTTTTCTGATTTCCATGTTTTAATTAGATTTTATCACTTATTTTCATGCAGATAACTTCACAAAAAACGTATACTTCAGATGTTGACCTCAAAAATAACTTTGTTGACACGGTATAATTACAAAAATAGTACCACAGGATATAGGTGTTGAAATAGACTTTGAATTTACATTCAAGAAAATTAAACAAACATTGGATTTTTTAGTATTTTTGAAATTTTGGTGAAAATTTATCAATGTGCAAATTTTTTGCACCCAAGTGTAGTGGTAAAATCGAATTTGCCCGCTCTGTTAAAACAAAAACTTAAAACGGCATTGGTGAGAAACTAATGTGTCCATAAGGCGATTATCTGATCGGCAGGGCGAACTCAAAGCGAGCATCCATATTGTGTCGTCCCAGTATTCTCTGGAAAATGGAATTGCGCAGAACTTGCTAATCTTTCGAAGGTTCACAAGTTGAAATACTTTAAAGTCTACTAAAAGATCAGCATTTCACCCCATCCGACACATGTAACAGATGAAAATTACGATAAATCATGAGCGAAGGTCGTAGAACGATTTCTTGAAGCAAACGAATTCGAATGGTTCACCCAAACTCGTTAGACAGTTAGCAGATAATGCAACTGAAGTTGCAAGAGTGCAAACGTTAAATGTGAAGAAGCGAAAATCATACATTACTGTAGGTGGAATTGGCACAACGGCTACAACATCAAAGGCTGCGTGTTATATCACGCTGACTCCTCATTTCGATGTGTCAATAAAATTCAAAATTCAATTCTGAAGTCACATTTTAGGCTGATCCTAAACTTTTTAAGCCTCAGAAGATTGACTTGTTGTTGGGTGCTGGCTTATTTTGGCATCTTCTGTTACCTGGTCAAATTCGTTTGGGCGGAAATCCGACGATGCAGCAGACCAAGCTGGGATGGGTGATTTGTGGTCCCATGATGTAGAATAATGGCCATAATTTAACAGCATTGACTAGTAACGAAAAATGTTGGTCAACTGAACCTGATGAAAGTTTAGTTGAACTTGTTCAACGATTTTTGGGAGTAGATACTTTCCCCATTGGCGACGCCACGGAGTTGAGCTCAAAAGATCAGGAGTGCGTAGATCATTATGCGCTTCATTCACATCGAAATGCCGATTGATCATTCGTCATCCGCTTACCATTTTCTAAGGATCCATCTTTATTAGGAGAATCACACCAAATCACAATTCGACGTTTGTTGAGCTTAGAAAAAATATTAAAGAAGTAGCCTGAAATAAAGGAAATGTATTCATCCTTTGTCAACGAATATCAGCAACGGAACCATTTGGAAGTCGTTCACGAGTTTAACCCGTCAACCCCGCATTGTTTCTTACCTCATCATTGTGTAATGAAATTATCGAGCTCTACCACGAAATTGCGAGTGGTCTTCGACGCATCTTGTAAGACGTCTTCTGGCGTTGCATTGAACGATATTCTTCATACTGGGCCAAAACTGCAAGATGGCTTGTTCATTATTTTGTTGAGGTTGAGACTGTTCAAGTTTGTCGTGACCGGTGACATTCAGAAAATGTACCGCCAAATTGTAGTGGATGTGCCGGATACTAACTATCAATTAATTATGTGGCGCAACAATAAGGATGAACCAATCAAGACACTCCGTCTTGTTGTAAAGAGGTTGCATCGATTAGCAGCTGACGAGCATATTAAATACCCAATTGGAGCTCAAATACTTCGACATAATTTTTATGTCGATGATATGATGATTGGATCGAACTCGATTTCGAGCAAATGTAGCAAAAACAATAAGACTATCTATTCGACGATCGATTCGCAGCATCGCGAGAAGTATCTTAGCATTGAAGATAGAGATG
Source organism: Tipula vernalis (assembly GCA_958295665.1). NCBI lineage: Eukaryota > Metazoa > Arthropoda > Insecta > Diptera > Tipulidae > Tipula > Tipula vernalis. The sequence goes on from OY282558.1 coordinate 106,038,694, forward strand.
TTGTTAAAACTCTTGGTTTAATTTGGCAACCAGAGGCAGATGTTTTTCGGTTTAGTCACCAACCCAAACCATTTTCAGCAGCAGTTACAAAGCGAGTGGTTTTATCGGAAATGGCAAGCTTATTTGACCCGCTGGGGTTTGTATGTTCTGTCACAACTTTGGCAAAGATTTTTTACCAGGATCTTTGGAACTCAAGATCGAATGGGACCAGCCTCTAGATAATGATCTCATAGCGAAATGGAGTAAATACAGGTCAAGTTTGTCATCATTAAAGGATTTCCCGATACCTCGTTTTGTCATGGCTAAGGCTGAATGTAAATTTATTGAAGTTCACGCTTTTTCAGATGCTAGCGAAAAGGCAAATGGAACATGCGTATATTTGCGATGTGGATACCACAATAATATTATCTCGTCCAGGCTGATTTGTGCAAAATCTAAAGTAGCTCCAGCGAAAACCATCAGTATTGTTCGCCTCGAACAGTTGGCTGCGAAAATGATGACCGATTTAATATCTCGGCTGTAACTAACCGTTAGGGAATTTTTCTATTGGACTGATTCGCTAATCACACTCTATTGGATAGAAGCAAAACCACATAATTGGAACATACATTGTTGCACACCTTGTTTTCAAGATAAAGGAGGAGACCAGTTTCGGAGTTTGGAGGTATGTTCCTGGTAATTTAAACCCCACCGATTTGATTAATAGAGGTATGATACCGGCTGATATTTTGCAAACTCTGAGTTTTGGTTTTGCGGCCCTAGTTATCTGAAAGGAGACGAATTATTTTGGCCACCGATTCATAAACCACCTCAGCCGTGTGATGAAATTCGTGAGAAGCGTACTGTTAAGTTTGCTTTCTCCACAAAAGTTGTCGAGGATGTAACGAGTACCATGCACTACTCGCAGAATTTTAGAGGCACGTAATTCGATTTATTTGAAACTGCCATTCGAAGCGGATCAATAAAGAAACGCGAAAGCCATTATTGAATTTGACCCCAATGAAGTTGTACACGAAACTGGAGAGACCCACAATTGCTGAAGAGGAAGAAGCCGAATTGCCATTCAATCGGAATATACAAAAATCGTCGTTTGCTCAAGACTACCAACTGCTGAAGGCTGGTCATACTGTAGCTAAAAATAGTCGACTGAAATATTTGGCACCTTTTCTTGATGAGTATGGATTGATAAGAGTGGGTGGACGACTGAAAAAGCCAAACTTCCTTATAATTCCAAACTGCAAATCCTTCTCCCCAGAAATCATGAATTTAACAAGCTATTAATACGATTTTTTCATCTTCATTGGACATTTCACGCAGTACCGCACATCGTACTAACCGCAATTCGAGCAAAGTATTGGCCCATCAATGGACTGGCTCAAATCAGAAGTATTATTAACAAGTACACTGTATGTTTTCGAATGCGACCTAAATTCATATCACAAATTATGGGAAATTCGCCCGAGGAGAGACTCGATTACAGGAACATTCGACCATTTGCTGTTAGTGGTGTTGATTTTGCGGGGCTTTTAAGCGTGCGTCATCATATTAGGTGCAAGGCTCTGAAAAAAGTAGACGTAGCTCTTTTTATATGTTTTGTGACAAAAGCGGTTCATTTGGAGCTGGTGATTGATTTGTCCACAGAGGCGTTCATCCGATCCTTGAAGAGGCATGGTAAAGAAAATATTTTCCGATAATGCAACCAATTTCAAGCGCATGGCCAACTAACTGGATGAAGTTCAACAGATGATGATTAACAATAAAGACGCAATTTGGAAGGCATGTGATCAATTGTTCGCCGAATGGTCATTTATTCCACCTAGAGACCCAAATTTCGGCGGATTTTGGGAGACGTCGATAAAAATCACGAAGCGCCTTATCAAAAACGTCATTGGAAGTATAGAAGTTTTAGTCGATGAGCTGCACACTGTTTTACGTCAAGCTGCAACGATCATTAATTCTCGTTCAATCACCTCGCTATCGGCTGATCCGAATGACTTGGTACCTTTAACCCCAGGTCACTTTTTTAATGGCGGAACGTCAATTGCTTTGCCGGAAATGCCGATTGTGGAAGAAAATATTAACCGGGTAAAAATGTTTCAACGAATCAATGGGATGATTCAGCAATTTTGGGCTAGATTTCGCACCGAATACCTAGCAACTTTACAGCATCGAACAAAGTGGGAAGCAAAAAACGAAAACATTGAAATTGGTGCTATGGTTTTTGGTGAGAGATGACAACTTACCTCCGTTAAAATGGTCCTTGGGACGAGTTATCGCAACTAAGCCAGACAAATAAGGTAATGTACGAATGCTGACGATTCGAACATCGGCCAATACTTTTGATAGATCAATCTCGGGAGTACCAGTTTTGCCAATTGATAAGGATGGTCAATACAATGGTTGAACTGCCACGGACAGTTCAAGGCGGGAGGATGTTGAATATTGAACTGTTTTATAAATTATTTTGTCATTCTTGTTTATCCAATTTTGAGGTCTGTCGGTTTTTTATGCAGTCACAAATATGATTGTTTCATATATATTTTTGGTTGCTTTTTCCGGACATGGGCAAATTAATCACCCTGTATGATATTATTTAAATTACTCTCCCAATAATTATATTGCTCAATTTCGCGTACCGGTATAATTAATTTACATTGCACAATACATAGTCTAGTCAGTCATATTAAGTAGTCCGAATTGATCGGCCATAAAATAAAATAAATACTTTGTGATTAGTTTTTATATAAAGAAAACTGTGTTTTAATTTTACTACCGGAACTCTACCACTTTGGTTTGGTGTTTTATCCTTAAAAAATACACTCTATTACATTCTCCATATCCAAAACACAACATAAAATGTTTATTGTGAAAGTGAAATTATCAGTTTTCATCCATTTAAAACAAGTTTTACCTTTACTTCAAAATTTAACTAACAAGTAGAATAAAAAAAACTTTAAAAAAGAGAGTCTATAAATATAAATAAAAAGGAATGAGCGAGAATTAGAGAGCGAGCAAAGTTAAACACGTTCTGTGAGCTAATTTTTAAAGTAGCTCCCTAGGGACTATACTTTCTGATTTTGACACAATTGCTATTGTTATAGCATTATACTCAATGAATATTGAGGAATTATGATGTTCAAGTAAATAGTGAAATCATTTTAGACATATTATACCAACAAATTCTCGGAGTGACAGTTGCTCTGAAGGGAATGCTAGGTAGTCGAACGCAATATTATTGGCTGCCTGTGCGTAATTTTGAACAAAATATAAGTTAAGTGCGTCTCATTGGCTTCATATTTTCAAGTTAATGTATCTTTTAATACAGTAACAGTAAATAAATACAAAATTAATTACAACAAACCACAGGGGCCTTAGATGGCACACGAGAGAGAGTAGACCAAAACATTAGTCTCTGCATATAGGGACTTAGCGAGAAAAGAGAGCTTATGATGATGAGATTTATACATGCATAATTTAACGTCGATTTATATTTGTTAAAATCTTACAATTTAGTTGCCTACACTGAAACATAGATTGTAAACTTTCATATTTATAAATTGGCACAACTCTTTTAAAATTGAAGATATACGGATAACTGCTAGCATGCATTTTAATAATATTATAATAAGCAAGTGCCTTTAATCGATCAAAATCATGCATCAGTTGCTGTGAATATATTACTTAACATAATAAAATTATGAACATCTGTACAACGTGGTTGGCTTTATTTCTCCAAATAGAAACAGACAACCTATATATTTATCTAAAATAAAACTCTATATTTTGGTCTGCCAACATCATATACGTACTCTGTAAAATTTTTTCGTTATATACCTACATACCAATTTCCTAATTAACTGAGTTCATGTTTACTTATATAATTAAATTTATTATGTAACAAGAAAACCATTTTTAGTCAATCGACCTTAATATAGCACAAAACCAAAAGGAAAATCTATTTAGACGCAATAATCATTTTTAACACCGGAAGCAGTTCCGCTTATTTTGATTTACTAGGAAATCATATCGTATAATATGGAAGAACTAAGTATAACCAAAAAAAAAAACCAAATCAAATAAAAAAAAATGTTTCGATTTTGGTTTTTCAGTAAATTATGCTTTACCGGAAAATCTAATTACCGTCCAGTTTTTCTTATTTTATATATTATGGTATATATTATAGTGTATGTTTAGTAAAAGTTAGAATCGATGTATTTATATTCCCACATACAAAAAGCAAGTTTAAGACAATATCACAAATAATCGTACATTTAACCTAATTAATATGAGCTCTGTGTATTATTGGAAAATATATAAATCTGTATCTGATTCTTTATCTTTCAATCTTCACGAAATTTGTTCATTGAAATTCTATTTCGATTTCCCATAAATTGTTGAACTTGAAATATAATCGTAATTAAGTAAAATCAGATTAATAAATTATTTTCGATCATTTTGACTTCATTAATATACAGAGAATGAGAAGCTCTAGAAAAAAAAAATGGAGGGTGGTGGCGAATGAAAAAAAAAAGCTGAAATAAAATAATACATAAAAGCTTTGGATACATTATCGAAAATAATACGATTTTTTTTTTTTTTTTTACTGTAATATGCTTGGTACATAGTTTTATTTGCTCTTTATTCAACAGTAATTTTATTTAATTTGTTGTTGTTGGTGTTACGTTTGGTGAAAATAAAAATAGAAATGTGTGAAAATTATTCCACATATAAAACCCATTTTTCTTATTTTTTTTTTTTTCATCTTAATTTCATTTTGTGTGTTGCTGTGTATGTATAATATGGATATGCTTTCATTTCACCACATAATTTATGATTTTATTTATTTTTTGTTTGTACGTATGTGTGTGTGTGTGTGTGTTTGTGTATGTACCTTACTGTTAAAGTAAAATCACGGCTTTATTGTGTACAGCTTTTTCGAGGTTATTTTTGTTGGTATATTTTATTCTTGTCGTGTGTGTAATACGGTATATACACCAGACATATTATAACACAACGTAACCGTATATACACCATTATAAATACATAAATGAATTTCTTACGTTTTTTTTTTCTTTGGTTGCTGCTCGATTTTTTTTCGGTGAAGGTAATTAAGAACGAAAGCCGTATAGTAAAAATCTTAATAATTTACGATGTAATCGAGATTATTTATATAAGGTTTGTGTGTGCGTTAGACTGTAACATTGTTAAGGAATACATATATAAAAATAATTATCGCTAATTTAAGACAGAAAAAATGTAATTTAACATTTTTTGCCTGTGTGTGTGTTAATTCATCCTTAATAATAATATTAGTGTGCGGTATTTATAACATCCATAATAGTTGCGTAGGTATATATGTAAGTATGTATGTGGTTCCAGCATTTAAACATAAAAACAAAAAATTAACAAATTATTTAATTGAAATATTCCCACTAATTGGGTACCAGATTCTAACAATAAAAACATTACATATTAAAATCTCTTGACTTTTGTTTGCTCTCAGTTTTATTAAAGTGATGAATTTTATGTTAGAATTTTAGTTTAGAAATTTTAATGAATTTACTCAAACGAAATTTATTTATGACATCATTTAATTACATGCTATAAATCCTTTAAATTCTACAAAATCCATGAATATAATGAAACCTGTTTAGCTCTACAACTTCTACTATTCTATGGGCACTATGGTTTCTATGGTTGTATACATTTTATGCTCCAAATTTTATAATTTCTTTAAATTCATCAAATTCTATTAACTTTATAAATTATACAAATTTTGTAAATTCCGTCAATTCTAACAATTTTATATTTACAATCAATTCTATAAATTCCAAAAATTCTATTAATTCTATATTTCTATGAAATCAAATTCAGAGAATCGTAGTATTATTGTCGTTTGCTATCTACATAAGGTTAGCGTTGCTATAAATGACCCAGCATCCATTCCAAAAGCTAAGACTTGAATTAGAAGTAAAACTTCTTGTTGAATATATCTATGTTGAATATAATATTGAAGTAAAACTTCTTGTAAATTTTGAGTTACTAAGACCACTTAAGAACTAATAAGCCTTAAAGAACCATAAGAAGTAAATATCTTCATGCTGAGTAACAAAAAATAAACTTCAAAATTTTAGAATAACAGAAACTTATTTTACACTTTTGATAAGTTATGTTAAATCAAAAATTTCATAAAATTCGAAATAGTTTTTGTAATTTAAAAATTCTTTAAAAATAACCAGTGGACTTCCTCACCCTGTTAAAGTTAACCAAAAGTTTCCAGCCGAAAGTAAAAAGTAAATAAGTTTGGTGGTTGATAGCCAGAAGATAAAAGGATACATGGATTGCAATAAAAACTTTTGTAGATAGTCTTACGTTCGATTTCGGAAAACCAGAAGGATTCACAAAATTGGAATAAAATCAGCCTCTAGATTGTTATGTGTGGAGATGAATCGCATTAATGTGATTTGTAAATAGCTATCGCAGGAAAAAAATTCAGTTTAAGTTTCCCATGGGAAATCTCGAAAAGCGCATTTGTATAAAGCAGTCTCTAGAGTGTTATGTATATCGCAAGAAAAAAATTCAGTTCAAGTTTCCCTTGGGAAATCTGGGAAAATTCGATTTTCCAAAAATTATAAGAAATGTTGTATAAACTCAGCCTCTAGAGTGTTATGTTTGGAAACGTATTGCATTGATGTCACTTGTCAATAGCTATCGAAGGAAAAAAATTCAGTTTAAGTTTCCCGTAAGAAATCTTGGAAAATTCAAAAAAGTTTCCAGTCGAAAGTAAAACATGAATGGGTAAAATCAGCCTCTAGTGTGTTATGTCTGGAAATAGATTGCATTGATGTGACTTGTCAGTAGCTATCGTACGAAAAAAATTCAGTTCAAGCTTCCCGTGGGAAATCTCGGAAAATTAAAAAAAGTTTCCAGTCGAAAGAAAAAAATGTATGAGTAAAATCCGCCTCTAGAGTGTTATGTTTTGAGATGGATTGAATTGATATGACTTGTCAATAGCTATCGCAGGAAAAAAATTTAGTTCAAGTTCCCCGTGGGTAAACTCGGAAAATTTAGTTTTCCAAATTTTACATTTTTCGATATTTCCCACGGGAAAAGTAAACTGAATTTTTTTCCTGAAATACCTAATGGCAAGTCACATCAATGCAATCCATCTCCAGACATAACACTCTAGAGGCTGATTTCATACAGATTTTAAAATGATTTTTGGAAAATTGAATTTTCCGAGATTTCCGACGGGAAACGTAAACTGAATTTTTTTCCTACAATAGCTCTTGAAAGTTACATCAATGCAACTTTTCTCCAGACATAACACGTTAGAGCCTAATTTTATACAAATTTTCTAATGATTTTTAGAAAATCGAATTTTTCGAGATTTTCCACGGGAAACTAGAACAGAATTATTTCATTCGATAGCTATTGACAAATCATTCAGATATACACTCTAGCGGGTGATTTTATTCCAATTTTGTTCATTCTTCTGATTTTCCTATATTTACCCCGACTATAGGTTAAACAAAGTTTTCCACGTAAGACTATTTACCCAAAATTTTGTTTAAATCCATATATCATATTTACTTTCGGCTGATAATTACACAACTTTTTACTTTCAGCTGGGACACCACAATCTGCATTACCATTTCTTTAATTTCGACTGGACTAACACAATCTGCATTATCGACTTTCCACTTTCGACTGGCAATTTAAGGCTAACTTTAACAGTATGACTTCCAAAACACATATAAAATACAAAAAGCACCGTAAACAGCACTACAGATGTTTCTAATAAGTTTGCTCCTTAAATTTTAAATTCGTTTACACTGGCGACTTTAATACTGTTATACTACATCATAAAAAAACATTTGGTTAAGTCTATCAGTATTAAATTTTCAATAGCTACCGTACTAGATAATGTACTTCTACGCCAAATATATTATGCCATACATTAATTAGCATTCTACGGTAGTTTCAGTGGTGCTATTCTTGAACCATTACGAAAATTTGCATATTGCGAGTTAGTGTAAAAATATTACAAAAATTCTAGTTTTTGTAATACTTTTACACTAACTCGCAATACGAAAATTTTCGAAATGATTCAAGAATAGCACCACTAGGTTACAGACTACTGGAGAAACTGAGAAAAGAAAACAAAATCCTAAGGAAAAGCAGGAGTGTCGCTGAATCTACAAAAATAGAGAACAATGAACAAGCGGAATTAGAGCAGGGAACACCCGTGAGAAAATACCATTCCTAGGTTTGGTCCGTATAGAGTTGAATCCTGGTTCGATGGTTTTGAGCGAGATAACAAGTTGTAGAGTCTTAGGCCATTTCAGTGTCTAAGTTTTGCCAACCAATGTTTAAAGCGTACTGCGGAGAAATCAGTAAAGTCAGCAACACAAACATCTTAGCGGAAAGTTTTAAAGGCTTATCTACTCGTATTAACAGAATTTTCTTATTACTTATACGACATGCGACAACTTGGATCAATGGGAGGTGTTGATAATACCTCCATAATTAACTATTTAATCGATGGTATAGGCGATGCTTCGTCGAACAATTACTATATCGTGCATGTTCCATGAGCAAATTTCGAGAAACATTATTTATCTAAGAAGAATTCAAGTCGGAACAGCAGAAACCATCTACTTCGAGTGTCAACAATGTTCCAACGTCCCAAAAACACAACAAAAGCCAGCGTGTGAAGGACCACGATGTTTTAAATGTCAGTAATTTGGAAATAAGGCACAAAAATTTTCCCAGAAAAATGAAAATATTAGTCTATCGAAACAGCAAGGGACTGCTGCTTTGGGAGATAAGTGTGTTTAGCAGATTTAGGGAACTGTTCGAATTATTGCACTGTGGTTCTAAATAATAACAACAGAAGCAATAATTGATACAGGAAGTGGCTTCACGATTATTAGAGAGGAGGAATTTCAGAAGCTTGGTTTGGAGTATATTGACCGCGAGACTGAGAAACTTAAAGGAATTGGAAATGCAAAAGTAAAGCCGTTGGGTATACCTTTATTTCTGATCTAGAAATTGACGGTGAAACTTTTGAGGTAACGATTAAGGTAGTAGAGTCAAGTATGTTACGGTGATAGACAGATATCTATAACCAGTTATGGATGATCTGATTGTTCAGCTGCATTCATCAAAGTTCTTCGCGACACTAGATTTGAAAAATTGTTTCTTCCACGTTCATAGCAGAAAGCATACATCGTTTGTTACACCATCAGGCATTATGAATTTTGTAGGTTTCTTTTGGACTTTGTGTTTCACCCCCAACTTTTCAGCGTTATACATTAATCTTGTTTTTAAAGATTTAATTTCAGCTGGTCATATTTAAGTATATATGGACGATATATACATCCCGACAGTAAGTGAACAGCAGAACTTGGATATTTTGAAAATGTTATTGGATAAGATCAAGAGATTTTGGACTGAACTTTAAATGGAGAAAATGTCGATTTTTACATAAATCCGTCGGATATTTAGGCTATATAGTGAAAGATGGGGAAATAAAACCCTCAGAAGCAGAAAGCAGTTAAAAAGTTCCGCGAACCAAATTCGATTAAAAGTCCAGGCATTTCTAGGTTTAACAGGATATATTCCAAATTATGCTTTAACAGGTCGGCCTACTGCCTTCGTATTTGTTGAAAAGCAACGTGACGCATTTCGCGAATTAAAAAGACTCTTAAACGCATGTAAGCACGGATATGGGATAATTTTGCTTTAGAAGGATAGTGTAGACAGTAAACTGCATCCTGTTTATTATTACAGTCGGAAAACAACAGATCAAGAATCCCGTTTCTGTAATTACGAACGGGAAGTGTTAGCAATCGTTCGAGCACTGGAGAAATTGAGGGTATATCTGATTGTGGAACTTTTAAGCAAACCATCGGTATACTTTAGAACATCGAAAAGGAACACATATGAAGCCTGTGGATGCGTTGAGCCGAAACTCCGTTATTTTAGTAATCACCAGTCAGTTACTTGAGTGAATAAGATGTGCACAAGAGAAGGACGTGAAACTAAAAGTAATTAAATCTTTGTTAAACCATAGATCATACAAAAAATTTTGAATGAAGCAAGAAATAGTGTACTATAAACGATTTAGGCGAGCAATTATTATGTATACCCAAAACATGGGAAGTAGAAATTATTAAATCCGTGCATAAGAAATCTTCCATCGAGCGTAAGCTGCATGAAAAGTGAGGCAGATTTCGATCAAACAGTATCACTAGCATCGTAGGGGACAGAAAACAAGAAAAGCAATAGGGATTTTTGAACCCTTTACCAAAAGGAGAGTTTCCGTTATCCGTAATATGTCTTGATCTGTTAGGGCCATTGGTTTCAACACAGTAACAAACAAAATTATTAGTGCATTTTTGGACGAGCGCAACGAAATGAGATTAAATGTAAGGAGTGATATCCTAAGGGCACAAGACGAACATAGAAGACCGTACAATAAAAAGCTGAATGATGTAGTAGCAATCAAGCGCACACAATTTGGAAGCGGATTAAAAATGAGCGTTAAATTTTTAGATCCCTATAGAATAACGGAAGTTCTAGCAAATGATAGGTACAAAGTCGTTAAATTAAAATGTGGAATCAATATAGTTTGATCCCACATGTGCATATGTGCGAATTTACGATTTAAAATAAAATAATTTGATTCCATCATCGGAGGTGTACCTCAAGCCGGAGTCATTTGACCAAAGATATCCTTCTTTTCTTCAAAAGCGAGTTATTGCTAGTTCCAAATAATTTTAAATAATGGTTAGATAATTCATTAAATAATGGTTAGAATCCATAAAGTTTCAGACTTTATACTTTTGTAAATATTTAAATCTATAATTTTAATTCAAATTTCCGTTGAAATTAATAGTATTTAGGTTCGGTTACCGGCAGGAGGAGGAGGAGGGGGATTTGGATGTAGTCGGTTTTAGCAGATGAGCTCTGGTTATTAATAAAAAAATGTTATTCTATATTCCAAGAGACCAATGCATGCAGGACAATAATATATGCAATATTTTATACCAACCAACGTTTTCAAAACTGATATATCCAACTGCACCACTATTTAGACGTATTGACTTTGTATAGTATCGTGTGGACAAGGTGTTTCTAGATATATATGTATATATTCGGTTAATTCAATTAAAACACCGCACGTCACTTTTTAAAATTTTTATTTGCGGTTGCAAATTAAATTTACAATATTTTAAATGGGGGAATTTTCTACCACCTATTAATTCAATGCACTTTTAAATAATTCACCAGCAAAATCCCGAGAAAGAATTACCAAATTTTGAATTTAATATTTTCAATAATTTTCGGTAATTGATTGATTGATTGATTGCGATGTACGATCAAGCATTAAAGCAAGTCTCCCCGTATTATAAATGCGAATACCAACACCACTATACCCGATGTTACACAACACGACACCATTCTTCATGAAGCCAAACCCCGTAAAGAAAGGCGTCACATCGATAACTACATAAGTCTAATAAGTTGTGATATCCGCCCCTGGCCAGGCCGCCGTCGTACACCTTTTTACATATAACAAGATCGAGGGATGGGAAAGGAATGTTAGCAACAAAGACTCAACCCGGTTCCAGACACCTAAGTAGTTGATAGTTAGTAAATTTGTTAGTATTATATTTTTTAGTAATTTATTTAGCACAAAACAATACAATTTTAAAGTTCATCTATTGCTCCAACCTGTAAGAAGACAACACAAAATGAATGACAACACAAATTTCCTGGTGCCGCAAACTCTTTTTCTGAAAAGCCGTAAACAAGTATTATTATTCCCTTCCACCATTTTTTCCATCGGCGGTTGTGAGAGGGGGGCGAGATTTCGTTTCATCATCATGTTCCCATGCGGTCACCCAAATTTGTACTAACTGTAGGTAGTGTTGCTTGACGTTGTTGTTGAAATCGTTGCGTCTCTGCTGTCTCTGCTACTCGCCCCCCCCCAATTTTGAATAATTTTCGGTAAATTAAATTATTAGAAAAAATATTTATATTTTAATAAAATAAAAAGAAACTGTGCACTACTGCGTTTTTGACTTTTTTGGTTTGTGTCAGACGATATCTCGTATCTGAGTGTGTGTGTTTTTTTGTGTCAAGACGATGAACAAAATATCGTTGATGAATTCTTTTGTTGATGAGTAGCGCATTCAAGCGGAAAAGATAAAATCATCAAAAAAATGTTTTGTTAAAGGTTGGTTACGTATACTGACGTATGGTGGTGAGTCGTACTAAATTGTAGTCGACACTGGAATTTATTTTATGGGCAGTGTGAGAATCCTAACTAAATATTTCTGTGAGTCGAAAAGCATTTAGTAGGTGTCACTAGCGGAAAATAAAGATAAAACACTTACAATTATATTTGAATTTAAGAAAATTGATTTTTTAATAATTGTAGTGCTGAAACGAATTAATAACGATTAAATGAGTGAATCGCTACAGACGACTCCCTAAAATACACAAACAGGGAATACCAATACGCCCATAGATCAATTACACAACCGCACCAGAATATAAACTATCCAAATATGTATATGAATATATTCTTTAACGCCAAACTCAACCTGATGGGCTTCACGTCAATAAGTAACCACATTGAGTTAGTGGAGAATATAAGAAACATCAATATCTCATACAATGGAAAATTGGCTTTATTTGACATTACAAATATGTATGGGCAACATTCCTGTAGAAGAAACCTTGCTAATGACAAAACAACTATTGATAGAACCAAAATTAGAGCAGACAGAAATCGCTGAAGCATTAAATTTATTTTACGTTATCAGAAAACTAAATTATTTGACCCATAATAACAAATATTATATGCAATAAATGGATGGTTTGCCAATGGGAAACCCTTTATCTGGAACTCTTACTCAAATATATTGGGTGTGTGAATGTGACTTCGCCCTTTTTTGTTAAAATAAAACACATTTGCTTGTTTAGAAAATGAAAGAATTATTTATTGAAAGTATGCTCCATTTGCAGCTAAAACTTCCCCCCGTTTTTCAGGCAGTTTACGGATTCTCTCTCTAAAAAAATATTTGTCTTTGGAGGCGATTCAATCATTAAGCTAATTTTCGATCTCTGCGCCAGAACTGAACCGCTGTTCAGAAAGAGACGACTGCATCGACCGGAATAAGTAGTAATCAGAAGGAGCTATGTCTGGTCAATATGGCGGGTAGGGTATAACTTCCCAGTCCTGTCCTTGTAAATAATTTTTCACAACGTTTGCAACAGGTGGTTTTGCATTGGCATGCTGAAATTATGGTCGTTTTTCCTCTATAGCCTGCTTCAAACTTATTAGTTGTCATTGGTATACACATCGCCATTGATAGTTTCACCTGATTCTAGCAGTTCATAATATACCACACCTTTCTGATCCCACCAGATACAGAGCATAACCTTATTTCAATGGATATCTCGCTTTGGTTGCGATGGACCAGCTTCACCACCCTTCACCCAAGATTTTTGGCGTTTGGGATTCTCATAATAAATCCATTTTTCATCTCCAGTAACCAAACGATGCAAGAAACCTTTTCTTTGTTATCTTTGAATCATTGTTTCACATATTGTTTTTCAATATTCAAGGTCTCTTTCTTTTAAATCATGTGGAACCCAGTTGTTATCTTTTTTAACAATTCCGATTGTTTGTAACGTTTTCCAACAGTTGATCGATCAACATTTAATGCTACAGCCGATTCTGATTGTGTTTGAGAAGAATTTTCAGCCAATAACGTTTCCAATTCAGCATCTTCAAATTTATTGGGTGGTTTTCCATGCTTTTTATCTTCAATGCCAAAATCATCATTTTTAAACGTCAAAACCATTCTTTACACGTTGTATTCGATGAAGCATGCTCACCGTAAATTTCTACAAGTAAACGATATGTTTCCGCTGCAATGTTCTTTGCAATAAAATAATGTAATAAAACTTCCCGCAAATGAAGTTTATTTGGAATAAAATCCGACATTTTGAAAAAGTTAAAAATACTATTTGTTTACACTTAAACCAAATGTAGTATCTCGTCAAACAAGGTGTTACGTTTACGTAACACTAGTGAAGAATTTTGTTCATACAACTCTTCGTAAACGTAACAGTTTGGTGCTGCAATAACGAAGCAGTTATGTCGTTCCCGTCCTATGATAATTAGACTTTTTTCGAGGAGTTCAATGTGGTAGTAGTTCGTAAACTATTCACTTGAGGTGTTGCATTTATGTCACGTGATTAGTGAAATAATAACGTAACATTTTTAGTGATATGAATTTAATGAAGCAATTTTTTGCAATTTTTTTTTTCTAAAAAAATAATAAGTATTTTCTTTTATTCTAAAAAAAAATCAAGTAACAAATTATATTTTTCTAAATCAAATTTGGACATTAATTATTTTTTTAGTTATTTATTTATTAAAAAAAATTCTTCAACCCAAAAAATACGTAATGGCGATCGAAAACTCAAAACTAAATAGTTATGGTTTCTTTATATTTCCCATAATATTCATAAAGGAATTTGGTGTTATGTTTAGGTGTAGCAAAAACGAAACATTTACGTCGTTTCTGCATCATGATAATTAAGTTTGGTTGCGAGGTATTTTTATACTACATATATTTTATTTAAATTTGAGAATGTATTTGTGACAAGCAAAAAAGTGGTATGTTTATAGTACGCTTATGCGACGTATTTTGCGAATTCGCTTAAATTGTTTAGCGGGATAGTGCGTTTGATAGATGACATCAAATATAAAATACAAGTATTCCGTATTACTATAGAATACAAGTATTGCGCATTTAAAGTTTACGTAAGCAGTACAAATAACGACAAATAACGACACAAATTGAGAAAGGGCGGAGTCATATTCACACACCCAATATGTCAATAATTTTGAATAAAAATACATTTTAAATGACGAAAACAAATTAGAAAGCAACATTGTAACTATTGGTTTAGTAATGTTGATGAGATTTTATTATTATTCAACGGCACAACAAGACAATTAAAGTTTTTTCACAATTATATCAACGGTATCTATAATAACATAAAATTCGCTATAGAAGTAGAAGTAGAAAATAGACACAGTAACATTCCAACTCAAATCATCCGCATCAACACAAATTGTCAGCATTTTATTACAGGATCACCCGTTTTAACAAAATTACCTAAACAAATAGCGAGCAGTAATGGATACAATAAAATGATAATTGAAAAATATGAACCAAAAATTTAGACAACAACAATAGACAAGATCGCTCACTCCATATACAGCTGAAGAAGAGGAGAAAATTCTCAAATTTTTATCAATGTAGTACACGGATACACCTTAGCTTATAGAACGTCCAATAAAATGGAAAGAGGAATAAACACACGCAACACAAACATAGAACATCAAACAGGAAAATACAAATTAATATGTTATGATTTTGATAAATTTTATATTGGCCAGACTGGCAGAAATTTTAAAACAAGGTTAACAGAACATTTAAAAGAAATTGATAAACAGAACAATAAAAAAACCAACATCGCACACCACTTGACACATGAACAACACATATACACAAGTTAGAGTGACAACTTATTAATATTACACAAAATACGAAAATGGAAATGTTCAACCGGTTGGAAGAAATTGAAATTTACCAACATAGATATAACCGATGTATTTCTAGCAAGAAGATGATTTAAAATCAAACTAAATCATGAGGATTTCAGAGTTTTAATAATTTTTAAGTTTATTTTTTAAGTAGTATTTAGTAATAAAAACTAATTTCGCTCTGGATTTTTAGGATTATAGGAGAAACATCACTCAGATTTCCAGAAACTACAAGCATATGTGTGTTGTCTGGATTTTTGTCCTTTTTTACTTTAGAAACTAATTAGAATCTTATCATTTCGATTTCGATTTTGCTTACTGGTGGCTATAGGGAAGCGTCCATCACAGATCGAATTTTTATATTTTTTGTGGCATGTTCGTGGAATACCTTCATTTATTATGTAGTTTGAGCTATACTGTTACAGTTAGCCGAAAGTTGCCAGCCGAAAGCGAAAAGCCGATAATGTAGATTGTGTTAGACCAGCCGAAAGTAAAGTAATGGTAATGCAGATTGTGTAATCAAACTTTCGAACCAAAATTAAAAAGTCGATAATGCAGATTATGTTATTAACATTCCAGCCAAAAATAAAAAATTTAGTAGTTATCAGCCGAAAGTAAATAGGATACATGAATTCAAGTAAAATTTTTTGTAAATAGTCTTACGTGGAAAACTTGGTTTAATCTAGTCGTGGAAAATACCGGAAAATCAGAAAAATCCACAAAAATTGAAATAAAATCAGCCGCTAGAGTGTGTATCTGAAGTTGAATCGTTTTTATTTGATTTGTCAATAGCTATCGCAGGAAAGAAATTCAGTTCAAGTTTCCCGTGGGAAATCTCGGTAAATTCGATTTTCCAAAAATCATTAGAAAATATTGTTGCATTTTTGCCTTGTCAAGTAAGGTTTGTATCACTGGATTGTGAATAATACAAAATCAATTTAATTTATCAAGAACGGATTTTATTTTTTTATCACAAAATTTATTACAACACAATTTATTACAAATAAATTTACAAAATCACTTTATATTAATTATTCTCAAATTTTACTGTACACTTATAATTTTTATTTCCACTAAAACACTTTTTAAATCACTTTTTAATTACTTTTCAATCTTCACACTGTCGCTTTCCAAATACTACTAATCCAATTCGACTTCGTTCGCCTTTTTATATACACAAACCAAACTTCTAGAAAGCTCATGACTATTCCAGTTGAAATAGCGTAGAAACATTACGTAATCATTTTTATCAAGGAAATTTTTATTTTAGTACAGTTAAACATTGAGCTATTAATTTAACTTCTTCTATTATACACTAGGTGTCACGGTCATATATGTTTAAAATCAGCCGCTAAAAGGCCAAATGCCGGAAGGCCGAATGTGCCGAAAGGCCGAATGTGTCGAAAGGCCAAATGTGGCGAAAGGTAAAATATCAAAAGGTCGAATGCATCGAAAGACCGAATATCGAAAGGCCGAATTTCGAAAGGCCGAATCTGTCTAAAGGCCGAAATTGCAAATGATAAAAAAAATTTATATTTTTATCAAAATTTTTGAAAAAAAATGTTTAATGGTAAATCGCTGGTGGATTGAACAATATATTTTCCACGAGATTAATTTTGATTTTTGGATTTTAATTTCCAAAACGCCGCACTAATTAGGGAGGATATAAAAGCCTCGATTTCCAAAGTTCGCAAACAGAGTTCACATTAATCCAATTAAACACGATTCACTACTAGTTCTATTTTTAACAAATTTATAATTTTTATTAATTTATTTAATTTACGACATTTATTTTTGCTTTTAATGCACGAATACTAAAAACCAGACTGACGCATTCCAATATGAAAATTATCGTTTTAAACAAAAAAGACGCACCAATACATATGCGTTATTATGTCGTAAAAACAAATGTGAAGTATGCACTAATTCATAATTTTCATCTTGCAATTCGTTCTTTCAAATGGTATAAAATATTTTTCACAATGAAATCTACTATGATTATTTTGACAGTAAGAAGTACTGTCAACTTTCTAATAATATTTACAAAAATTTTAATAGTGATAATAATAATTTGAATTTAGGTAAGTAAATTATTCTATATATAAAAATTACATTTATCTCGTAATTCGTTTTCTTTTGTTTCAGAATTGTATGTTACGTTTATGTTATGGATACGCCTGGTGGATACGAATTGTGCCAATTAGATAAGTATTTTTAATATATTAGAGCTGATCCATGATTCTTTGTTGATAAATTGTTTTCTTTTTCTTTTAGGTTGATCATCATAATATTTTGTGTATAATTTTATACATTAGCTGACCATACTCCGCCCCTTGAACCGATGTGTTCAACTGCATGGCAATAAGCAAAGATGATGTATTGAACGCTTCATTTGACCATGTTTAGTTTTTAACGTGACTACTCGTACTTTATTGTCCACTCCAGGATGTAATTCTATGACGTTTCCCATTAACCAATGACTGATGGGAAGACCTTTATCTTGGATAAGAACAATATCATTAACCTGAATGTCCCTTTGACTTTCTTTCCATTTATTTCTTTTTTGAAGCTGAGTGAGATACTCGCTGTACCATCTAGACCAAAAGTGCTGCGACATATCACGTACCATTCTCCATCTATTGCTGCAATTTGGATTATCGTAGACTGTATCGAGCGATGGAATTGTTTTAGGTGGATATCCATGTAAAAAATGAGCAGGTGTCAAAAAATCCACTTCTTCTTCTGATGACCGACACAGTGGACGATGGTTTAGAATTGATTCAATTTCTGCCAATAAAGTGTTCATTTCTTCCATTGTTAAGATAGCGCGTGTAGCGACCCTCTTAAAATGAAATTTGAAGGATTTGACTCCAGTTTCCCACAGTCTACCGAAATGGGGTGAGTTTGGAGGGTTAAACTGCCAATCAATGTTATTTCTGCAGAGAAAATTTGAAATATCATTAGATATTGTTGTAAATTTATTAAACGATTTGATAAGTTTGGCATTAGCACCAACAAAATTTGTGCCATTATCACTGTACATTTTTCTGCAACCACCTCTTCGGGACACAAACCGCTTTAATGCCCCCAAAAATGAATCGCTCGTAAGGTCATTTACAAGCTCCAAGTGTATGGCCTTAATAGCCATGCATACAAAAATGCACACATATGCTTTATAGGTCTTCTGGCCACGACCTTTGACTAAGTGAATTGAAAACGGGCCGGCAAAGTCAACCCCAGTGTGTAGAAACGGTCGTTTCAGATCCACCCTTGCTGGTGGTAGATTTCCCATTAGCTGCTGTCTCAACTCAGCTTTATACCTCGTGCAAGTTGTGCATTGATCAACTACCTTTTTAGCTGTGATGATTTTCCCTTTTGGTATCCAGAAGCGTTGTTTGATTAAGCTCATTAGTAATGTTGGACCTGCGTGCTTGCTGAATTGATGCTCATCTTGGAGAAGTAACCAACTTAATCTTGATTTTGGGTGAAGTATGATTGGATGCTTCATCGAATAAGGTGCCAAACTATGATGTAATCGGCAGCCGACTCGCAATAAACCAAATCGATCCAGGAATGAATTTAGACTGACTAAAGAACTTTTCTTATTGGGCTCGGTATTAATTTTGATGTCAGCTATTTCCGTGGAATAAAACTTTTGTTGTTCGTAGCGGCAAAGAATAGTATTTGCTTGGGCTAATTCAATCGATATCAGCAATTTACTATCTCTTTGAAATAATTTTGGATTTCGTACTGCTTCAACGAAACGCAAAATATAACTTAAAGTTTTTTGTGCCTTTTGGTAAGAGGAAAACCTTGAGATGAATTCGTCAAGCCACTTGTTTTGAAAGCACGCATTAAATGCAAATATTTTATTTGATTCTTCTTCCGTTGTTCCATACGTTTTTCTCTGTGCTGGCCATAGATCCTCATTTCTGGTCAACCATTCAGGTCCGTGCCACCATAACCGATGTGATTTTAAATGCGAAGGCGTAATTCCGCGTGATGCGCAGTCTGCAGGATTGTCTTCGGATGATATGTGCTTCCATTGCTTTCGTTTGGTGTGGGTTAAGATTTCGGAAGTGCGATTGCCCACAAATACGCTCCACCTTCTTGGGTGACTTTCCAGCCAATCCAACACGATTTTTGAATCCGTCCAGTAATTGCAGTTAGATATTTTGATATTGGTTTCCAGCTTTATTGTCTCCACCAATTCCACGAGCAACACTGCACCACACAGCTCTAGCCTGGGAAGGGAAAGTGCCTTGATTGGAGCTACCCTTGTTTTTGCTGAGATTAGCTGCACGGATACATGCCCATCCCCGTCTGTTACTCGGTAGTATGCAACGGCAGCATACGCCTGTAAGCTGGCATCACAGAAACCATGAATCTCTACCTCGGCATTTTGAAACGTGCCTATAAATCGAGGCAGTGTAATGCTCTCAACCTCATTGAAGGTATTGCAAATGTTAGACCATTGCTCCATTAATTCCTTTGGTAGAGTGTCATCCCACTCCAAATGCTTACACCATAGCAGTTGCATAAACATTTTTATAATGACGATTGTTGGCGCTAGCCAACCCATTGGATCAAATAATTTTCATGCTGAGGACAGGACCATCCTTTTAGTGAGCTTATCTAATCCGCTTTGTAAGTTTGAATTAAATACGAAGATATCATCTGCGGGATTCCAACCCAATCCGAGTACTTTAACTCCATCTCGGCAATCTGAGTTTTCGATGAGTTTTGCCGTTTTGTCTGAGGGCAAATTCTTTATTCCATCAAGTACTCCACTGTTATTCGACTTCCATTTTCGAAGAGTAAATCCATGCCTGCCCAGCAATGTAATCAGACCTTTTATGATTGTGTTAGCCTCTTCTACCGATTGAGCCGCAGCCATGAGATCATCTACGTAAAAACAATTTTTTATTATTTTGCTTACCATAGGCTCTGCGTCAGCGTTATCATCTCCAATTTTACTCAGCACCCTAGTAGCGAGATAGGAAGCGGAAGTCAGTCCATAGGTTACGGTTAATAACCTATAGTGCTTTATTGGTTCGCTTATATCGGCCCTCCACACGATTCTTTGATAGTCTGAGTCAGACCTTGATATTTTTACCTGACGGTACATTTTTTCTGCATCAGCCGAAAACACAATTGGAAATTCACGAAATCGAAGAATTGTAGAGTAAAGACTCCGCTGCACCACTGGCCCAGCCGCCAAACACTCGTTCAGTGAAATTCCGGTACTGGATTTTGCTGAGCCGTCGAATACGACCCTTAGCTTAGTTGTACTACTGCCTAGCCGCAAAACCCCATGATGTGGCAAATAGCAGCTCGTATTAGTTATTTGATCTTTCGATATCTCTTCCATATGTCCCATTATTTCGTACTCCTTCATGAAGTCGCAATATAGCCGTTTATACTCGGCGTCTCGGTGGAATCGCCGTTCTATACCCTGTAGTCGTTTGATTGCCGCTTGAAACGTTTCACCAATTCTTTCGGGAGATTGCTTAAATGGTAGTTCGACTATGAATCGACCATTATCATCCACTTGAGTTGTGGTTAGAAATTTTGACTCGCATAAATTTTCCTCTTCTGTGAGACTTAAATTTGCTTTTCCTATTGACTCAACTTCATAGAATTTTCTGAGAGTTTGGTCAATATCAATTAGATGCATTTGTTGGGTAACCAGCATAGTCATTGCTCGATTACTAAAGCCTTCATTGGCTTTTCCTGAAGCTACCCAGCCAAAGATGGTGTCTTGTAGTATGATCCTTGAATTGTGTATGTGGATTTGTCCCGATTTTATGCAACTGAAGAAATAATCCGCGCCTATTAACATATCGATCGTATCGCTCCGCCAAAACTCAGGATCCGCCAATTTGATGTCATCTGGTAGATTGATTTGTACTGATTGTAAATCAAACGTTGGTAGAGCACTAGTAATTCTTGATAATACCAACGCCTCTACTTGATATTGAATGTGATCCTTCGTTTTTAATGATAATTTTACTTTTCCCTTCGTTGGACCCAGATTCATCTCCCCCACACCGCTAACCATAACACGAGAGTTGACTTTCCTTAAGCCCAATTTTTGTACGCATTCCTCGGTCACGAAACTAACTTGAGATCCGCAATCTAATAGAGCTCGGCAGTTTACTGACTCTCCGTATCGACTCAACACTTTAATTCGTGCAGTTGGTAATAGGGTAATTAATGATGATCGGCTTTCAGCACTGGCGTAGGCTACGACGGACTTCTGAGTAGATGCTGCTGGGTCATTGTGTCCGCTGGATTTGATGGTATCACCTTCATTTGATTCTGTAAAATGCAGTAGAGTGTGATGTTTTCTCCCACATTTCTGACATCTGCGATTTGATGAACACTTAGCGACGGGATGATTCGCGCTTAAGCAATTGAAGCACCGATGAGCATTTTGAATAAATTCTTTCCGTTTGGTTGCAGGCATTGCTTGAAATTCACTACATTGCAAAAACGAGTGAGATAGGCCTGAACAAACGCCACATTTGAATGTTACACTGTTGCTACCTTTTCTGTCATGACTACTTGCTGAACTGGATTCATTTACTGCCACATGCCCGCGCACCCTGTGTCCTGTATTCTGCTTTGTTGCAGCCACTAATGATTCAAACGTGCCGATTCGTTTATCCAAAAATTGGAAAAAGTCCTTTATGGTTGGTTGGTCAATATTTGCCGAACAATCAGCCCATGCCAGCTTCGATGATTCATCCAATTTTTGATTGATGATGTAGAGTATCCAAGGATCGCGTGACTCGGCTTGAGCGCCAAGGGCGCGTAAACCCCGCAACACCTCATCGGATACGTCTCTCAACTTTCTCAGGTTGGCAACATTTTGATTTTGAATTGCCGGTTGTTCCACAATCGATTTTATAAATGAATTTATTATAAACTTTTTCTTGTCGTACCGTTCCTTTAGCTTATTGAAAGCACCAATATAATTTCCCTCAGTAACTTGTATATGCCGCACCAATGAGGCTGTTTCACCTCTCAGCAATCCTTTAAGATACTGCAATTTTTCTACCCCAGTTAATGCTGACTCATGGATCGTCGTATTAAACATATCAAAAAATGACGGCCATTCTGCATAATCTCCAGAAAATGGCGGTATGTATAACTTTGGTAGTTTCAATTCCGCATGGCGAGAATTTAGTTGAGTCGCATTGATTGATGTTGAGGTCAAGGAATGAGAAGGCTGCGGTTCTTGTAGTTCTAATTGTCGAATATGCGTTTTTCAAGCGGCTCCAGCTTCATAATACATGTCATCAATGGAAAGATCGACTTCTTCGGTTTCACTCAACGCCACTAAACGGTTTTCAGTATCTCTAATTGAATCATGCAGCTTCACAACTTGCTCAAGACGAACAGCTAATTGATCTAATGTAGCATTTTCATTGATTGATCTAGCAAATGCCAGTAATTGCGCTAAATTATTTTTCGCAGTAGTTCTTTGTCGTTTTAGAACCGTAATTTCACTCATATCGATCGATGCACATACACTTAATGTTCACAAAATAAACTTTCAAGATCAAACAAGAAAATCACGCGTTTAAATATTCGAGAAGTATGACGGTACTTCGATAATTTTTAATAACAAGCGTAAACAATATATGTTAAACTATAATTTTACTATTACGATTGATTCACATACACTTAATGGTCACAAATAATTTATTCAGATTAAACCACAAAACCACGCGTTAAAATGTTCGAGAAGTATACCGGTACTTCGATGATTTTTAATAACAAGCGTAAACAATATATGTGGAACTATAATTTTACTATTACGATTGATTCACATACACTTAATGATCACAAATAATTTATTCAGATTAAACCACAAAACCACGCGTTAAAATGTTCGAGAAGTATAACGGTACTTCGATAAATTTTTTCAACAAGATTAGGCAATATATTGTCTTTTGCCACCCGAAACCTCCTGTTCTACGTGATAACATGCAATTGCACGAAAAATGTATATTTTTTTAGTATTCTTCTATCGAATGTTAAATAATGCCGTAAAATTAGTGAGAGTTTTGATGTGAACTCACATATCCAGCTCGAAGGACCAATATGGTGGATTGAACACTCTATTTTCCACGAGATTAATTTTGATTTTTGGATTTTAATTTCCAAAACGCCGCACTAATTAGGGAGGATATAAAAGCCTCGATTTCCAAAGTTCGCAAACAGAGTTCACATTAATCCAATTAAACACGATTCACTACTAGTTCTATTTTTAACAAATTTATAATTTTTATTAATTTATTTAATTTACGACATTTATTTTTGCTTTTAATGCACGAATACTAAAAACCAGACTGACGCATTCCAATATGAAAATTATCGTTTTAAACAAAAAAGACGCACCAATACATATGCGTTATTATGTCGTAAAAACAAATGTGAAGTATGCACTAATTCATAATTTTCATCTTGCAATTCGTTCTTTCAAATGGTATAAAATATTTTTCACAATGAAATCTACTATGATTATTTTGACAGTAAGAAGTACTGTCAACTTTCTAATAATATTTACAAAAATTTTAATAGTGATAATAATAATTTGAATTTAGGTAAGTAAATTATTCTATATATAAAAATTACATTTATCTCGTAATTCGTTTTCTTTTGTTTCAGAATTGTATGTTACGTTTATGTTATGGATACGCCTGGTGGATACGAATTGTGCCAATTAGATAAGTATTTTTAATATATTAGAGCTGATCCATGATTCTTTGTTGATAAATTGTTTTCTTTTTCTTTTAGGTTGATCATCATAATATTTTGTGTATAATTTTATACATCAGCTGACCAATCGCCTTCAATATTAAAACCTTCTTACGTTTTTTTGTCATATAATTAAAACTTAATTAATTATTATTAGAAAAGAAAAATAAATAAATTTGTTTTTCCAACCAATGCTACACATACAAGATTTATTAGTTCGTATTTTCAATTTATTTAAATCATTTTACATTAAGTAAACAATTCAGTGGTTTTAAATATTGATTTCAATCAGGTAAGTGAATGAAAATTTAATGAAAATTCACCCTTTTGACCCAATCGGGCTATCCACACGCTCGGCCATTCGACCCAATCGGCCTTTAGACATTCGGTCTTTTAAAACTTTCGGCCTTTCAACCCAATCGGCCATTAGAGATTCGGCCTTTCGACACATTCGGCCATACGACATTAAGCCTTTCGACATTCGGCCTTCCGACTCAATAGGCCTTTCGGCATTCGGCCTTTGGACATTTGCCCTTTAGACATTCGGCCTTTGCAATGGTCAGAGGATAGTTTGTGTAAGGTAACTATTGGCGTCATATTGTCAACGTTTGTTAGCACAATAATTATCTATTATGTTTTTAAAGTTGTTATTAGGAAAAATGCCTCATCTACACAAACTGTTGTGAATGAGCGTTGGAAAAGGTTATTCTTTAATAAAAAAATTTTAATTTTATGTAAACTAATAATATATAATAAATAAATAAATAAATAATGTTAACCCTTTGCTGCATTGTACATCATATATGATATAACCACAAAATATGGGTATAACTTCTATACTTTATCAAAAAGTACTAAAATTTCTGCTTTTTTTAACTGCGGCAATATTAGTTTTGTTCTAAAAATGCACTATGACCGTGTACATTCAACCACACTTTAAAAAATCATTTATGAATTTAACTGTCAAGTTGCGCGCGCGGTTCGTGTGTAAGTGTTTTTTGTTGTTCCACAAATTTATTTAAATAAAGTTTTTCTGATAGGTTTTTGTGATTATAAATGTCTTTTATTCAATTTTCATAAGTGAAATACATGGATACAATAATAATTATTGATACATTACGTGTTTAATTGTATCATATCGAATATGATATGTCATTCGTTAGGATCAATAGAAAAAGCTTTATCATATTTGATATAGTATCATAAATGATCCATCACGCAGATAAAAAAATATTTTTATTACAGTCATGCTAAGGGGGCCGAGGCTAGGTATTCTTTCCGAAGCGGAAATTATGAAAATTATCGATTACTAGGACGACAGTGTGGATGAGTTTGGTGATGGCATCGCTGATGAGGATTGCATTCAGGAAGTGGCAGTGCAACATCTAATACTAGATGAGAATTTGGTAGTAGAAAATGACCCAACTGATATCGACATAAACCAGAATTTTAATATAGAAGATATGGCAGTTATATTTGCTGATGATTTGGAAGTTGGAAAAACCGAGAATAGCATAACAGCTATCGATCTTCAAAAGTTTATTGGTATTTGTTTGCTAACGTCGGTAGTCCACATTTCAAATACCAGGAAATATTGGAGTCAACCCATCGGAAATCAGCTAATCCAACAAACAATGTCCGTAAACAAATTTGAAAAAATTAAACAAACGTTGCATTTCAATGACAACGATAAAATTGTTCCTAGAACGCATCCGAGTCACGACCGAATTCATAAATTTAGGCATTTCGTAGAAATGCTGCAAAACAATTTTGGAGAAGTTCCATTTGAACAGTACGTTTGTGTTAATGAGCAAATGTGCTCCACTAAAGTTAGACAATACATTAAGCAGTACATGCCAGCAAAACCACACAAATGGGGCTATATATTTTTTATTTTAGCTTTAATTTCTGGATATTGCTACAATTTTGAGTTTTTTACAGGACAAGAAAATAATTTGTCAAACCGAATAATAAGCGAAACGAATATTGGCTCGAGTGGAAACGTTGTGATCCGACTAACCAGAAATATTCCCAAACTGTAAAATTACAAGTGCTACTTCGATAATTACTACAGCAGCATTCCTTTAGTTATTGAGTTAGCCAAAAATGAAGTTTTGAGTTTGGGAACTTGAAGAAAAGATATCCAGTTACAAGTTTCCCGATAAAAAGACCTAAAAATTGAAACCTCGTGGCGCTTCACTAGAACTTAGTACCAAAACGGGAAATACAAACCTTTGTGTGGTATCCTAGAAATAAGAGCAAATTGTAAATCTTATTTGAAATTTCATTGGAGAACAACCACTTCAACAAGCCGAACGGCATGATAGGAAAAATGGTCCCGTCTCCATATCATGCCCACCGATTGTTTTGGAGTATAATAAGTTTTTGGGTGGAGTTGACTTATTGGACAGATTTTTATACAAAATAAAATTAAATTCGAAGAAATGGTATCTGCGAGTATTATTTAATCTGCATGATTTAACTGTAAGCAATAGCTGGATTTTGTATAAGTAAGTCAAAAAAGTCATAAATAAATTTGGTTTGCTAATATTTTATTTTCTTGATATTTAGGAAATTCGAAAGACCAAAGAGGCACACACGAAGCAGCTCTTTTAACATTGGCCGACTTTAAAGTTTTTGTAGCGGTAACCCTTGCATGTTTTGGGAACGAGTAACAGTTGGAAGACCGTCAACTGTTAGTAAAAAAATTGATTTAAAAAGAAAAAAACCGAATACGACGGACATTCCACCGAAGGAAATTAGAAATGATAAAATCGATCATTTCCCAGAGTGGATGAAATCTCGCCTTTCTTGCAAAATACTGAATGAATTTTGTGACCTTTTTATTTATTTTATATATATTATACGCTTTACCTGTTTTAATTTTCATGTGATAACTATGTGATTTTGATAATTATTATATTTTTATAGGAGCATCATTTATTATTTATTTTTATATTTTATGTAATGGGAAAACCCATGAAAATTATAAAAATTGTTTAACCAAATATCAATATTAAACCGTATTTTACATCTAAAAATAATTTTTGTACCAAAAAAAAAAAAGAAGTCATTCAGCAAACCGTTAACTTCATAGTGAATGATGAAATTCAAATCTCCTCCACAAATCCATCCTCCATACCATTAGTATTGGTAAGTCATTTTTAAATTTTGTAAGTTTATGATTATCCCTATATCCTGGAAAATATGCTTAAACTAATGTTAAGCTACTTGTATATGATGAGATAGTAATGCCTGTTGCTTCGATCACAGATCAATTGTATGGCGAAAGTACTTTATAGTTAAGATTTTTTTTTTTAATTATTATACAAACACCACTGCCTCACCCAACTTTTCTATCGAGTCTAATATTTAAATGAAGTACCACAATTTTTTGTTATATTCTCCTTTTTGTGACCATCAGTTTACACACAAATAAAATCCAAGTACTATTTACAAAGTCAAATTACAAATTGTTTAAATATTTTTCTCACTTACATTGTAAATAAATTAAATAACAATTTACGGTTATATCGCACATAACAATTTTTTAGCGTTGAAAATCTCAAATTATTATTTTAAACTTAAAGATTGTATACAACCTGTGATCATATCTTCTTTAAAATCCATCAAATATTTTCCATCAAAAATTCTTAGTATGACATATCGTACGAATATGTAAATAGGATGACGAGAAAAGATGTAACGTGTTTACATATTTTTGGTTACCAAATCCCAAAATAAACTCGTACATATTTTCCATTTTAATTTTCCACTCAGCTCAATCTACAAATTTTTTTCCTGCACACAGCGTGTAATTAATACAATTTCAATGTACTTGAAAAGTATTAAGAGTGTGTGATGTGAAAGTAGGTTTATATGTAAATATCGTTTTAAATAAATTTTAGACGATTATATGAAATTTCCATAGCAATATGGATCCGCTTTAAATCTTTTATATGTATTTTAATGTTGTTCTCTTATCAACCTAGCCTTTTACGTATGTACATATATATATATATATATATATATATATATATATATATATATATATATATATATATATATATATATATATATATATATATATATATATGTATGTATGTATGTTTGACGAGTATCTGCACAACTTATCACCACAACAAATAATGATCCTATAATAATAACATACAACACTATAAGAAAAATACGAACCGAAGAAAAACTGTAAATCGTGATTCTTTTACAAAATTAAGAAATACAAGATTTTATTTTTTTATACTTTTAGTTTTTCCGTTAAGATTTTCATTTTCTTTTGTATTTTGGTTTCACTGTGTGTATATTGTATATACATAAGTTATCAACACAGCTAAATTTATTTATTTTTTCATTATTTTCTATTTTCACACTATTAAGTTGTTAAATCAACCATAGATCTCTTTCTCGCACTAATTTTCTTTAACATTTTCCATTCATTCAATGCGTTCATTCATTGGCTCTATATACAAATACAGATACATACTGTTCGATTAATAATTTGGTTCCCAATCAATAATTTATGTACGTATCGGAATCATAATAATAAATGTTTTTTTATTTTATTTATACAATGAAAAATGATTTTCCATTTTCTTTGCTGTGTATGAATGGAAAATAATTTGTATTCTCTTCTAAACATAAGGAGAGTATTAAGTTAAATAGATTTCTAATTAGGTAATATATTCATTGGATTTGATACAAATTATATAATTAATTTAGTCCGAAATTTTCCTTTTATATTTAATACGGTACGTTTGACCGGAAGGCTTTTATCGGTTGGCTTTTGAATAAAGCAACAATAAAAATGAATTAATTTGTCTATAGTTATATTATGAATATTTGCATGCAAACAGGCGTAGTAAAATGAACAAAAAAAGTTTTATCTCGATAAATTTGCATATTTTATTATGTTACCCTTGACAACAACAAAAGAGCTGGAAAATTTAAACAGATCAATCATCATAATAAATATTTTTCCAAATTTTGATACTTCTAACGTATACGAGTATAGTTCACTCTGTGTATAGTAACTCAATAAATAAAAAATTCTTGTGACGAAAATGAAACCAAAAAAGAAAATTTGTAAAAGCTTTGCCTGATTTTATTTTGAATGAAAGGGGAATTTTGTGTGTGTGTATGTGTGTGTGTGTATAACAAAATATTCTCTCTCGAGCTTTGCTCGATAAAAGAAAAATGGAAAAT
Source organism: Tipula vernalis (assembly GCA_958295665.1). Taxonomy (NCBI): domain Eukaryota; kingdom Metazoa; phylum Arthropoda; class Insecta; order Diptera; family Tipulidae; genus Tipula; species Tipula vernalis. Next base: position 106,068,323 of record OY282558.1, read on the forward strand.
CAGCGTTTCCCTTGATATTTGCTGTGAGCTTTGCCAATTTTCTACTTTTGTGTTTTATGGCGCTGTATTTTAAATTTGCACTGGTAAAATATGGAAATCGGATTTTGCGCCGTATAATTCCAGAGAATTTCTCGTTTTCGTTTCTATTCCGTTTTTTTTTTTGTTTTTATATAAGCATACACACAAAACTTTTAGTATAACATTTAGTCTCGGATTAACCGTACGTTGGATTCCTTAATAAGATTTTTATTGGACATATAACTGGAAAGATAAAGCAGCTTGACATTGAAAAAAAAAAAAAATTTTTTCGTCGTTTTGTTGTGATAAGCCTTTTTTATGATCTTAACGGAATATTGTAAATTAAAGTTGATATTATTTTTTGTAAAATCCAGCACAGCATCAGAGTACATCGTAAAATATTTATGTAATGCGTATACCAATTTAAGATAACGAGAGACGATGTCGGTGAATATTTTTGTATTGTTCTGCGCCTACACTGCCGCAAAAGTAAAAACATATTTCAGCTTAGTATTATGTGAACATGAGCTGTTTGTGTTTTGTTTGCCGTATACTCGCCATTCTCTGATGAATTTCGCCGCGGCAACTTCACTTTACTATTTAGAAATTAATATTTGCTCGTTATACAAATTGTTTAGTAATTGATATAAATCTACCACCCCCGAAATATAAAACAATAGTATTTGGTTTTTCAATGACATAGCAGCAACAAAGTGAATTCTTCGAATAGATATAGTCTTCGATTTTAATAGTGTAAAAATAATTTTTTTGATGTTTGTTTCAAATGTTTGTCTCTAGAGGATGCCTAAATTAACCTGTTGTGATATTAAAGTTGGATTATAGCAATGATGAACAATGAGAATATAGCAATGTTGACAATAATAGGAAAACTAACAATCTTTCGAATTCTTTAATAAGTATCTTAAATTTTTCAGAATCAAAACAATTTTTGGAATGAAACAAATCGCAAATTTTCTTAAAATAAAATGAAAATATCCGAAACGTTGGCGCAGTTTAAGTCACTTTGCTTTCTTAAACTGTAAGCTTCTTTTTACTGTTTTTCATAATCCCTTCCGGCTAATTAATTTTAATTGCTAATTGGCTGACTGCCTTGAGACTCTTCGAAATATTTGTGTCCCGTTTGGAAGAGCTTACCCCGAAACCGGGTTCTGGCACGATATTAACGTGTATTTCTATCTTAGTTTCATTATCTAGTTATGAGGAAAACTCTTCCATTAGGTTTATGGTATTAAATAATATATTCACGGTTTCTTTTTCAATAATTTTGATGTTAGTTAACTTTATAAGATTTACCTAACAGATTTCGCAAATTTATTTGCCAAAAAGTAGGGAATAGAACTTAGAAACAAAACCATATGATTTTAGTTCAGGAAGACCACTCGCCCCTGTATTTCTAGTATCAGAACTATTAATTGAGCATTGAGGTTTTAAAGTATAAAATATTCAAGCTTGGAGATCATGCCATGCTCTGTTTGGTACAAGACGACTGTCATTGCCTGTTTTCGAAATGCCGCTTGAAATGCTGCCCTTGAAAGTATCGAACGAAGTGAAATACCTTTCATCTATATAGGCTAGTTATACTGCGAAATTAAGAATACTCAGGATACCAAGAATATGAGAACAACGCTGTTAACTCGTTCAGTGTCAGATTTCCTACATTCATGTAGTACAATACATGTAGCTATTTGTCCACAGAGAATGTTAGCTAGTTCCGTTATTATCGGTACCTTTCCATTGAACAAATATGAGGTTAGGTTAGGTTAGGTTGGAGTTGCTGCTTATGCACACTTAGACCGGTGAACGTAATTGTGATACCACATAATATCTCTCCTTTTACCCTTGGCCTGGGATGTAGATTACCTGGATATTGAAATGCTCACCCATCTCATTTACATCTGAGTGGCCACTCAACGCCACCCGTGACGCCAAAGACACCGATTCTACCGACCGGATCGCCGCTTGACTGTCCACATAGATTGTGATATCGTCTGAGGATAACACATTATGCTTCAACCACGTCATTACATCATTAATCGCTACGACTTCAGCTTGGTACACGCTGAAGTAATCAGGGAGACGAATAGAAATGTTTACATTTAATTTGTCACAGAATACTCCAGCTCCCACTTTGCCGTCTAGCTTGGAGCCATCTGTGAAGAATTGCAACGCTTCGGTTTCCGATAACGGTCTATCCGTCCAGGATTCCCTTGAAGGAAAGAAGGTCCGAAATCGTTCCTCGAAGCGTAGAGTAGGTTTAATGTAGTCAAGACTCGCCAACTCATCCTTCAACTATCTAACAATAGTAGAGTGTCCTATACTAAAACACCTTTACTGAGAGACGGCTGCAAGTCGTACAGCCGTTCTTGCCGCCATCTGTTTGCCAAAAATGTAGACCGGAAGAAGGTGCAACATAACCTCTAAGGCACTTGTCGGTGTCGACCTCAATACCCCACTAACAAGCATACAGGCCGTTTTTGCACCCTATAAATGTTTCTTTTATAAGTTATTTTGTCCAGAGCTGGCCACCAAACAACCACCCCATACATGAGTACAGGTCTCATTATAGCGGTGTAGAGCCAGTGTACCAGCTCCGGCTTCAGACCCCATCTAAGACCAATGGCGTTCCTACAGGAGTACAAAGCTATAGTAGCTTTGTTTATTCTCTCCAACATGTTTAGCCTCCAACTAAGCTTACTGTCGAAGATAATGCCCAAATATCTAGCTCTATCCGTAAAAGCAAGTCTCGTGCCATTTAAGGTAGGAGGGACAACTACCGGGATTTTGTATTTCTTAGTGAAAAGTACCAGATCTCTCTTGGACGGATTAATACCAAGTCCACATTGGCCAGCCCATTTCGTTACGATGGTAAGCGGATTCTGCATTACGTCTACAATCGTGCCAGTAATTTCCAGGTAATAGCTAAAGCTACGTCATCTGCGTAAGCGATAACTTCAATACCTAATTAATCGATTTCTCAATCGTGTACACCAAGGCGTGCAGAGCAGCGTCTACAGATCTACCATTTGTGTACGCATGCTGAGACGGTGCCCACTTCCTGTCACCTATTTTATCTCTGAATAATACATTCAGCAGCCTTTCCAAAGTTTCCAAAAGAAAGGACGATGGAGTTATTGGTTTTAGGTCCTAAGGATAGACATATGAGCTTTTCCCCGCTTTCGGTATGAACACCACATTGACCTCAGTATCTAGGAATATAGCACAGCTTCAAACACCCTTTAAATATAGGGTATGGAAGAATAATTACTGAGTTGTTTTGAAGTTCCGCTGGTATAATTTGATCCGGACCAGCCGATTTCAATGGTTTAAAACCCCTCAGTGCCCATGGGATCCGTTTCCTGGTTTAGATATCATCTGTGAACACTGATAGTGTATCCTGATGATTGCTGCGCACCAACAGGTCCTCAAAGCTCCCTGGGAAGTGTGTCCCAAAGATAAGCTCCAGAGATTTTCCACTAGAAGCTGTCCAAGGTCCGTCTGGTTTTATAAAAAAACTGGGACAAGCTGTACTTTTAGAAAGAATCTTTCTAAGGCAGGAGGTTTCGGATACCTCTTCGATTTTATTACAAAAGATTCTACAAGACCTCCTTTGTGCCTTTCTTTCTTTCTTATAAATTCCGAGTTTCTCCTTATAGTAGTCCTGATCTTAAGCCTCCCTTGTATTTTTGGCTCTATTAAAGGCTATCCTACAAGCATTACGATAGGTTCCCAGTTCCCTGGACCACCATACTTGTTTTTGCCTACCCCTAGGCTTAGCCAGTGGGCAGGCAGCGCAAAAGGATCGGTTGCATGCGCTAGTAACGCTTGCCAACATGTCCAGGGGCTCCATAGCCCTCGACAATAACATATCCTCCAATAATTCCCCATATTTGCCCCAGTTGGTCCTTCTAGGGTTCCTAAAGCGGTAGCATTGTGAATATCAAGGCTATAGGTTAAATATCGATGATCAGAAAAGGAGTGTTCCTTATCCACCCTGCAATTTTGAACCATATGAAGAATATTATTTGAGGCAAGGGTCAAGTCTAGAACCTCCTGCCTGTTACTAGTAATAAATGTGGGTTCCCGCCCAATATTACACACTGAAAGGTTAGTACTCATCAAATAATCAAAAAGCGACTCACCTTTTTCATTAATGTCCGTCCTTCTCCAGATAGTGTAATGCGCATTAGCATCAACTCCCAGTACCACACCTTCCTTTGATTGTTCCGCTTCACTAGTCTGCCCCTCCAGGTTATCCGGAGGAACCTCCTTCTCCCAGTCTATGTAGGCTGAAACTAGCCAGAATCTACAAGTGTCTACTTCCAGGCTAACTGCAGTAGTGTCGCCATCGCTGTATTGAGAGAAAAGGAAAGATTAGTATTATTTTTCCCAAGAATACAAGATCTGATCTGCCAGACTTACTAGAGGATATAATTTTGTACCCCTTGGTTATGAGGCCACAAATCCTGTTGTTATTAATCCAAGGTTCTTGGATTAGTATCACATTCTCACCCGACCTACTCAGCCTTAGAATAGTGAAGGTTAATTTGTGTTATCTTAATCATAACCTTTTAACCTTTACTTACCTCTATGGTATATTCCTGCTACCGCAGGAATATTATTTCCCGGTATTTTAGGATGCGCCGGATTTGCCTGTCTCGCTAACCCTCATACCCTCTGTAGAGGACTTGTCAGTGCCCGGTCTGCCGACATCTTCCTACATCGGTACACCAGCTCCTTCGCTTATGTGTTCCTCCTCATCTTCCAAGTGAATCCTTGCCAGACCGAGGTCGCCAGATTCGATCTCCCCCGTACCCTCAGCTTCTCCCACCTTGCTGCTGGTACCCCCTTCAGGCCTGAGCGGGTTGCCACCATGCTCGGGTTGGCCTCTCGTACGCGCTTCTGCCCCATCCTTTTTATAAACGTTGAGAGTAATCGACCCGAATCCGAAGTCCATTATTTCCTTCGTTTTGTGCAGGAGGGCAAGGGACTGCTTATTTATTACCATAATTAAAAATTTCGAGCCACCCTTCGCCTCCTCCTGCTTGACGATATTCCAATTTCCGGTCGGAAGATTCAGGTAACTGGCCTGAATAATTATCAAAGCCTCGTCAAAGCTAGCCAGACACGTGCCAGACACCTCCCCTAATTTGGCTATAGCTTTTTTATAAAGATCCACAGATCTAGAGTCCGAGCATTTAGTCATCTTCACACGCCCTTGATACCATCCCGCATCTCTGCAGGATGGGGGTGGTCCTGGATTTTCTCCTAGGATCTTTAAAAAGACGAGGTTGAGTGCAATATACACCACCCTTAATTTTTCCGCCGTGATGCTCCCTATCGGAGAAATGAAGGTCCGCCTGCGCAGAGATCAGTATACGCAGGTAAGGCTAATTACAACTGGAGGTCGCCAGGTATTCAGAGGGCTCCGATCACGACTGGGCTTTGTTAAATGGGCCCCAGCCTGGCAGATCGTCAGCACGGGTCGCTTTACACCTTAATCCGGCCCATTTGACATCATTTAGCGTAATCCTCCTTATACCTAGGTCACTTATTACCACCCGGTTAATGAGCATGAACCCGGAGGCGACGGAAATTATAAGGCTAAAAATCATTTGAATATTACTCGATGGTTAAGGAATGTTTGGTTCATAAACTTTATGGCGTTTTCATCAGATTAGTAAAGATTCTTCAACTACTTTATCAAAATTGTAGAAACTTTTACGTGATTTACTTTTACTGAACAGAATGGAGTGGGCACACGTTGACCTTTCCTCACTAAGCGATTAACAAACCGTATCAATTGGGAAAGATCCGGTTGCATTACAACCATTGTAGCTTTGATAAAATAATATACTGTGAAAAATTATGTACTGCTACAACCGTTGATTAGCGAACCGGTTTTATTATCAGCTTGTTTCAAAATCTTTGCCCTATACTGTACGCCAAAAGCGAATTTCAATTTTTTTTTTTTTGGGTCTAATTTTCATGGGTGTTATGCTGGCATTGTAGGGTTAAGATCCACGGATTAGGGGACAGTGGTGCACAATACATAGGCTCTCCTGTTTCAAAACGGTTGTACGTGGTGGAAAACGAAACCCCTCCAGAGTTGACCATGGCTGGCAGAATATAAAGGATCTAAAGCATATCCTGTTAAAGTTAGTCGAAAGTTTTCAACCGAAAGCATCAAGTCAATAATGTAGATTACGTTATTAATGTTCCAGTCGAAAATAAAAAATGTTGTGGTTATCAGTCGAAAGTAAACGGAATACATGGATTGCAATAAAAACTTTTGTAATAGTCTTACGTGGAACAGTTTCTTGCACCTAATCGTGGTAAATATTGGAAAATCAGAAGGATTCACAACATTGAAATAAAATCAGTATCTAGAGTGTATATCTGAAAATGAATCGATTTATGTGAATTGGTACTTAAGTTTCCCGTGGAGAATCTGGGAAAACTTGATTTTACAAAAATCATTGGAAAATTTGTATAAAATCAACCTCTTGATTGCAGTGATGTAACTTATTAATAGCCGTCGCAGGAAGAAAATTCAATTCAAGTTTTCCATAGGGAAATCGCGGAAAATTTTATTAGGTTTCCAGTGGAAAGTAAAAATTGAATGTATAAAATCAGGCTCTAGAGTGTTAGGTCTGGAGATGGATTTCATTTATGTGACTTGTCAATAGCTATCGCAGAAAAAAAGTTCAGTTCCTTTGTCCATTGGGAAATCTCGGAAAATTTTATAAAGTTGCCAGACAAAAGTTTTAAGATATAATTGAATATAGGCATAAAATCACCCTCTAGAGTATTAGGTTGTGAGATGTATTAATGTGTCTTGTCGATACCTATCGCAGGAAAAAAGTTCAGTTCAGTTTGTCGGGTGGGAAATCTTAAAATTTGTATAAAATAAACCTTTAGAGTATTTTATCTGGAAATAGGTTGCGTTGATGTGACTTATCAATGGCTGTCGCAGGAAAAAAAATCTGTACTAGTTTCTCGTGGGAAATCTCGGAAAATGCCATTTTACAAAAATTATTACACAATTTTTATAAAATCAGCCTCAACAGTGTTATGAATGGAGTTGGATTGCATTGATGTGACTTGTCAATATAGCTGTCGCGGGATAAAGATTCAGTTCAAGTTTTCCATTGAAAACCTTGGGTAATTTTATAAAGTTTCCAGAAGATACAAATTGAATGTAAAAAATCAGCTCGATTGTTAAATATGGAGATAGATTGCGTTATTGGGTGGCGGATTTTTCAAAAATTATTAGAAAATTTATATAAAATCAGCCTCTAGAGTGTTTTGTCTCTAGATGGATCCGGAGATGAATACAAGATCTGTTTTCGCCTCAAATGACATGCCTCCCCAGAACTTGCATTATCCACCGCCTTATGAGACTCGTTCTTCAATGCAACATTGTGCAAATCGCTCTCCTGGTCTTGTATATACTCTGTATCGCCCATCGTTGCCATGTAACACATCATGCTCTCGTCAGGGAATATGACTGTTCTCCATTGTTCTTCTGTCCAATCCAAATGCTCTCAAGCCAACTGAAGGCGGGCTTGCCGATGGGCTGGGGTCAATTTCGGCCATTCTGCTGGTCTGTGTGCAGTCAGATTACCTTGTTGAAGTCGTCTTCTAACTGTCCACCGACTGACTTGGGATTCACGAACTTCTTGGAGCCGCTGTCTCAATTGAACCCCATTCAATCGACGATTGGTTATTTTGTTAGTACCTTCAAGAGGTGGATGTGCTTGTTATGAAGTGGCCAGCTCGAGGCCCGGACCTAAACCCCATCGAACATTTATGGGATGAGCTGAAAGAAAGGGTTTGAGCCAGAGATGTTGTTTCTACGAGTCTCCAGGAGCTGCAACAAGTGATCGCAGAGAAATGGGAGGCGATAGCTCAAGATTTGGTTAAATCGATGAAATATCGAATGGAAGCTGCCATTCAGGCTGGGGGAGGGAATACTTCCCATTAATAAAAATGTTTTTTTTTGCTGATTCCCATGTTTTAATTAGATTTTTACTACTATCTTTCATGCAGATAAATTCACAAAAAACGTGTACTTCAGATGTTGACCCCAAAAATCACTTTGTTGACACAGTATAAGTATAAAAGTGGTGCCACTGGACAGGTGTTTAAATAAACTTTGAATCTTCTGCATTCAAGAAAATTAAACAAACATTGAATTTTTTGGTATTTTTGAAATTATGGTGAAAATTTATTAATGTGCGAATTTTTTGCACCCAAGTGTAGATGAAAAGTTGAAATATGGATGTGTGACTTTATATGCCAATAAAATGTAACATAGCGATGTTTACTTTTGTGATGTGAATCGGTGTTTTGTTTTTGTTTTTTGTGATGTGTTGAAGTGAAACCTTGGAAAATCAGCTTAATCATGCACCTCATCTGGTTCTGCTCGGGAAACGGGAAGGTAACACAGATTTTAAATTGGTCGTTTGATCTGATTGAGTTTTTAAAGTGACCACTCGAACTTGACCGTCCGAGCCATGATGTAATTCTGTAACCTTACCAAGAAACCAATGATTTACCGGTAAATTGTTGTCCTTAATCAGAACAATCTCGTTGATTTGCAATGACGGAGTTTGGTTCTCCATTTGGAACGTTGCTGAATAGATATTCGGAACTCGATATACCACTTCTTTCTTTCTGACTCAGGTGTTTTTGTTAACGGATGTCCTATTAAAAAATGTGACGGGGTAATTGGATCGACCTCGGTATCGTTTATGGCGCTCAATGGCCGGGAATTAAGAATTCCTTCGACTTCAGCGAGTAGGGTGTTCATCTCCTCGATAGTCAATATAATTTTACCAATCACCCTCTTAATGTGGAATTTCGTGGATTTAATCAGAGCCTCCCATAATCCCCCAAAATGTGGAGAATCAGGTGGAATGAAATGCCAATCAATACGATTTATAGCGAAGTAATTGGCAATGTAGCTCGAATTTTTGATCAATTTGTTGAACTCATTTCGCAATTTGGAATCAGATCCAATAAAGTTGGTGCTATTGTCGCTATGTAATTCTGAACAGACTCCACGACGCGCCGTAAATCTTTTAAGCCCCTTCCCCTCCCCAAAAAAATGCTTCACTGGAAAGGTCACCAATTAACTCTAAGTGAACTGCTTTCGTCCTTAAACAGACAAATAAGCATACGTGAGCCTTGTACGTAAAGTCCTCTACCTTTAGCCAGATGAATAAATAGAGGCCCTGCATAAACCACTTCAGTCTTCATGAATGGACGGATTAACTCAACTCTTGAACTTGGTAAACTGCTCATCAGTTGTTGTTGACATTGCGATTTAAATTTAGTGCTGATAACGCATCAGCGACTATTTCATTTGCTTTGATTTTGCCATCCAGTATTCTTGACAAGTGATGCCCAAAAAAGGGTTGGACCTGCGTGTTTGTTATTCAAATGATTGTCACGAAGAATTAACTCAGCGATTTTGGATTTTCCATGAATTATTAGAGGATTCGTAGAATATGGAGTTAAGCTGTTCTGCAATCTCCCCCCAACGCGAAGTAGCCCGAATTCGTCTAAGAACGGGTTTAAAGACTGGAGGCTGCTGCCTTTTCTGACTTCTCCTTTCGTTTGCAATGCTTTTATGTCATCTTCGTAGTATTTTCTCTCCTCGTGTTGACACAGTCTGCGGATAGTTTAAAGCAGCTCTTTTCTTTGTAGGCTGACGGAATTGGGCCTAGATTGTTGGGGTTTTGCAATGTTGCTGGCAAGTTTGATGACGGAGCTCATGACTCTTAGTAGTCTGCCGAATGACAAATATATTTTGCTGATGATCTCGTCACACTAATCGATGGCTAGTGTGGTTGTAATACAGAATGTGAATTGCTTATTTGATGCCTGTTCTTCAACGCTCCCATACTTTTGGTTTTGGGGTGGCCAGAATTCCGATGATTGTTGTAGCCAAGGTGGCCCGTTCCACTACAACTTATGAGACGTAAGTTCATTTGATGATAGACCTAGAGAGGCGCAGTCCGCTGGATTTTCAGTAGAACAGACGTGTCGCCAATTTTTTCGAGGTAAAGTGGACAGGACTTCTGAGGTGCGATTCCCTACAAAAGTTTTCTATCATCCGAGATGTGAGAATCGGTCCAAGTATATACTTCTTTGATGGATAAGTTTGATTCTCTTTTGATGATTTTAATTAGATCGGCCAAAAATACGGCTGCATAAAGCTTCAGTCTTGGTAGCGATTGTTGCTTCACTAATGCTACTCTAGTTTTCGCTGTAATGAGTTTTACAGTAATCCCATCTTCGTTGAATATCTTGAAAAATACCACGTCTGCATATGCCAGTTGACTTGCATCACAAAATCCATGTATCTCATTGCGTGAACTACTAGTTGTTTCTTAAGCTCTGGGAATAGAAAAAGCGCTTATAGATTTTAGGTTGTTCCTCAATCTCACCCACATCAAATGCTTATCTGATGGAAGCGGCTCATCCCATTCGATATTGGTGCCCCAAAGTGATTGTAGGAAGATTTTGAACGTTATGAACACTGGGGCGAGCCAACCCAGCGGGTCAAACAGGCGACTTGCTTCGGATAATATGATTCTTTTTGTAAACTTCGATTTATTTTGGATATTTGACTTAAATGTGAAATTATCAGATTTGGGATTCCATTCAATTCCCAACACTTTTGATAGAATCCATGGACTCGTTGGCCTGGGCTTGCATTGGCTTGTTGTCAGCTTCTTGATGATTATGCGGAATTCTATGCTATATGTTTGGATTATTGGACTTCCACTTTTTTAGGTTAAAGCCGTAATTTGTAAGTATTTCGAAGATTTTCTCTATGAGTTGCGATGCCTTGACTTTGTCGTCAGCTCCTGTCATCAAATCGTCAACGTAGATATCTCTGGATATGACATGAGCGGCATGCGGTGAGGATTTATGATGCTCTTTTAATATTTGCTTAATGGTTCTAGTGGCCAAATAGGAAACAGAGGCCAGATCGTAAGTAACCGTCATCAAACGGAAGTGGCGAATTGGTTCGGAAGGATTTGATCGCTAAACAATTTCTTGATATTTGGTGTCATCCGATGAAACATTTACCTGTCGGTATATTTTCTCGACATCAGCCGAGAAGACTACCTTGTGCTCTCTAAAACGCCATATAATGGCAAATAAACTCGATTGCGCATTAGGTCTGATCGCTAAACATTCATTCAGTGAAATTCCTGAGCTGGACTTGGCTGACCCATCGAATACCACTCGTAATTTGGTGGTACTACTTGAATTTTTTAGCACCCCATGATGTGGTAAGTAAAATTATTTATATTTAAAAAAATTTAGATAAATTGAGATGAATTGTTTTGGACGAATTTATCTTTATCTAAAGAGTTTTTTTTTTTTTTTTTTTTTTTTTTAATATTTATTTGAGCTTTAACACAATTTAGGTTTTTAAGCTCCTATTAATTTTACATAATATTTTTTTTTTTTATGATAATATATACAACGTATGTTACATATTTACATATATTATTATCAATATTTAATATAAATAAAGTTAATAATTTTTATGCTAATACTAGTTTACTTTGGTAAATCAAGTTAATAATTTTATATCTACACATTTTATTTGAAACATATTTGTGAATTTTAATATTAATATTTTTTTATACAAGTCAATTTTTTATACTGATATCAATTTATAATTTTATAACTGTTCATTTATTTGTTATAATATATTTGGTATATTTTAATGTTAATGTTTTATATAATAAGGTTAATGGTTTAATATTAATATTTATTTATTTGTTGAGATTTTTATTTATAAAAAGTTTAAGTACTTAAAATTGAATAGTAAAAATAGAGAGTGTTTTAGTAAATTAATAAGATTATTGGTATGAATAATACTGATATTTAATAATTAATTAAGTTATTTGTTTATTGTTTATATTTTAATATTTTATAGTAATTATATGTGACTGATAAACCCTATAACTTTGATAATTTTCAGAGTGCATCGTAAGAATTTCTCATTATCCCCCAAGGCTTCTTTAAGGTTTGGAGAGATTTTTGTTTTCCTTCTTTGGTGATTATACTTTGGGCAATTTATAAGTATATGATGATTAGTTACGGGACAGTGAAATATGTCACATTGAGGTGGATTACATCTTTTCATCAAATAATCATGTGTGTATCGAGTGTGGCCAATTCTGAGTTTACATACAATAACACTTTCATAACGTGATTCTCTTAATGATGTTTCCAATGGTGCTGTTGTTGTTTTAATCTCATATAGTTTATGGTCAATGCATTCATTCCGTCGGCCGTTCCACTTTTCCATTAAACTATTCCTCACATGTTTTTTTAGATCATTAAAAGGAACATGATCTTGTATTATTTCATGTAGATTTACAGCTGATTTAGACAAAGAGTCGGCTTGTTCATTACCGAAGATTCCTGAGTGGCTAGGAACTCACAAGAATATGATGTTCTTATCATATAATGAATGTAGTTTTTCTTGTATGTCTTGGATAATAGGGTTATTTATTTGGGAATTTTGGAGAAATACTAAACTTGAATAGGAATCTGATACTATAACAAACCGTGTGAAATTTGATCTACACGCCTTGGATAAGGCAATTTGAAGTCCTACAGCTTCAGCTGAGTATATAGACATGATATTTGAAAGTTTATATTTTTCCTGTTGTATTTAATGGTAGATTCCTACTCCAACCCTGTCGTTAGTTTTTGAACCATCAACATAAATAAATTGGAAATTTTTATATTGATCCCGAATCTGTTTGAATTCTGTTTGGTAAATATAATTGTTGGTCATATTCTTTGGAAATTTTAATAATTTTTTAATTACGATAGGTAGTTTTAGTTCCCAGGGAGGAATTTTACGTGGTTGGAGCGCCATAAGGTTTGGTGATATGAGGTTATAATTTTGGATTTCAAACAAAATGGTTTTAAATATAGGATCGGCAAATAATGATCCTTGTAGTGCATGGAGTGCTTTTGTTTGGAGGGGGTGATCTGAATAAGTAGATATTTTTGTTATGAAGTTTATTGCAGTTATGGCACGACGATAAGAGAGAGGGTTGACCCAGAATCACAGTGATGCTCTCGACTGGGCTGTTCCTAAAAGCACCAATCGATAATCTTAGACCTTTTGTGTGAATTGTATCTAATATTTTTAAATTAGTGGTAGATGCATTTTGGTATATTACACTGGCATAATCAAGCCTAGATAAAATAAAGGCTTATGTACTCTTAGTAGTAGATTTCTATCAGACCCCCAATGAATATTTGATAATAGTTTAATTACATTAAGAGTTTTAAGGCATTGTGTTTTCAATGATGCAAGGTGTAGTTTAAATGATAATTTTTGGTCCAGTATTACCCCAAGGTGTTTATGATTATTATTAAATGAAATTGGTTGACCTTTTAAATGGATATTCGGACTTGGGATGGGGCGATTTGTTCGACCATAAACAACACCTTTTGTTTTTCCAACATTAAACTCAAATCCATAGTTTTCTGTTCAAGTACAAAGTTTATCAATGGAATTCTGTAGGAGAGATTCACAATCGTTCATATTTTTAGATCTTATAAAAATCACTAAATTATCCGCAAACATAGTTACCTTAACAGGTGATTCAATTTGTTCAATTAATGGGTTAATTGCTATGAGAAATAAAATTACACTTAGTACTGAGTACTACTTAGTACTTAGGTACACCGTTTTCCTGTTCGTATGTGTCAGATTGTTTATTATTAGTGATAACTTTAAAACGTCGAACTTTTAGATAATGTTTAATAAACTGAAATAAATTTCCCGATATGCCATGTTGATCTAAGATATATAAAATATGATGTTTCCAAGTTTTGTCATATGCTTTGTTGATATCAAAAAATATTGCAATTATTTTTTCACCGTTTCGAAATCCCATTTGGATTTCATTAACAAGGTATCCCGAAGCATCAGTAGTTGATCTATGCTTTTGAAAGCCCATTTGAAACTTCGAAATTAGATTAAATTCTTTGGTTATCCATTTGACACGTTCAGCTACAAGTTTTTCCATAACTTTACACATAGTGTTGGTCAGTGCAATTGGTCTATAGCTTAGGGGTAATTTTTTATCTTTTCCAGTTTTGTTAATAGGAATAACATCAGCTGTAAGCCATTCATTAGGAAATGTATGATTTGTCCACAGATTATTGTAGAATTTTAGAAGGAATAATTTTGATTTTATGTTTAAATTAGTCAGCATTTTGTAATGTATTCCATCAGGACCTGGTGTAGAATCACGACAAGTTTTCATAATCTGGGTGAGTTGATTAATGTTGAATTCTTTATTGTAGCCATTATTTGAAAAACAATTTTGGTTTATAAATGGCCTATTTTCCGTAGTAGTCTTTATATTGATAAAACTATTGGAATATTGATTTGTTTGACTCATTGTTGAGAAATGGTTAGCGAGAATATTCGCAAATTCTAGTGGCTCGGAAAAACACTACCCATTTGTTATAATTGTAGTTATTTCTTTAAATCTAACAATTCCTTGGATGGCTTTAATTTTTTTCCAAATTTTTTGTGGATCTTCATTTGGTCCAAGATTATTTACAAATTTTTGCCTTGGTAGTCTTTTAGCGATACGAATACGTTTCCTAACAAGAGCTCGACATTTTCTAAAAAGGTGTAAATTTGATGGGCTAGGATTGCGGATAGCGTTCCTCTGTGATTTCCATCGACCTTTCAGCACTTCAGAAATATCCCGAGACCACCATGGTACTGGAGGTTTATGACAATTATTTGATGATATAGGTATAGAATTTATTGCTGCATGTCGTATTTCATCAACAATATATTGATTTGCAATATCTGGATCGTGGAAATGGTAATCATTTTTTAAATTGAGTTGTAGATTATATTTTTGCCAGTTTGCTTGATTAATTCTCCATCTCGGTCGAGGAGGTGGAGATGCTGCATTGGTTGGTATTTCTGTGGATAGTATAATGGTATAGTGGTTACTTGAACAAAGGTTGGGATATATGTGCAAATCAAAATACATAGATACAATTGGTGATGCTATTGTAATATCAATCGCTGAAACAGTCCCATTAGAATAAGTGTAATGTGTTGGTTCTCCATTATTTAAAATATTTAAATTGTATTTATCAATTAGATTTACAATGTTGGTGCCACGTTTGTCGGGGCGGGTTGCAAATCTATCCCAAAGCGGATGATGGGCATTAAAGTCACCCAAGATTATGAATGGAGTTGTTAGTTGATTGATAAGATGTTCAATATCACTTTTGGTTATATTATTATCATTTGGTAAATAAAGTGAGATCAACGTGATTTTATATGGGTAATAAATTTCGACTGCCATGGCTTGTAGATCGGTATCACTTTCAATTTCAACACTACTGTAATTATTCTGTATTAGTATTGGTACTCCACCTTTTGCTCTTTCATCATGATCCGTAATAACATCGTTTCTATATACTTAATAATTTTTTAGAGAAAATTTATTTCCAAATTTTAAATGAGTTTCTTGGAGGCAAATGGCCAATGGTTTGGTTTGATTTATCATTAGATGTAACTCCTCAATTTTGCTTGTGATTCCGTTAGGATTCCATTGAATTATACTATTTAAGTTAAAGTCACACATAATTAAATAATTTAAGAAAGAGACATATCATCATAATCGATATTCCCATTTCCATACAAGGAATTAAATGATTCAGTAATAGGGTTACCAAAAACATTTGTTTCATATTTACTTTCATTGATCAGATTCGGGTTTGCATCAATACTTGTAAGAGTACGGTTGCAATTTCTGTCATAAATATTATTATTATCAGTATTATTATTTTCTATGTTATCGTTAGTAGTATTTGTGTTAGTTGTACTATTTGGGTTATAAGGAAAATTTGAATTAATATTACTGTAATTGTTTTCTATTTCATTAGTGTTACTGTGGTTATTATTTTGATTATTATTATCGTTTACGGTTTTAATTTTTTTATTTGGTTTTTCAGAGATTTGTTAGTTAGAATTAATGGGTGGTCTGGTCTGATGGTGATATTTTCACAAGGTTGAATGTTATTTTTTAAACTGTTTATTGGTATAATTTTTGAAGGTCCTCCTTGTACAATTTGTTTTTGTTCATTAGTTTTAGATTTTTTACTTTCGGTAATTCTCGTTTTTGTAATATCAGCATATGTTGTATTTGATTGATGGGTTGTACTTAAAGCCGGTGTAGTGTTTGCAAAGTTACGGAAATATTTTTTCCCTGCTTCAATAAACGGTATACGGTCGATGGTTTTGATTTTGGTAATTTCTTTTTCTCTTTGAAATACTGGGCATGAATTATTAAAACTAGCATGTTCACCATCACAGTTTACACATTTTAGACTACATGGACTCATATGTCTTTCATCCAAAATTAATGAGCACAAACCACAAATAGGATCCACTGTGCATCGATTTTTACTGTGGCCATATTTCTGACAGTTTGTACATATAAGGGGGTTTCGTATAAACAGACGAACGTCTAATATTAGATACCCAGCTTTGATTTTCAAAGGGATTGAAGGTGAAGAAAATGTTAATATTATTCCAGGAGTATCTTCCAATTTCCAATCTCTGCGTTTTTTCATTCGTCTGGTACTAATTACTTTCTCGCTTGTGAGTCCATCAACTATTTCTTTTTCTGTAAGATTAAGTAGCTCTTTGCAATAAATGAAACCCTCAGAGTTATTAAGAAAGGGATGTTCCGTTACAGCGATGTTAACTAACCCACCGAGAGTTTTAGCAGCGAGTAATTTTTTTGTAGCGCTATTATTTATTAGAATTAATAACTGACCAGTTTTTAATAATTTGGCATTTTTAATACCGGTTTCAGTGATCATGGCAAGTGCTTTATCAACGGAAAAATCTGATAATGATCCAAGGGTTTTTTGTTTTTTCACATGCACTAGTGATTAAAAGATACTTTTCGTTATCAATATTACTTTGGTGAAAACTACCATATCGTCGTTTTACTGGTGAAGGTTCAGGCAACTCACCAAAATCTGCTTCAGATAAGAGAGTGCCGAATCTGTTTGGATGTTCAAAGTGAGGCATTCTGCAAGCAGGAGCCGAACTATCGATATTTCCACTTAATAAGATAGTTTATTTAAATTTGCACTAATCACTATAATTAATCACTACACAAAATGTTTTAATATATATGGTATAAGTATTTTGAAACTGTTCTTATTATAATTCTTCTTTTTTTGTTTTTGTTTTTGTTTTTTTTAATTTATTGTTTAAGAGCACTTATTTAGACGAGAGTCGAAACCAAACTGTAAAGAATTTTTAAATTATTATTTTAGACGAATTGTTTTTAGGTAAATTGGTTTTAGTTAAATTGTATTAGGTAAACTGTTTTTGACGAATTGCTTTAGGTAAATTATTTTTAGATGAATTGTTTTTAGATTAACTGTTTTAGATAAAACATCCGTTCTCCAAAAATATTAACGTAATAATTAAAAAAATTTAATTCAATAAATGTATAACCGGTCATTTTGACCGGTCGGTAGTTCTAGTGTTAAAGCACATTCCATTGCATTTAATTTGGTTGACAAGTCTGACCACTTTTGCTGTTGGGTGTTAATACCGGCATCACATTCGAATCTTTAAGGTTATGATAATTTTATTTTAACAAATATGAAAATTTAACTTAATTAGTTTATCTTTCGTAGGAAAAATTAATATTATCTTCTAAATAAAATAGAAGAGCCTATTTTTGTTTTGCACTGGCGCGTCGCCCTCGTTGAATAATGCCTCTTTAAAAAAATTTAGTAATATTAATTTGAATTTAATAAAACTATACAAATTTAAAATGTCTACTTACTTTTCGATACTCATTTTCCAAAAAATATGGAAAAAATGCCAATTATCCCAAAAATTAAATTAAATTGTTGCGCACTTTTGAAATTTTTAACCCAAAATTTTTTAACACAAGATAAATTGTAAAACACAAGATAAAGTGTAAATTTTTGAGGTTTGGTATCTTGTTCATTATTTAATTTATCTTGCTGAATAATTATAGAATGCTGAATAATTATAGGCTACATGACAACCAAATGTGAAAAACTTTAAAAAAATACTCGATTTAAAAATACTCGATAAAAAACTGTTCGTTCTCTAAGTCCTAGTTTCCACCGCAAATTTCATTGTAAATTTTACAACAGGGAAATTTTTGTTCTATGATTATGTTAGTGAATCGATATAACATGTATTAGTATCATTTTGACGTTTTATGAAATTAGTAATTTGCTGTTTTTTCCGTAATTTCCGTAGTTTGCTGTTTTTGCTGTAATTCCAATAAATTAATAATTAAAAAACAATCAAGAAGAAAACTATTAAAATACAATCCACTTAATTAAAATAACAAACAATCAAAACAAATACATAATATGACGTTTAATGCAGAGGTGTCCAAAAAATTTCCCTTCTATTTTAGTACCAATGTAAAAAATACAATGGAAAAAGTTGTAGCCATTAGTACAAATCGGTTGTTTTTTTCCAAAAATCGGTTGTATTTTCCAATATTTTTTTTATATGTGTGAGTTACAAATTGTCTGTCGAGACACAATTTTTTTGGGAATGTGTACTATCCATGTGAGTTTCGTTGAAAAAATTACAATGAAGTTTTTCGTGGAAACGTACACTAAATTAAAATGGATAGGCTGATTTAGGAACGTTGCCTTAGTACAATGGAATAATCAAAGGTGAAGCTGAAGCGGTTACAAATATATAATTAGTGTTGGTTCATTATGCACTATTCTATTAAGTAACCAAATGGTGCGCAAATTTATAATCCAATATCCAATAAATACGAATAAACTGTGCCTAACACTATTTAAAAAACAACCAATCCGATATAACATAAAATACAGAGGCACCCAAATAATTTTTATCGCTTATTTGTTTATTTATGATTTATAAAAATGTCAAATTTTATGATTACTATTCAAAACATTTTATTTTTGTAGAAATAACATATTTGCATGCTCATGCTCGTATAAATGTATATATATACAAAAGTACACCTCACATCTCTATAGACATATCAGAGAACTACATATGTAACGTGTCTGTATATACGTATAACATATACTTATGTATATACGGTGTGAATATTCAATATTGAGGTTGACAGTAGGTTGGAAAGAATTTTTATTCCTCGTGTTATCAAATTGAATAATATTTGGGTTTGTTGCGAGATATAAAGATACCGACAAATATACACACATGAACGATATATATACCATATACAATATTCACGAGACAAGAATTTGATACGGTTATTATATGAAATGAAAAAGCGATGAATGTAATTCAATGGATTCTCTGTACAGAGTACGAAAGTGGTGTACGAATTTATGTAAACAGCCAGAGAGATTTTTTATTCTGTAATTTTATTCTAAATATTTTGTATTAAAAATAATGTTGCAAAACAACATCTTTATCTCTTCAGCTTTCTACTCTTTAAACAAATGTACGATTTTTCAATGTAAGATGAGGTGCAAATTGTTCCACCGGTATCGAATTGTATTCGAGCAATTTTCGTTGGAATCGCTCTTGAACTTCTGGGCGAAAATAACACCAATATGGTATGTTTCCCCTGACTTGGTGTTTAAATGGTTCCGCTAGCCTTTGAATCCGTGCTGAACAAACGTAAGACTGTTTAGGTTTTACTGTTTCTTCTTTTCGGTGCATTTTTAAAATAATTTTTTTTTTTGTATTTGCTGTTCACTAATAATTTTGATGTGACACAATGACGCACAGCCAACTTTTGTAGAACTTAATCGTTTTTTATATATAAACAAGCAAAGGTTCCTAAAATTATTTTTCTAAGGGTTTGTTTGATGCGGTGCATTGTACAATACAATTTTCTTCTTTATTTCACCAACAGAAAATAAATCAAAGTAGATAAGGAAAACAGTGAACACCTCAAAGATGCCCAATATTATACGTTGTACAAATTTCAACTATAAAATATGTATCGGGAAAACCTTAGTCACGCCCACAGGAATTCGTAAAATACCTTAACTCAACTTTTGTTAATTTTATAAAGGTTTAGGAAGCAGAAAATATTTTATCGGGTTTATATATCATGCAAAATTAACAATAAGTCAATTATCTCAGTCTAGTAAAAGCATATTTGCTATTTTTAAGTTGTTTATTTGATAAAAAGCTTAACTTAGTAAGGACGAAAAAGATTTACGTAATTTTTTATAACCCTTTCCATCATTTCTTGTATAATCAAAAAAAAAAAAAGCAAAAGAATGTTTCCTTATAGAATATCCTTACTCTTTACTATCTACCACGTCATCCAAAATCATTCGAATAAAGCACAAAAAAACCGTTGTGTTTTGGGGATGGAACCGACAAAAAGGAATATTCATATCATAAAAATTTTATAACATAACTTTGTGATGGGGATATTTATGTATTATTGATTATATGCTAAATAAGATTAAAGCTCCGGTTTTTTTTATTTTTTTTATTTTTTGATGATTATTATTTTACTGTTCTACCGAAGAATGTGAGAATTATTAATTTGGTTGAGCAAGTGTAAATATTTATAGCTACAGGTGAGAAATTAACATATTCAATAAATATGCATGGATCTGCACTCGTATTTTTATTATAATTAATAATCAGAGCTTTGATTCATTTTGAATCCCCCAAAAAAAATTTAATTTAAGGTAAAGCTTTAATTGTTTTCTTAATTTTGTTTAGTTTGTGAATTTTGCAGGTAGGTTAGGTTAGGATAGTTAATTTCTTAAAAATTGATTGATAATCGACTGATCATCTATTCGACCTTAAATCCGTTCACATTTTTTTAGTTTTAAATACAAATATCTTATTGAGTATAATTACGATATAAAGATTTTTTTTAGAATAGCAGTCTTAATCGCTGGTTGTTCACTTCTGAAATGGCCAGTTAAAGGTAGCAATATTCCTACGAGAAAGTCGACAGTCGATAATGCAGATTTCGCTAATAATATCCAAGGCGAAAAAAAACATTGTCGATATTAGCAACGATTGCGACAAGTTTGCAAATGATAGTTATCGGAATAAAATTGACAATAGTTTAACATAGGAATTATATTTTTCCATTTTTTTGACGTTAGCATAAAACCCTAGAGTAATGCATCTGTGGACTATTTTGCTGTAATATATCAATAGCTATCTCTGGAAAAAAAGTTTGATGAAAATCTGGAAATTCGCTTTTACAAAAATCCTTAGGAAGTTTTAAAAGTCAATCTTTCAAGTATTAAGTCTGGAGATACATTTTGTATTGCGGTTTGTAATACTTGGTGGTCAGGTGTGAAGTTGTTCGGGGGATTCAAGCTGGCGCTTGCGGTCTGCTCCGTAATTTACAACTTCCACAAGTGCTCGTGTTACCTCCACGTGGTGACCGCTGGTAGCTAGATTGCTGATTCTTTGGCATCTAGGCCCAAACACGGTGCTAAAGAACTCAACCTTAAACAAATCGCTGGGCTGGGTTAAGGTGTTAATTGTACCGTGCCGATAATCGACCAGACTGGGGGCCCAGCTTTAAAACTAGCTCAGTCGCTAATGGTGGATCCGGATATTTGAGGCCCTCCGGATTAAGTAGTCTTATCTGTGTACTGCGGATCTCTGCACAGATGGACACTTGTTTCTCCGCTACTCAAGGAAACCATTCTGGATCTTGATAAGAACAAAGAAACAACAAAAAGAGTCCGGCTCACCAAAAAATCCGGAAATGTGTACAACGAGACTCAAGTCTGTAGGCCTGAATCTAAGTCTACAAATAAACAATGGGACATAAGGCTGGTCCCTCCACTCGGGTCACCAAATCTGAGTACACAAAAACAAAGCGGAACCTAAGCACGAACGCGGCTTGTTCCTCAAAACCAACCTGTTATACTAGGAGGAAGGCCTGGAGAGCTCTGAATAAGATAAATAACATCTCACTATAAGCCAGAACAGATAAGGACAAAGCCACATTTGCGTGGGCAAAAAAAGTCACCGAGAAAAAGTCGGAAGGCCCTTTAACTGGCTCACAGCTTAAAAGAAATAGATCTCAGGAGGAAAGTCCTAAGATCGCAAAGCGAACAAAACTCCATGCTTCCGCTAAGAGGCCTTTTAACGAGGTCCTCAAGGATCAGCTGGTTGTGGTAGTTATTGACAAATCCCTAGAGAGTGGCAGTATCACGCCCGCCAATTGGGGGAAGGTGGAAGAAGTCTTAGCCACCACCTACCTGAAAATCCTGTCGGAAAATCCAGGACCTGCTCTGCGTTGTCGGGACGCGGGCTGGCACAGGAATCAGGTGAAACTGACTGCCTGTGCAAATCAGAGTTCCATGCTGCTTTATAAGAAGGCAGTGGGGGGACTTGGCGAGATATAGCCCGGAGCCAGCCTTGCTGTAATTGATAGGGAGGAAATCCCCTGCAGACCAAGAGCTAGGGTATACATCCCTTCGGATCCTAGTGATCCGAAGGTAATACTCCAGTTGTTGCAGGTTAGCAACCCGGAGTTGCCAACGCACAACTGGAAAGTTGCTAAGCTCGAGGAGACGAAGGCTGACTATAGGTCAGCTGTTATCATCCTAAACAGGGAGGCACTGACTGCAATGGAAAAAACCAACGGATTAATCATCTATGGTTTTAGTGCAGTCACACTCAAGGTGTACAAGAAGGGCGCGGACAAGCCGGAGACTCCGAAGTCATCTTCAGAAACTACCGCGGTGCTTGATAGCTCATCTGTATGTGCAGAGGTAGCCAACCAAGCGGAAACTCTCTCCACTTACATGGGGATGTCAACGTCCATTGAATCTTCAAAGGAGCTCTCCGAGCACTTCACGTCAGAGGATAACTCTGATGTTACTGTGGTGATGAAGAGGCTGTAGAGATGACACTGACATTTTTTCAAGTTAATCTTCACCGCTCTAAGGCAGCATCAGCTGCTGTTATTTTAAAAATTGGGAAAGAAGCGACAGATGTCGTTTTGATCCAGGAACCTTGGGTCACTGAAGATCGGGTACTTGGGCTCAAGACTCCCTATTATAGATTAATGCACGCGAAAAAAGAAAGTTAGGTAAGGTCGCGCATGAAATGAATTTGACTTCCTCAAAAAGTCTAAACTACAGAAACAGGAGGAAAACCCACTGGGATACCTTTACTTCTATTCTAGGTAATTCACTACCAGTTCCGGTGAAAAAACCCCCAAAAACTACGCAAGAGCTCGATGGCTTGGTGGACGTGTTGTCCAGCGCTTTTAATAAAGCAATACTGGGCTATAGTCCAATTAGCAGGCCTAGGGGTAAATTTCGGCCACCCTGGTGGTCCAAGGAGATTTAACAAACTCGTCGAAAATGTAAAAGGCTCTTCAAAACACGATGGAAAAGAAAATCTGCTGTAGACTGGGACTTCTATAAGGAAGTCCTCAAAATTTACAAATATTAATTGAGAAGTGCCAAGAATTGCTTTTGGAGACTATACTGTGGCAAAATTTAGGAGTCTTCGGAGATGTCTAAGCTACGCAAAGTACAAGCAACTGGTCCTTCCATCCCAAGTTGTCTTCAACGGCCGGATGGGATATGGTCCACTTATAGTGCGGAATCGCTGGAACTTCTGATGGAGACTTATTTTCCTGGTTGTTCCGAATCTGTACCTAGCATATCAGTTGGTAAAAGAGCAAGTAGCCTCATAGGCCAGATTATTAGCAGAAAAAAGGTCCTGTGGGCGATGAACTGTTTTAAACCATATACATAAGTCGCCTGGACTCGATGGTATTATCCCTGGTCAGTCACACTCAAGGTGTACAAGAAGGGCGCGGACAAGCCGGAGACTCCGAAGTCATCTTCAGAAACTACCGCGGTGCTTGATAGCTCATCTGTATGTGCAGAGGTAGCCAACCAAGCGGAAACTCTCTCCACTTACATGGGGATGTCAACGTCCATTGAATCTTCAAAGGAGCTCTCCGAGGACTTCACGTCAGAGGATAACTCTGATGTTACTGTGGTGATGAAGAGGCTGTAGAGATGACACTGACATTTTTTCAAGTTAATCTTCACCGCTCTAAGGCAGCATCAGCTGCTGTTATTTTAAAAATTGGGAAAGAAGCGACAGATGTCGTTTTGATCCAGGAACCTTGGGTCACTGAAGATCGGGTACTTGGGCTCAAGACTCCCTATTATAGATTAATGCACGCGAAAAAAGAAAGTTAGGTAAGGTCGCGCATGAAATGAATTTGACTTCCTCAAAAAGTCTAAACTACAGAAACAGGAGGAAAACCCACTGGGATACCTTTACTTCTATTCTAGGTAATTCACTACCAGTTCCGGTGAAAAAACCCCCAAAAACTACGCAAGAGCTCGATGGCTTGGTGGACGTGTTGTCCAGCGCTTTTAATAAAGCAATACTGGGCTATAGTCCAATTAGCAGGCCTAGGGGTAAATTTCGGCCACCCTGGTGGTCCAAGGAGATTTAACAAACTCGTCGAAAATGTAAAAGGCTCTTCAAAACACGATGGAAAAGAAAATCTGCTGTAGACTGGGACTTCTATAAGGAAGTCCTCAAAATTTACAAATATTAATTGAGAAGTGCCAAGAATTGCTTTTGGAGACTATACTGTGGCAAAATTTAGGAGTCTTCGGAGATGTCTAAGCTACGCAAAGTACAAGCAACTGGTCCTTCCATCCCAAGTTGTCTTCAACGGCCGGATGGGATATGGTCCACTTATAGTGCGGAATCGCTGGAACTTCTGATGGAGACTTATTTTCCTGGTTGTTCCGAATCTGTACCTAGCATATCAGTTGGTAAAAGAGCAAGTAGCCTCATAGGCCAGATTATTAGCAGAAAAAAGGTCCTGTGGGCGATGAACTGTTTTAAACCATATACATAAGTCGCCTGGACTCGATGGTATTATCCCTGGTCAGTCACACTCAAGGTGTACAAGAAGGGCGCGGACAAGCCGGAGACTCCGAAGTCATCTTCAGAAACTACCGCGGTGCTTGATAGCTCATCTGTATGTGCAGAGGTAGCCAACCAAGCGGAAACTCTCTCCACTTACATGGGGATGTCAACGTCCATTGAATCTTCAAAGGAGCTCTCCGAGGACTTCACGTCAGAGGATAACTCTGATGTTACTGTGGTGATGAAGAGGCTGTAGAGATGACACTGACATTTTTTCAAGTTAATCTTCACCGCTCTAAGGCAGCATCAGCTGCTGTTATTTTAAAAATTGGGAAAGAAGCGACAGATGTCGTTTTGATCCAGGAACCTTGGGTCACTGAAGATCGGGTACTTGGGCTCAAGACTCCCTATTATAGATTAATGCACGCGAAAAAAGAAAGTTAGGTAAGGTCGCGCATGAAATGAATTTGACTTCCTCAAAAAGTCAACTACAGAAACAGGAGGAAAACCCACTGGGATACCTTTACTTCTATTCTAGGTAATTCACTACCAGTTCCGGTGAAAAAACCCCCAAAAACTACGCAAGAGCTCGATGGCTTGGTGGACGTGTTGTCCAGCGCTTTTAATAAAGCAATACTGGGCTATAGTCCAATTAGCAGGCCTAGGGGTAAATTTCGGCCACCCTGGTGGTCCAAGGAGATTGAACAAACTCGTCGAAAATGTAAAAGGCTCTTCAAAACACGATGGAAAAGAAAATCTGCTGTAGACTGGGACTTCTATAAGGAAGTCCTCAAAATTTACAAATATTAATTGAGAAGTGCCAAGAATTGCTTTTGGAGACTATACTGTGGCAAAATTTAGGAGTCTTCGGAGATGTCTAAGCTACGCAAAGTACAAGCAACTGGTCCTTCCATCCCAAGTTGTCTTCAACGGCCGGATGGGATATGGTCCACTTATAGTGCGGAATCGCTGGAACTTCTGATGGAGACTTATTTTCCTGGTTGTTCCGAATCTGTACCTAGCATATCAGTTGGTAAAAGAGCAAGTAGCCTCATAGGCCAGATTATTAGCAGAAAAAAGGTCCTGTGGGCGATGAACTGTTTTAAACCATATACATAAGTCGCCTGGACTCGATGGTATTATCCCTGCGTGTATTCAACAAACTACGGATCTAACGATTTCCTTGTTAGAGGTAATTTTTAAAGGCAGCCTAGAACTATGTCACATTCTTAGTAAATGGACAGAAGTGAAAGTTGTTTTTATACCTAAGGCGGGAAAACACTCACACTGCAATCCCAAAGACCTTAGACCGATTAGCTTGTCTTCCTTGTTTTTTAAAACACTGGTAAGACAAATAGAAGCTCATATTAGATGCACGATTATGTCGGAAAAGCTGTTTAAATCGCAACATACCTATTGCAAGGGGAGATCTGTAGAGACTGCACTTCATTCTCTTGTATTTTTCATTGAAAAATCTTTCGTACATAGAGACTACGCAATGACAGCCTTCTTGGATATTGAAGGGCCTTTAACAATGTGCTTCCAGGGGCTATAACTCGGGCACTTTCAGATATGGGAGTGGCCGAATCACTCAAGGACTAGATAGATAAGATGCTAAGAGGCAGGATCATAAATGCCAGTTTTTGGGCAATCCTTCGTCAGCAGACTTGCAAGCAGAGGTACACCACAAGGTGGCATACTGCCCCCTACTTTTGAACTTGGTCATAAATGACCAGTTGCTGAGACTGGAGGACGGTGGCGTCAAGGTGGTTGCCTATGCGAATGATATTGCTATTGGTGTGTGTGTGGTAAATATCCATGCACCCTTAGTGAGCTTATGCAAAATTCCCTTGTTACTCTTTCATTATGGGCCAATGGCTGTGGGTTGAATGAAAACCAAAAAAAACCC
Organism: Tipula vernalis; assembly: GCA_958295665.1. Taxonomy (NCBI): domain Eukaryota; kingdom Metazoa; phylum Arthropoda; class Insecta; order Diptera; family Tipulidae; genus Tipula; species Tipula vernalis. The sequence continues at coordinate 106,095,241 of OY282558.1, forward strand.
GAATTGGTTCTTTCCTCTAGGAAATATAAACTTCCTCACATCGATCCTCCCACTTTAAATGGGTTCAGCTTGACTTTCACAGTTGAAGCGAAGTTTCTGGGTCTCGTTTTGGATAGAAAATAACATTGGAAAACCAATGTTCTGGGAAGGGTAACGAAAGCTTCGATAGCGCTATACTCTTGCAAAAGTGCCATTGGGAAAGGATGGGGGCTGGAGCCCCGCATCGTACGTTGGCTTTATACCGCAGTAGTCACGCCCATACTCTTGTATGGAGTAATAGTCTAGTGGCCTGCTCTGGACAAAACTGTCAACCAAAAGCTGTTGACAAAACTTCAGAGAACAATCGCTCTGGGGATCAGTGGTGTATTGAGGAGCGCATCCACTTAGGCACTAGAGACTCTGATATTTTTGACTCCTCTAGATATCTTGGGAAAACAGTTGGCAGCTTGTACTATACGGCTGAAATCCATCTTAATGTGGACCTGCAACAATACAGGGCACTCATCTATTTTGTGCAACAAACAAATTCCCAAGACCACCGAATATACTGTCAAGTCACTATATTTTGACACAAAGTTCCGGACTAGGATCCCATCCAGGGAGGACTGGATGATGGGTGCAGTTTTGGAACCAGGAGTTATAAACTTTTTTACTGATGGTTCAAAACGGGACGAGAAAGTCGGGTCTGGAGTGTTCTGCGAGGAACTTCTGTTAAATCTCTCCTTTCGTCTCGCCGACTACTGTAGCATTTTTCAAGCTGAAGTAACTGCCATAAAGAAGTCGTAGACTGGTTAAGGTATAATGTAATATCAGTTTGAGATATTCGCATATATACGGACAGTCAGGCTGCCTTTAAAGCGCTTCAATCACACCTCCTTACGTCGCAAGTAGTCCAGAACTGTCTCTAATTTTTTAACGATATGGCAGATCAGTTCAACATTCACATTTTATGGGTGCCAGGACATTTCATAAGTACAGGGAATATAAACGCTGATGAACTGGCTCGACGTGGTACAACGGACCCTTTCTCCGAAAGCAGAAAGGATATTGAAATGCCTCTTGCGGTATGCAAACTGTTGCTTTAGGGTGAAGCTAGAAAGCTGACGAATGATAGATGGTTAAGTATCACTTCTTGCGTAATAACTCGGCAGGTCTGGCCAAAGTTGGACTTGGCGAGGTCCAAACAGCTTATCTCAATTCAGCGAAGTCAGATCAGTGTGGTTGTTGGAGTGATTACGGGGAACTGTCTCATAGGGTGGCATGCGAGTAGATTTGGTGTCTTCTCACATGACTACTGTAGTAGTTGCGAGGACGAAGAGGAGGAAGAGACATTACTTCATCTTCTTTGCACCTGCCCTCGTCTGGCACGAAACAAACTTAAATTTCTAGGGGCACTCCTCTTTAAAGACCTGACGGACCTCTGTTGGATGGACGTTCAACGTTGATATTAACACTTCAAAATGGTTCCAATGAGTTGGAGGAAACAATTATTGTGGTATCGCTACGCACCATTTTTGTATCTGTGCCTGGTCCTAGTGGACCGCCACCCAAACGTAACCTAACCTTACCTTGTCAATAATTAACGCTGGATTATACAGGGTGGCTGAGACCAAATGTTACTAACTTCACTCTGCTGTCATTTGTGTAGTTGTCATTTTCGCGCATTAATTTTTTGACAGATTGAAGTTTGGTTAGTTGTTTATATGTGGTCAATAAATAATTGTTCTAAATTAATATCTTAATAAAAAAATCGTAATGGAATTCAAACGTAATAGTGTAATTGCACTGTATTTGGGTGGAAATTCACAAACAGCAATAGTTCGTCAGCTCCAGCATTTGAATGTGAATAAAATGTTTGTGTATCGAACCATAACTCGATACAACGAAACTGGTAGCATCGCTAAACGCAACAGAGGCGGTCCTAAAAAGACAGCAACATCAAAAGAAATGATACGAAAGGTGAAGAAACGAATCCAACGAAATCCTCGTCAAAGTGCCAATCAATTAGCCGCACGTCTACATGTTTCACGATACAGCATTCAAACCATATTGAAAAATGAACTACACTTGAAGCCCTACAAGATACAAAAAGTTCAAGATCTTACGGAGGCACAAAAAAAAGTTAGGCTTGAAAGAACACGAGCATTGAAGGCCTTGGCCGAACGTGATGAGATTCCAAAAATTGTCTTTTCTGATGAGAAAATTTTCACCATTCAACAGCATGTGAATAAACAAAATGATCGTGTTTGGTTAGAGGACAAGTCCAACGATAATTTGGACACAAGAGTTGCCATGCGCAAGCAATCACCAGCTTATGTTATGGTTTGGGCTGCAGTTACTGCAGATGGACGCACTCCTCTGGTTTTCATCGAACATGGAGTCAAGGTAAACCAAGAGATGTACCGCCAAAAGATCCTAAACGATGCTTTGCTACCTTGGGCACGTAAACACTTTGGTACGAACCGTTGGACATTCCAACAGGACTCGGCACCGTCACACAAAGCTCGAGCGACACAGCAATTTTTACAAAATTGCGTTCCGCGGCTGATTTCGTCGAAAGAATGGCCACCATATTCACCAGACTTGAATCCCATGGATTTCTCCATATGGTCCATTTTGGAGAGTAAGGTGTCCACTAAAAAATACGAAAGTGTTGATGCATTGAAGTCAGCTCTTGTTCGAGAATGGAATAAAATTCCGCAAGCCCACGTTCGGTCAGCATGCAATGCTTTCTATGGAAGACTGAATCAAATAATCAAAGCCAAAGGAGGTCATATCGAGCAGTAACATGTTTTTCATAAAATGTAATATGTTTTCAACATATTCCACGAAATTTCAATAAAAAATAATCAAAATTAAAAAAATTACAGCGTTTTCATTTGGTAACACTTGGTCTCAGCCACCTACGTACTTTCTTAGATCCAGTTTCAGTTTCCCAAAATCTGGGATGGAGCTGCCTTTCTGAAGTAGGGTATTCATTTGTTACTCAAGCGCGTATACCTAGCTCTAAAGACTCAAGGCCCATATCCTTCCATTTTTGATATTTTCCTTTTCTACTTCGTTCAGAAGAAGTTCATTCTATTTCGAAACGAGTTCAACTCTCTAACAATACAATTTTATTCTACATTATATTTAGTAACTAATAAATTTTAAAGATTTTAAATCTCGTTATAACGAAACCAAAGGGACTGAGAAAATAAATTTATTTATTTTATTTTAATTTCTTATAATTCAATTGGTTAGCCGTAGTACATGGGCACATAAAAAAATTTACATTTAAGCAAATAATAATTCATTGCGAAATTTCAAGTTCGTTAAATCGGTATTCGTTATAAGGAGATTTCACTGTATTTATTCTATCCTAAAAGTATGACTTACGTTTATCGTATCACTGTTCATAGTGTTAACATCGTTTTGTTCGATACAAATTTTTTTTAGTTACAAAGCGCAATATTGTATTCGAATGATGATTTTTGTGCAGGTTTTCATATTATTATAGTGAAAATAAAATTACATATAGTAATCTGTGTCTAGCTGTCAGATTTTCCCGTTATTTCTGAGCTAATCGTAAAAAAAACTGTGTTTGTGTATTAAAACTGTAAAAGTGTAATCTTGATATTTTTGACGTTCACGTTATGCCACAAAAGTGTGTTGTTTTTGATGGTGTCGTTGGAAACCGTAAAGTATGTCATGTTTCTTGTGTATCAGTAGCGGAAGATTAACTTGATCGGTTAAAAGATGGTTCAGCTTTGTGGAAATGTGAGTCTTGCACGAGAAATAGCCGCTCATCGCTAATAATTAGTGCGGAAACTGATCATGTTTCTAATGGATCTACGAATAACGTTAATCTACCGGATATGATGAACATTCTAATGGAGCTTAAAACCAATATCACTAATGTGGAAAGATCACAAGATTTCGTAACCAGTTTTTTAGAGGATTTAAAGAGCCAAGTTAAAACGGTTATTGTTGAAACTAAATTTCTCAAAGCTGAGTTCAAGGAGTTGGAGTCTAAATGTGTGAAGAATGAATTTAAAATCACTCAATTAGAAGCTCAGCTAGATTTATTTGAACTAGAGAAACTTCGAAATTAAATAGTGAACCTAGTATTGTATTATTTTTTTTTATCTTTTTACGAGTGAAATGTCGTTGATGGTTTCAAAGCTATTACTTCCAAATATTTGTAATACGCGACAAAACTTTGATCGTTGGCTCAATTACCTAAATTAATAATATTATCAGAAATTTGGATAAATGATTTTGAAATTGGCAATTATTCATTAGCTGGATTTAAGTTTTTTGCTAATTGTACTAACATCCAGCGAGCTGGTGGTGTTGCTCTCTTCGTGACTGATAACTTAAATATCAAAATGCATAATGATCTTAAATTAAAGACAGCTGATGTTTTAGTAATTGATACTTACATATTTTGAAAATACTAAAGTAACTATTGTGTGTATTTACAGACTTCATTCTTATAATATTGACGCATATTTGGTTGAGCTTAATTTGTTCTTGATTAAAATTAAATTAAAAAATTTGCTCCTGGTGGGGGATGCCAATATTAACATTTTGAGCAGCTCTAGACATTTAAGCTTTAGAATTTTTAATGTTCAGCCATGGATTATTCTGTGATGTAAATGTGCCGACCAGGATTTCTAGTGTTTATTCATCTTGCATTGATCATGTTTTCTATCGATGCTCTGATTTTGTAATTGAGTCTACAGTTGAGGATTTACGTATCACGGACCATTGTGCCATTTTTATTTACTTGTCTTTTAAGGGCACTAACAAAGATCAATCTAATAATAAAATTATTACAGATATGAAGTTTCTGATTAACTTTGACCGTCTGATCTAATTTTTGTTACTTGAATCTTGGAATATAGTCTTATCTGAAGCCAATATTTCTGCAGATTTCGATTTGTTTTCCACTACGCTCTCTAGTTACGTTGACCAATGTAAATACGTAGGTAAACCGAATAAAATAACTTTCAAGTTTAAACCGTGGATGAACAATTCCCTTCTGTATAAAATCAATAAGAAAAATAAGCTTAGTAGAAAACTTAAAAAAAATCCCAGTAATTTGGACTTATCAAGTTATCTTTGTCAGATGTCAAAACAATTAAAAAAGGAAATATTTGAGGCTAAATCAAAGTATTATTTGGGTCGATTTCAAAAGGTTACCGGTTTACGTTAAACAACAATGGTCATTAATTAATGAAATTCTAAATAATGATACGTTTCGCTTCTGCAGGGTATATAGGTAATTGTTTTAATTCGTATTTTTACAATGTTGTATCAAAGGCTCGTAAGGAGCTTCCCGACTGCTCGCGACTAACCTAAATCTAGCAGCAGTTTTTTTCATGCATTGTTCATCTACAGAGATATTTCACATTATAAACTCACTTGAAAATTGAAGATGAACACCCTGCTCAACATTGTTGATATTTTATGCATTCTCTTTAATCGAAGTATACTAAAGGCATTTTCCCTGAGTCACTTAAATTTGCTGTAGTAATCCGGCTATTTAAAAAGGGAGATCGTTTTGCAAATTGTGAACTATCAACCAATTTCTTTACTTTCTGTGATCTCAAAAATCTTTGAAAAAGTATTCAAAACGAGGGTAGTTAATTTTTTGAATGGATCGAACTTTTTTAGTAAGTGTCAATTTGGTTTTAGGTGTAATTTAGGAACTAAATATGCTCTGATGGAACTGCTAAATCAACTTCATGAGGGTCTTAATAATTCTAAAATGGTAACTGCTTTATTTGTCGATATTACAAAAGCTTTTGATATGGTGAATCATTACGTTCTTTTGAATAAATTTGTGAAATATCGGTTTTCATAATCAAAATCATTTATTGTTAATCGTTCACAAAATGTTCATTTTGACGTTTGCGTTAGTGGAGCACTGGTCCTGGAAGCCGGTGTCCCACAGGGTTCAGTACTTGGCCCGATTTTATTTTTGATTTATATTACTTCGGTTTTCACTCAAAATTTTAAGGGTAAAATGGTGGCTTTTGCTGACGATATGACTTTTGTGTACAATAGTTCTAATTATTCCACAAATATATTTGATACTAATTTGTGCAGTGGTTCGCTGCACACAAACTGGTATTAAGTCCGAAAACTAAAGCAATGTTGTTTTAATTTAAATGAGTTGCATGCTTTTAATAGAGAAATAATTTATCACGACTGTCGTTGTAGTAAGAGTGGTAATTGCCTGGCTAATTGTTTGACGATTGATTCCGTGAATAACATTACATTATTTGGGGTTAATCGTAGATAGCCGTTTGGACTAGAAATGTCATAGTACTACTTTTTCAATTTTTGTCGAATGTTAATTAATTCATGTAATTTCTAACATGCTACCGGTTATTAGACCATTTTAATTGTGTTTTTTTTTAACACGTAGAATTATATTAGTATTTACGAACGATCATTCAACAAAAATTGAAAAAGTAAAATTAGCTTACACAGAAATAGAGCTGTGTGAATGTCGTGAAAAAGAAAAAATTGTAAGAGAATTTATTTGTATTAGTATGATTCTCTAGTACTTTACGCACAGTACTTTCTGTATATATATAGAATATAAATTGTGGTATAATCAGTCCAGTCGCCGCGGCCTGATGAGAAGATTGATTTTTTCATAATCATAAGCTCATCAGTTCGAAACTGGATTGAATCCTCTTACAACCTTCGGAACATATTAAAATCATAAAAATTAAAAAAAAATTAAATAAATAGAATTCTGTCTATTAGTCGGTTTTGTTGAATGATCGTTCGTGAATACTAATATACTTCTATGTAAGTGTTAGTAAAAAAAAATATATTTAAAATGGTCTAATTACCGGTAGCATGTTAGAAATTACAGTAATTAATTAACATTCACCAAAAATTTGAAAAAGTAAATGTTGTTACCAATTCATTAAATAACGTGAATCATACAACAGGTCATATAACTAAATTAAATAATTTGATTTTTATTTGTTTTGTGTCACACAACACCGTTTTTTCGGCAAAGCCAATATTAAATGCTTACTAGACGTTATACTGTTATTGTTTCTGTGTATAATGTAATAAATTTTGTCGAGTAAATGAAATATAAAAATCATAATAAATTTTCCTTCAATCGTGTGTTTATTTCATTCTCAAGAATATTAAGACCTTACCAGTGGTAATCTTAATAATCATCAAATATACAAGTTAGCTTACACAGAAATAGAGCTGTTTGAATTTCTTGAAGAAGAAAATATTGTAAGAGAAGTTATCTGTATTAGTATGATTCGCTAGTACTTAATGCACAGTACATTCTATATATATATATATATATATATATATATATATATATATATATATATATATATATATATATATATATATATATATATATATATATATATATATATATATATATATATATATATATATATATATATATATATATATATATATATATATATATATATATATATATATATATATATATATATATATATATATATATATAAGTTAACACCATCAGTAATGTTGAATAAGCACAACGTGCTTAGTTGACACCAATGATAACACCGATTCAGCACAACGTGACTACCGAGACACGCGAAGACCAAATATGCTGATCTACCATAAATATAATGCAATTTAATATACCTTTTTCAATTTCTTAGAATAAGAATTTTTTATATTACTTTTTGCAAAGTAAGATAATTTAATTTTTATATATAAAACCATGTAATTTGTAGTATAAGTTTAGTTTAAGTTTGGATTTTAACAAATAAAGTGTTTTATTTAAACCGAATTCCATTCTAGCTCATTAAGTAGCGCCGAAACAGTCGAACCATCGGGAATAATACTAAGTGCATAAAATTGTAGCAAATTCTAAACTACAATTAGTGTAAAAATAACAGTGAATAGTATAACACTAAGTGCATAAAATTGTAGCAAATTATATACTACAATTAGTGTAAAAACAGTGAATAGTGCAGTGATCGCAAAAACGTACCGCAGTAGGCCGTTTGTGAGAATAAAAACAAATAGCTAAAAAGGAAAATTACGTTCCGTCCAGCGCACGCCCGATTGGTATTGTCTTGTGCACACGTCCCGAAGTGCACCGTCTACATGAAGATTGAGATAATAATTTTCTTGTAAGTCTATTGAAAAATTAAAATTCAATTACACAAATCTAGTGTAAAATAAAAATTAAAATTTGGTTACACAAATCTAGTGTAAAATAAAAAGTAAAATTTTTAAATAATAATAACCAGTTTCCGAAACTTTAATAAATCTTAATAAGAAATCTACTTGAAATTAAAATAATGGCAGATTTAGAAATAATTAAGAATACATTAAAAGAAATTACTGGAGCTTTAAATGCCCAGATTGAGTTAACCAAAAAAATTGAGAGACGACTGGACAAGTTGGAAAATCCACTGATTTTGACAGCCCCTACAGCGCTTGTCACATCAAGAAACGAAGAAGAATTAAAAGAAATAAGCCGCTTGCCTGATTCCGTCAAAGAACTACAAACATTTGACGGAAATCCCACCCAATACTTGTCATGGGTGCACAGTGTGGAGAATATACTAAGAGATTACGAAATCTTGCGGAATAAGCCTATATACCGGGCGATTCTTCAGCACATCCGCCAGAAAATTCGAGGGAATGCCGACTCAGCGCTGATCTCATACAATATTTTCAATGAAGAATGGGTATCAATCAAAAAATGTTTGTCGTTACATTACGCCGATAAACGTGACCTTCGCACATTGGAACATCAATTAAGTACGTTGTCACAGAGAAATACAACAGTAGACGAATTCTACGCTAATGTAAAAAACCAATTCTCCTTGATAGTCAATAAAATCAAGACGGAGGATTACACGTTAGAAACAATTAACGTTTTGGTAGAAACGTATCGGAATCGAGCACTGGACGTATTCATCCGTAGATTAAACGGAGATCTGGCCAAGATGTTGATCATCCAAAAACCTGCAACATTACCCGAGGCATACGCATCCTGCTTGGAAATTCAAAACCTGAATTTCAGGAACATGGCCATTCACAAGAGAAATATTAGAATGTCGTAACTGCCCCGATAAACCAAATTTCGTATAATCATGCACTAGCCAAAAGTAACAACGCATTACCAACCCAATGGAGAAACAAGGCTTACAACATACAACACCAAAACTACAGCAGCCCTTTTGGTAACCAGAACTCGAACAACTTCCAACCACCAAGGCCGAACTACCCTAAGCCGCCAACACCGATGGAAATTGACCCATCAATACAAACACGGCAGGTGAATTACATCAACCGCCCCACTCCTCAGGATAATATGATGACAAAACGAGAACATTCTCATATCCATGAGCCAAGGAAACAGCAAAGAATCAACCACTTAGAGACACAACTGGAGGAGGAATACTATAATCAATTAGCTTACGACAACACCGAAAACGAGGTATCCAATGACGAGCGGGAAATTGAAGATAATTCTGAAGTAAATTTTATGATGGAAGCCTCTCTAGCATACCTTACCTAGAGTATCGGCTTAAAAACGGAAACACACTCAAGTTCCTAATCGACACAGGAGCCAATAAGAACTTCATAAAATCAGAATTAGCCGTTTATGCAAAACCAACCGATAACCAATTCCAAATTAGATCAGCAGGAGGTGACATCAAAATCAGTCAAAAAATTAGTGGACCATTTTTTAAAAGCATTGTCATCGACAATACCATCGATTTTTTTATTCTGCCAGGATTAAAATCGTTTGATGGCATCATAGGTGATGACACATTAAAGGAACTAGGGGCACTTATTGATCGGAAACACAATGAATTGATCATCACACCCAACATACACATTCCGTTAAAAGAAAAACCGTCGTGCCAAGTTAATAATATAGAAGTTCGGGATAGTCATCTTTCAGCAGACACAAAAAAAATATTGCACACAATCATCTCGAAATTCACAATGCTCTTTGGACCTGTCAATAATTTCGAAACCATCGATACCGAAGTACGCGCTGAAATCAAAACCACCAGTGAAGAGCCGATGTACACCAAATCATACCCGTATCCATACAATATGAGGCAAGAAGTGGACAAGCAAATTGCTCAACTCCTCGCAGATGGGATTACACGACCTTCCAAAAGCCCCTATAATTCCCCGATTTGGATTGTGGAAAAGAAATTGGACGCTTCACAAATAAAAAAATATCGAATGGTAGTAGACTTCAAGAGGTTGAATTCGGTGACAGTAGCAGATTCCTACCCCATTCCGGATATTTCAAATACAATAGCGAATCTAGGTGATTCCAAATTTTTTACAACTATTGATTTAACGTCAGGATTCCATCAAATCAAAATGAAGGAAGCCGATATTCCAAAGACTTCGTTTTCGACAATGAATGGGAAATTCGAATTTCTAAGACTCCCGTTCGGATTAAAAAATGCACCCGCAATCTTTCAGCGGATGATTGATAATGAACTAAAAGAGTTCATTGGAGAACTATGCTACGTGTACATAGACGATATAATTATCTTCGGAGGGAGAACTGCAGAAGAACATCTAGCCACCGTCGAGAAAGTCTTTTCGAAATTACAGAAAGCCAATTTACGTGTAAATCTCGACAAAACAGAGTTTCTAAAGACAGAAACGGAATTTTTGGGTTATTTAGTAACAAACAAGGGCATCAAGCTGGATCAAAAAAAGTACAGGCCATTCGAAACATCAAGAAACCCGAGAACTTAAAAGATCTCAAATCTTTCCTAGGGCTTGCATTATATTATAGGCGATTTATCCGAGATTTTGCACTTATAGCTAAGCCATTAACGAACTTAACGAGAGGAGAAAGGGCGCAAATCAAAGCATCGCAATCCAAGAAAGTGAAGATTAACCTAAACCAGAAAGAGTTAGAAGCATTTCGCAACATCAAAGAGCTCTTGTCTTCAACGGAGATATTGATTTTTCCAAATTTTGACAAGCCGTTTCTGCTAACTACGGACGCTTTTTCATCCGCCATCGGTACTGTATTATCTCAAGGAGAGATTGGAAAAGACCGGCCAATTACATACATCTCAAGATCCTTGAATAAGACCGAAGAGAATTACGCAGCGAATGAAAAGGAGATGCTAGCCATAATATGGGCACTGGATAACCTTCGCAACTACTTATATGGGGCCCGCAAAATTAAAATATTGACGGACCATCAACCGCTAACGTTTACGTTGTGCAATAGGAACAACAATGCCAAGTTAAAAAGGTGGAAAGCTCGATTAGAGGAATACAACTATGAGCTTATCTACAAACCTGGCCATACCAACAAAGTAGCGGACGCTCTGTCGAGACTAGAACTCGAAGCGAACACATTGTCTACCACTGGAACCATTTGCAGTGCAGAGGAGGATTCTATCGACTTAGTGCGATTCTGTGAAGTACCCATCAATGTTTTCAGGAACCAACTGATCTTTCAAAATGGTCAGGACATTTATGTTTATGAAGAGCCGCATCCCGCTTACCACAGACACTACATAAGCAAGCCAGAACTAAATAAAGAAATTTTAAGCAAGATTTTACGGGAACGATTGCATCCAACCATCATCAACGGAATCAAAATCCCTGAGGAATATATTCAACTTCTACAAGAAGTATTTAAGGAAAGTTTTTCTAGCTTCAAATTACGCTTAACGCAGAGAATTGTTGAAGACTTTCGGAATGAAGAAAATAAATTCTCCGTCATAAAGCAGGAACACAAGCGGGCACATAGGAACCACATAGAAAACAGAAAGCAAATTTTGGAACGTTATTATTTTTCAAGGATGGCCAGCTTGATCAAAAAATACACGCAAACATGCGATATATGCAACATAAATAAATACGACCGACATCCATATCGTGTTGCTCTTCAACAAACACCTATTCCAACATATCCTGCATAAATTCTTCATATTGACATAATGGAGATCAAAAATGAAAAATTCTTAACGTGTGTGGACAAATTTTCAAAATTTGCAAAATTTTTTCGCATCAAGAACAAATCAATTTTGCACGTACCAGACAAAGTCATCAAAGCGATACATTACTTCATTGCACCTCGCATACTCGTGATGGATAACGAGAGAAGCTTTGTGAGTCCTGTCATAACGGACTACTTAAAAACCTTAGGTATCCAAATCTACCTAACACCTTCACAACGAAGTGAGGTAAATGGGGCGATCGAGCGAGTTCATTCTACCGTACTGGAAATAGTTAGATGCCTCCAGAACGAATACAGGGAACTGTCCACAAAGGAACTCATCAACATTGCGGTGGACCGATACAACGATTCAATACACTCGGTTACCCAACAAAAACCGAACGACATCTTTTTTGGACGAATTGAGAGAACCAACTACCAAAATCTAGTAGATTTGAAGACAAAAATTCACGAGGATCTGATTGAAAGACTACGGAAAAATCAAGACGCCACCATTACAAGGGAAAATAGTAAGAGAGTCGACCCAAAAACCTATGAAATAGGCGATACCATCTATACGGCAGTGAAACAAATCCAACGAAAAGATAAGCCGAAATTTCGACAAGAAACAGTGGCACAAGATAACAATGTCACTGTAACAACTACTTCTGGAAGGCGCATCCACAAAACCTAAATTAAAAACCTACAACAATAATTACCCACTATTATCACAATACTTACAACAACCTTTCCCTCTCTTCCCTTCTAGTTCCTGGCTCTGGCGTTTCACTATGCCACTGAGCATCTACGAATACAATACTCCAAACGTAACAATAAAACAAGGAAATGGACGAATAATCCAATGGAGTTTCAAGTTGATTCATGTCATCAATCTGAAAGATTATGAAGAAATCATGAATCGAATAACGCCATCAATCAACCGCATTCATCAAGACAACATCCTTCAACCGCAATTGATCCATCAAATGAAAGTAATAACACAGCTGATTTCAGAACTAAAAGGTCACTCACGCGCACAAAGATCAATAAACTGGATCGGTAGCGCCTGGAAGTGGATAGCAGGATCACCCGATGCTACTGAGTGGGATTAGATAATAACTAGCCAAAACAAGATAATTAGCAACAACAATCAACAGTACAGGATTAACAAAGGTCTGACAAATACAACTCAACAATTGCTTGCGGAGTACAACAAAATTATAGAGCACTTACACGACGAATCAGATGAAAAACTTCACCAAGTCTTGTTTAATCGACTAACCATTCTCAAAGACGAAATATATGAAATAGTCCGAGCTGTTCAGTTAGCCAAAGGAAACATCGTCAATACTAATTTGTTGAGTAAATGTGAAATTAGTCGGTTAATCATGGAAATTGAAACCCTGCCGTATGCCAACGAGATAGAGGCAATCGAGTATGCTGAACCAATGATGATCATGAAGGAATCCACTCTCCTTTACGTCCTCTCAATGCCGAAAACTAGCAGACAGGACTACAATCACATCATCATAAGATTAACCTCTAGTCACAATAAACGCATATACATGGAATTTAACGAACTTCTTCTCAATCAAGATGAGATATTTGGAATTGTCAGAAAATACCACATATTCATAGAAACGACCATTTGCAATCTAAGCGGTTTAAAGAAAATACTACCGGATCATTGTATCTATCAACTGATAAAAGGATTAAATGCTAAATGCGAGTACCAGTTCCACAAACAAGAAATCATTGAAACCCTCAATGATCATACCATATTTCTGAGCAACTTCGACGGAAAAACTTAATATAACAACACGAGTCAACACTTAAAAGGAAGCTTTTTGGTGCAATATGCTAACGAAACGGTCCAAATCAACAATTCCACATTCGTAAGTAAGGAAGTGAAGACATTCCAAGTTTTACCATCCATACCCAGGGAACATTGCGCAATTACAAGAATTATACAACGAACACAAGGAAGCGGCCGCTATTGACGGAGGGATCATAGTCATTATTTGTGGCCTAATTGTCATTTTTTTAATACACAGGGCGAGACTCGCTCATCAAAGGGGATTGCTGATCTTCTCAAAACCAACTGTCCAAATATAAAATTTTCTTCCCACTCATCAACCTGGAATTCAACCTATCCAGTTAAATTTTTGATCCACGGGACGTGGATTTTTAAGAAGGGAGGAGTTAACACCATCAGTAATGTTGAATAAGCACAACGTGCTTAGTTGACACCAATGATAACACCGATTCAGCACAACGTGACTACCGAGACACGCGAAGACCAAATATGCTGATCTACCATAAATATAATGCAATTTAATATACCTTTTTCAATTTCTTAGAATAAGAATTTTTTATATTACTTTTTGCAAAGTAAGATAATTTTATTTTTATATATAAAACCATGTAATTTGTAGTATAAGTTTAGTTTAAGTTTGGATTTTAACAAATAAAGTGTTTTATTTAAACCGAATTCCATTCTAACTCATTAAGTTATATATATATATATATATGTATATATATAGGGTGGTATAATAAGTCCAGTCGCCGCGGCCTGATGAGAAGATTGATTTTTTCATAATCATAAGCTCATCAGTTCGAAACTTGATTGAATCCTCTTACAATCTGCAGAACATATTAAAAAAAATTTAAAAAAAAAAAAAAAGTCGTATGTCTATCTGACCTAAATAATTCACTACATTCTGGTATTATGAAAGTGTATCTTTTTTGTTCTAACTGTTCTTTTTCGGTTCTGAAAAATTTGTATCAAGCCCTAATTGAGTCCAGATTACGCTGCAATATTTGCTGCTGGGGCGGTACGTACTACAAGTCAGTCCGGCCTTTGGTTATTGCTTAAAAGTTCATACTCAGATTGATGTTTTTTAAGAATAAATTGTGCTCATCTTGGCAGTTATTTAAAACGAGTAATATTCTTCCACTTAAACATCTTTATGTTTACAAGGTCATGAATGTATATTTTGAGAGATGTGGAAATCGTTTCTTGAGTTGTCAAAGAACTCCGTTTTTCCTGGTAGGATACTTCGAGGCTTCGTTTTCTAATACTTATAGTTGTCGTTTAATTAACGTGAGATAATTAATTTGCCCTCTTATTTTAAAGTTATGATTAAACTTTTACAAGATCTATCAAAGTTGATACTTCAGTTTTAATCACTCTTTATTAAGAATTTATTGGTTAAACTTCACTTAATCACCTTATTTAATTTTTAAAGTTCTGGTTAAAGTTTTTTTAAGATGTTTACAATAATTATCACTTTGGTTTCACGTTAACACTTTAAACTTTACGACACAGGACAAAGGTTCCGGTTATGGCACCAGTTAAACTATTTATTGATTTTTTATTAAAAAAATTAATTTTTATTGTTTACTTATTTTTTTACAGTAAAATTACAACTGAATATTTTCTTATTTTCTAATTACAATTTTTTTAATTAAAAATATGTAGAATATGAAACCATGTCGTCAAGGATGTTCATTCAGCATAATGCCGGATACGGTGTAACTTGTTGTTGGTGCTACTGGAACATGCCTAATATGATCTATTTGTCTTTCTGTGGAAACCTGATTACTATGTCTGTTAACTTATATAAGCTGTAACAATTCCCTAGGAACTATTTTAAAACTGTTCCTCCTCATTTTGAAGCGTTGAAACGTCTTTACAATAATTACTTTAATTTGTTGCATATATTTACTGTGTTGTATAAGTTGTGATTGACGGGTTACACCAAACTAATTTAAAAATCTCGTTCTAAATTATCAGCTAATGATTAGCACGAATCATCAATCGTCAAAAGAAATCCTAACTTTTTCTTCGGCTCGTTATTTTTCATTTCCCCTTTCTCCTCTTACCATCCCGACTAATTATTACAATGGTTAATACTGGGCTGTGAAAAAAATTTATTGCACCAATCAATTTGCGACTAAACAACATACGAGTACTTATATTGTAGTAAATAATTACAAATGACTGTAAAACAAAAATGTAATACACTAACACAATATAATAGAAAATCAATGGAGCATAAGCATCGTAATTTTGTGTACCAAACATCCAGCTAATTTCTCAAACCATATAATTTAGTTTTGAACACAACAAATTAACAAAAAAAAATAAAATAAAGCTTTTATTATTTTATTACCCGAAACGTAAAATTCATATGGGGCGAAGTCAAGAAATCGTATACACAGGCAGTATTAATTGTTGATGAAAAAAAAAACACAAACGGAAAATGCAACGATTTAATTTCGAGTAAATTAGGACATGAAACAGGATATTTTTTTTCGTATTTCGTATCCACAATGAAAAATTTCTCAATGTTTTTTTTTTTTTTTGTTTTTTATAATTTTCCAGGGAAACACTTAATTATAATTCCATTCATGCTTTTGTTATCGCTTTAGAGCATTTATTTATAGTTAAAGATTAATCACATTAAAATGTGCTTAAAGCGACTGATAAATGGGAGACTATTATTGTGTAATAAAAAAAAACATGAAGTGTTCTAATTAGTCAAGATATTTCTCTGGCTATAATAGAGATGCATTTTTATTATAAGATGATAACTGCTAGTTTCTGGGTCTGATTTGTTTTGCTATAGATTTTTTGTTTTTTAAACAAAAATAAATTAATTCAACTTTTCAGATAATTTTCTATAAAAATTGTGAACATTTTATTTCTTTATTTCAATTAACTATAAATAGATTTCATTAAGATATATACAATTCTACATTGTATTTCATTTATTGTATTGTGTAACAAAATTAATTTAAGTTTTCTATTTTCTTATTTGCTATAACAATAACAATTGAATTTTCAATGAAATTTTGTTATCTCAGTTTTGCATTATTTATAATAATATTATAAATAAAATAAAATAAAAAATCTTCAATTCTATTTAACCCTTTCCTCCAGTTAGGACGAGCTTTGGGAGGAGCTCTGCACAATAAACAAAGAATATAATAAATATGTTAAATTAATTTTAGTCAATCAAAAAAAAAGCAGAAAAAAGAAGGAGAACGCTTGAGTAAAAAAATAAAATCATTTTGTACAGAAAACAAAATGAGGTTATGTATAATTAATTTTCGTGAGCTTTGTGCTAAACAAAAGTTTACGTGCATTGCATTTTAATTAAATACAATAGTGGATGTATACCAAATAATTACTACCTCGCTGAAATTGGGGCGCACACATAAACGTGTAATAAAATTATATAATTTTTTAATTAGAACAAATAAAATAAATTTATTTTTGTACACAATACGTTGCATTCTCAAATTGGTCCAAATACAGAGTCAGAAAGTGTTAAAATTATGGATAGGCCAGCATTACCATTCAAATTATTATTATTATTTTTTCTTTTTTCTTCACAAGGTCTTGCTGTTGACCCAGTTAAATAAAAGCGCCAAATTATTTATTTACTTATTTATTCAATGATATGACCTATTATGATTACAATCGGTAATTTTGTAAATTGCAGCATAAATATTTTACAATAGAAAGTTAATGCTTACGTAGTCTTTAAAAAAATAAGTGACGCCTTCCTAGAGTTTCTTAAAGTATGAAAGTAAAAACCTGAATAGGAATTAAACACTTAAAAACAATTGTATGACGTCGTCGGAAATATTAGGACGGGACTGCAACCTCAGCACGGACATTTATTCAAAATTTTGTAAACTGATAATAATTAATGCTAGGCGCAATGAGTGTCGATTGTGGCAAATGAGGAGAGGCGTGCTCCGGAATAGATTGAAGAAAATGATCGTTACATTTGTGCTTATTAAAGCCCATTACCTGGTACTACCAGCTATAGTGATAATAAAATCGATGTGCCTACTGAACCATCAAAGGAAGATTATATCCGATGGTCGGAACTATAGTGCTCGACGTTTATAACACTAGCGTATAGGCAATATTGATGAATTATAAGGAAGCGGATGCAAAACAATGGAGTCTTGTACAACTTGCAGAATGCCCTCGGATTTCGAGAGGAAAAACTCAAAATTTTCACAAACAGACAGAAAGGTAAGACGACAATGAACACGATCATTATCAGTCTGAAAACAAAGTTTAACCAGATTAGAGACTGCTGATCTATACCCAGGTTATATCTTCATTGGATTTTATAGTTTATACATTCGAAGGGTTTCTTAAAATAAAAACTACATGAATATGATGGGTAAAAGCTCTGACATCCACATTGTAGAAGAACCGCACGGTTGTAACAATAGGTGTAAATTTCTGTTGTCTACTAGAAAATAGTGTCAATTCAATATATTTGAAATCTATAAATTTTATTTTATTGCTGATTACTTGAATAAAAAACGCATATTAATTATTATGAGAGGGGGGCCTACCCTTTCATGTATGAGGGTTATTGAGACGGGCAAATCTGGCGCATCCCAAAATATCCAGAAATAATATTCCTGCGGTAGCAGGAATATCTCATAGAGGTAGGTAAAGGTTAAAAGGTTATGATTAAGATAACTCAAATTACCCTTCACCATTCTAAGGCTGCTTCGGCAGCTCTACTCCTCAGGCTGGCTAGTTCAGGTACGGATGTGATACTTAGTTATGCCCCACGATTTCAAGAAATAAGGAAAGAACCGCATCAACATAAATC
The DNA here is from genome assembly GCA_958295665.1 of Tipula vernalis. Taxonomy (NCBI): domain Eukaryota; kingdom Metazoa; phylum Arthropoda; class Insecta; order Diptera; family Tipulidae; genus Tipula; species Tipula vernalis. The sequence continues at coordinate 106,113,862 of OY282558.1, forward strand.
TCTAAATATCAAATTCTAAAAAACATTTATTGCTTAAGAAAAACATTCATCGAACTCATTAAGTGAATTCGCTGAATTTATAAAAATCTATTCATTAAAATATCAAATTAAATTTTTATTAAATAAAATATAATGTAATTTCATCATGCCAATAATTTTATCGTGCATTCACAGCGTAAAGGCACCATCATCAACAAAAATTGTATAAATAGCGTAATAAAAAACCACCCGTCGAGCTCTACTTAAATTCATTTTTGCTTTACTCATTCTTGTAATAACGTCCTTAAATAAAGATTATAACGAAAAATAAAGAATCACGAGTTTTATATATTTTTTCTTTTGAAACTTTTGGCACGTTCCCGCATAAATCGTTAAGCGGTCGGTCCACACCTTAACTACTAATCCAAGAACCTTGGATTAACAAGAACAGGATCTGTGGCCTCAAAACAAAGGGGTACAAAATTATATCCTCTATAAGGTCTAGGAAGATCAGATCTTGTATTCTTGGGAAATATAATATTAATCTTTTCCTTCTCTCTCAATACAGCAATGGTGACACTACTGCAGTTAGCCTGGAAGTAGGCACTTGTAGATTCTGGATAGTTTCAGCTTACATGGACCGGGAGAAGGAGGTTCCTCCGGATAACCTGGAGGAGCTGATCCGTGAGGCGGAACAATCAAAGGAAGGTGGGTTATTGGGAGTTGATGCTAATGCGCAACACACTATCTGGGGAAGCGCGTACATTAATGAAAGAGGTGAGCCACTTTTTGATTATTTGATGAGTACTAACCTTTCAGTGTGTAATATTGGGCAGAAACCTACATTTATTACTAGTAACAGGCAGGAGGTTTTAGACGTGACCCTTGCCTCAAATAATATTTTTCATATGATTAAAAATTGTAGGGTGGATAAGTAACACTCCTTTTCTGATCATCAATGTTTAACCAATAGCCTCGATATTCACCCTGCTACCCGGGAAGCCTTCAGGAACCCTAGAAGGACCAACTGGAGCAAATATGGGGAACTATTGAAGGATTTGTTGCCGCCGAGGGCTCTGGCTAAGCCTAGGAGTAGGCAAAATCCAGTATGGTGTTCCTGAATGGCTCCCACAACATTATTCCGAAACTTTTTTTTTCAAGTTCGTGGATTGTTAGTTTTGCTTTTCGAGTGATGGTCGTTTGATAAATTTACGGTTCTCGTAACCGTGGAAACTGCTAACTCGACAGCGGTCTCATGGTCGTGGCTCCTAGCAGTCCTAAATTTATCACCGACTTGTCTGAATGTTTATTTGTTCACCAAGAGCCAAACGTATATATAAACAATAATTTTGACATCAACTAAATAAATTCCTTCCTGTTCTGAGTACATTGTGATGTGTGATTGTCTAATTATGTCGTGGTCTGAAAAATTATTGATGAAACAGTGTTTTCAAATTGATTTGTAACTGGATTATAGAAGTCTATTGACTTATCAACACCTACTTGCAGCGTTTACTCAATGAGTGATGGTATCTTCTAAATTGAGCGTCTGTGTAGTTTTACTAACTTTATGGTGTTTTGTAGTTTTGGGTTGAATTGTATGGGGCGACACTGCAAATGCTTTGTCGTCCGAATCGAGATCACTTGATTCGACGAAAGACATTTTTTAGGGTGTGTTTTTGTTTTTGTTTGATTTAATTAATACTTTGGACTCTGCAAAATTGAATCTGTTCATTTAAAAATGTACATGACGTTTGAAACGATGAACCGTCAGAATAATATATCTTACGGTGAGCAATGCTGAAATCAGCAAGTGTAATGGGGTTTCCCATTTTGACTCTTGAATATCCGGCCCTGGATTCAAGAGAAATGATCATCTAATAATGTAGTTAGATTGTGCTGTCTTGTACTAACCTATTTATCATATATTGTACTAACAACTTACCAACTATCGATCGCTTAGGTGTCTGTAACCGGGTCGAGTATGTCCTAACTAATAATCTTCTCCTATTCTTCGGTTTTTATTATATGTATTCAGGTGTATGGTGTGTCCCAGGGAATCAGGGAGATCCTGCTATAATGATTGGCCGTACTTCCTGATCAATTAATCAATTAATCAATCAATAATGAGGTATTCATTTTTGGATTTGAATCGGTTCCAACTTATAATCATATTCGATTCATTGGTTTTGATAGGTGTAATTGAGTGTAAGATGTGTGCCGGTGAATACTGAAGATCCGGTTATAATAATTATTCATTGAAGTAATAAAATTTAGTTGTATGGTGTTTTATTAATTAAATGTAGTTTTCAGAATCGCCTGGAATTTGTATATTAATTTTGTTTTTTGATTCTTGTTATACTTTTACTACCTAATCGAATTATTGATAAGTCTAGGTGTTGGGGTTCTGTAACATTACCATTTAAATCATTTTATATTAATTTTATAAAATAATTGAATCTATAATTATATATTTTCATTTTCTAGATCGATAGGAAATTGATGATTAGTTTTAAGTTAAATTTTATATTTAAATGGTTTTGAATGTTTAGGTTAATTCCTGTTGCAGTACATAATAATTATGCAATTAGATATAGAAGGACCATGAAAATTAAATAAGCGCTGTTATTTTAATATTAGCTTGTAATTTTAAACTTTTTTAAATATTTTTTCAGGCAATTTAATGAAAGGCGGACAGGGATAAAATTACAACATTAATAATTTTAAGTCCTGAACTACCATGTTTAGGAACAAAAACGGTTCCTTTTAAGGAATTATTGTCGGTTTAAGTGTTTTACAACAATATAGAGAAATAATGGCCCCTACTTTTTCCATTAAGCCCTGAAGGAGCCAATATTTTGGGAATGAGTTGGTTTGATGAACTTTAGCTCGAAGTTAAACTCAAAGAGATTGGTAAGCAAATTCAATAAACGCAAACAGTAAACACTGAAATCAATTTTAAGTCATACGAAACCAAAATACAAAACCTTTGTCAAGATTTTAAAGAAATTGTTTAACAAAATTTGGGGCACTGTTTGAATTTTAAAGTGCAATTTCAGTTAAAACCAACTTATATGCCAACATTTTTTAAGGCACGACCTCTTGCTGTTTGTGAAATAGAGACATTGAAAAGTGAAACTAGCAGATTGGAGCAAATTGGAGTTTTGAAACGATTCAGGTTTCGCCAATAGGCCGCTTAAGTTGTGATTGTCAGAAAATCTAATAAATCAATGTAAACTCTTAGTTATGCATTGAACAGTATCCAATTCCAAGAATAAACGAAATTTTTCAAAAACTAGGTAAGGACAAAGTATTTTCAAAAGTTGACCTTTCGAAAGCTTATTTACAATTGGAGTTGAACGAGGAATCGAAAGAATTCATGAATATCAACACACCCTTTGGATTATGTCAGTTATAGAGATTACCATACGGAGCCACGAGTGCACCAGCCATATTTCAAAAATATATGGAAATGATAATCGTAAACGTACTTCAATGCGTCAGTTTATTAGACGATACCGTAGTGACTGGCCGATCAGAAGAGGAACACTTGTCGAATTTTGAAGAATTATTACACTAAATAAAACTAAATTGGTATTAGACCTTCAGAATCGGGAATTGGCGCAGTTCAAGATATGATAACACAAAAAAGCCTAAAAGACGCGCAAGCTTTTCTGGGGAAGGTACAATATTATGTATAATACATTTTTTAATATCTTTCTCAAACTTCAGCTCCCCTAAACGATCTAAGAAGAAGGAAGAACGTAAAATTAACATGGAAGCAACCTTAAGAAGAGTAATTAAAGAAAATTAAAAAACAAATTATTTATGCCACCAAACTAACTAACTATTCTGAAAACATCAAAATAGTTCTTGCTACGGACACTTCGAGTCATGGTATTGGAGCCGTCTTATCACGTATACTTTAAGATAATTCGGAACATCCGATACCATTTGCATCAACGACATTGGACGAAGCACAGCACAAATTAAGCCAAATTGAAAAGGAGGTACTCTCGATCATTTGGGGTAACTAAGTTTCAGCAATACTTTTACGGGCGACGCGTACACCTATACAACTCGGTATAAACCAACTACTAAACACGACAATGCAGATGCTCTTTTTCGGTTGCTTGCAGGTCCCGATCTTAAATTTGATAGATCAGAAGAGGCTGAATTCAGGATAAACGAAGTATATGAAGTTGAACTTTCTTTATTTCCAATCGATGCTGAAACCATTGCAAATTATACCAGGAAAGATAATGTTCTACGAGAAGTACTGAGATATATTTAAGCAGCGTGGCCCGGAAACACGACGAAACTACAAGAAGCGATAATACCATACATTAAAAGGAAGAGTGTGCTCACGGTCCATAATGATGTAATTCTGCTAAACACTAATAGTACTGGAAGAATTGTTCCTGAGCTATTGCGGAATAGAGTTTTAAAAATACTCCACGATGGCTAATGGTATATTGTAAGGACAGCGATATTTGCTGAAAGGTTCGTATGGAATTTTAAAACATCCCTGAATAAGACTTCAATTTATGGAGGTTCTACGGATGTTGCACTACTTAAGTTTTTAAGTAGTTTTCGAAGTTTAAGTGGGAAATCCCCGTCGGAATTATTTCATGGACGTCAGCCTAAAACTCTTTATCTGATGTTTCCACGAACGTCATCAGCGATACAACAAAATGCGGCTAAGTTTCAGCCTGGAGATGAGGTGTACATAAAGAACTGTAAAAACAATGTAAATGGCTGCAAGGGGAAATACGAGAACATGTAGATCATATAATGTATCTTATCCAGATCAATGGAGCAATCGTTAAACGGCATAATAACCGGATTCGCTTGCGAACATCGAAAATTGGTGACTATCAATTGGCAGAAGGGATTCTAAAATCACAGGAATCGCAGAATCATGCTAGTATGAAATCTATTCTTAAAACAAAATATCTCTCTTCCTCCAGTATTTCCAAGAATGCATCAGCAGACGATGACATGAAACGTAGAAGTGCGTCTGACTAAGACATTATGGGAATAAGAGATTTACCCAGAAGATCCGAGCGAAAATGAAAACCCATTGTTTGATTTCAGTCATAACAACTAAACAAACTAACACTAACACTTATAGGTCTTAGACTTTCCATAGATGAATCGTTTGTTTTCTTGGGGACTGGTAAAACGGAGGCTATTTTCCACAAAGTGGGAAATGTTGAGGATGTCATTGAAAATCTAATTATTGTTTGTGAGATATTTTAGAAAGTATTCCAAAAACATCTTAACACATTTATTATTGATACCATCATGTCCAACTATGTTAAATCTAATGTAATTTATGGCTAAAGCAATATCATTTAGGGCAATACAGTAAAAAATGATTGATATTGAATCAAAAATCATTCGACTTATTGCTCCCTTGAATACCATTAAAGTGCCTTAAAAAATTCCAAGTTTTTTTGTTGGAAAGTGATTTTAAATTTCCAAAACATTTTCGTTTGGCTCTCAGTGTTTGTTTCCATTTCTTATACATTATTAGTCTTAAACTCAAGCGTTGTAATATTTGACTTGTTAACCATGGTGCAGAGGCACATAATAACAACCTTTTTTAAAGGTACACAATTTCAAAACAAATAATGATAGTTATAATTAAAAATATTGATTTGTTCGTCATTATTAGCATTAAATATAATAAGGTCCCAATTTAATTGGTTAAATAAAGTCCGAAATTTGTTTTGGTCAACCCTTGATAATTCATTAATAATCCAAGTACAGGCTTTTTATGTATGTTTATATATTTAAATTGCAGTTGCCCATGTTGCAAAATACGTAGTTTTTGCCCTTGAGAAGTAAACTAGAACCTCTTATCGGATTGAACGATAGTAATGTAGATCTAAATTTCTCAAGACTTGATGGAAAATGTTAGACGGATATGACGTATTTACCATACATTGTTCCTAATTCTAAAAGAATATTAAGTTAAGAAACTTCAGCTGTAACCAGCTCAACTCTTCCTATTGGTGCAATATTACCTTGCTTTAAAATAGACACACGCCCCCCTAACGATCAGCAGGCCGATTAAACAGCCCGAAATATCAATCAGAAACACCATCATGCAACCACTATTCAGAAATGCAAAGTAATGTAGTTTGTAATGTTACAGTTGAATGCAAAATATCGGTAATATAGATTGTGTTATCCCAGCTGAAAACATAAAACAAAGTCGTTATTAATCGATAGTGCTTGCATGGATATCGTTGAAGATCTTTGTCAATATTCTTATGTGACAAAATCTGGCTTCAGTTCTTCGTGAAAAATTATGGAAAATTCGCGTAACCAAAAAAATATTTAAAATCGGAATAAAATTAACCTCAAGAGTGTTATGTGACTTGTCAATAGGTATTACAGGAAAAAATTTCAGTTCAGGTTTCTCGTGGAAAATCTGAGAAACGTCGATTTTACAAAAATTAATTAGAAAATTTTGGTAAAATCAGCCTCTACAGTGTTATGTCAATAGCTGTCGCAAAAAAAAACTATCTTTTCAAGTTCCCCGTGAGTCATCTAGGAAAATCCCATTTTCCAAAAATCAATAGAAAATTTATATAAAATCAACCTCCAGAATGTTATGTCCTGATGTGACTGTACCTTGATGTGACTTGTCCATAGCTACCGCAGGAAAAAATTCAGTTCATATTTCCTGTGGTAAATCTCGGAAACTTTGAGGAAGTTTCCACCCGAAAGTAAAACAGAATGTATAACATCAACCCATAGAGTGATATGTCTAAATATGTATTGCATCGATGTGACTTGTCAATTTTTTTCGCAAGAGAAAATTCAGTTCAAGTTTCCCGTAAAAAATCTCGGAAAATTCGATTTTACAAAAATCATTAGAAAATTTGCATAAAACCGCAGCTTCTTGGGTATTATGTCTGGAGATGGATTGCTTTGATGTGAATTGTCAATAGCTATCACAGAAAAAAAATTCAGTCAGGTTTCCTGTTGGAAATCTTGGAAAATTTAAGAAAGTCTCCTGCCGAAAGTAAAAAATAAATATAAAATCAGTCAATAGGGTGTTATATCTAAAGCTATGCTGAACTGATGAGACATGTCAATAGCCTTCGCACGAGGAAAATTCAGTTCAAGTTTCCTGTGGAAAATTTCGGAAAATTCGATTTTTCAAAATTATTAGAAAATTTGTATAAAATCAGCCCCTAAAGTGTTTTTTTCCTGAGATGGACTGCATTGCTGTGTTTCCCAATAGAAATCTGGGAAAATTAGATAAAGTTTCCAGCCAATAGTAGAAAATCAATCTATAAAAACAGCCTCTAGAGTGTTATGTCTAAAGGTGCATTTTTTTGTTGTACGAAAATTCAGCTCAAGTTTCCCGTGGAAAATGTCCGAAAATTCGTTTTTCCAAAAATCATTAGAAAATTTGTATAAAACCAGTCTTTTAAGTGTTTTTCCTTGAGATTGACTGCATTCATGTCGTATGTATGTCTGGTGATGGCATTGCTTTTATGTGACTTGTCAATAGCTATTGCAGGTAAAGGTTTCAGTTCAGGTTTCCTGTGAGAAATATCGAAAAATTCGATTTTCCAAAAATTATTAGAAAATCTTGGGTATTATGTCTGTAGATAGATTGCATTGATATACCTTGCCAATAGCTATTGCAGGAAAAAACTTCAGTTGCAGTTTCTCGTGGGATATTTGGTAAAATTCAATTTTCCAAAAATCATTAGAAAATTTGCATAAAATCAGCTTATGGAATATTGTGCCTGGAGATGGATTGATTTAATGTGACTTGTCAATAGCTATCGCAGGAAAAATTTTCAGTTCAATTTCCCGTTACAAATCTGGGAAAATTAGACAAAGTTTTTAGCCGAATGGAGAAAGTGAATCTATAAAATCAGCATCTAGAGTGTTATGTTTAAAGGTACGTTTTTTCGCAGGAAAAAAATTCATCTCAAGTTTTTCGTGAAAAATTTCGGAATATTCGATTTTCCAAAAATAATTAGAAAATTTTTATAAAATTAGCCTTTAAATTATTTTTTCTTGAGAAGGACTACATTGATGTTTTGCTTGCTTTTATGTGACTTGTCATTATAGCAATCGCAGGAACAAATTCAGTTAAAGTTTCCTCTGGAAAATCTCGGAAAATTTGAAAAAGTCTCCAGTTGAAAGTAACAATGAACCTATATTGACTTCACATTGACTTATCAGTTGTTATCGCAGGTAAAAGTTCACAAATTGGAATCCTCTTCGATAATTTATTAACTGAAGTCGTACGGCGAGCTAAGTGCCATACCTATGTTGTGCAATAAAATTTGTATTCTCTTTAAGAGGAGGGTTAATAAGAAAGAGACTTGTGGCACGTTGCCAGCAGAAGAGGTGTGGTTTTCTGGTTGCTAAATTCTTATAACTTTCCACTGGCTGAATCACTGATCCACGATGACTGACCGATCGGTCTTGACTGATTTGCAACGACTCTCTATCTGTTTCAATTGATTTTCGGCCTCTTTTATGCTAAATTTGGTGACCCAATAATCACGGAATTCCCCCTTCCCTCCCCCCCTCTCATTTTCAGTATTATAATAGTAAAAATTTCAATTTTTGTTACTCTACATTTTTTTTTTTATAATGATTTATGTTTTCAAATTTTTTTTTCTTAGTCGTCTTATATTTTACAAATGTAGGCCTTTACCATCTACCTGAGGTAGATGACACCAGTATACCTCATTTTTATGATTATTTTTTTTATGCAATTTTATCGGATTTTTATTTCTATCATCAAAATCTATAAAATTGCTTATGCGCCTAAAAGACGTTTAAAAATTTGAAAGAAAAGAAATAATTGAGTGATTGAAATAAAGCTATCGTACCTGACTTCTCACCAAATGCGGATAGGAAAGTAACGAAAGACAAAAGATATTCGTTACAAAGTTACACATTGATTTCATCATCAAGAGTACGATAGATTACTAGTTCTGCTCAATGACGATACGAAATCTTGAATTCGATACCAAATTCATTTTCATTTCAGAAATTATAATTTTCATAAAACAATTTTCTTACACCAGTTTAGTAATACCCTTAAGGGACAGACTTTATCAGTTTTTAGATGGCAGAACAACAATTGACTCTACTGAAACCATCAGTTTTCAGATGGCAAAACAACAATTGGCTCTACCAACCACCAACTTTTTAATAAACACAGTTAGTTTTAACCAATGCATACCAAATTTGGGTGGATATTTCATATTGCTGGAAGCGATTTATTTCTTCTGCTTAAGCAGATACTTGTTACCCAAAGTAGGCGTAAGCTTTACTAAAGAAGTATATCGAAGCGAAGATCACCTCGAAAGTTATTAAATTAAAAAAGAACCAATAAAGTGTGTAGGTATATCAAATTAGAATTTTTATAACCTTCTTTAATTTCCATTGATGAACCATTATAAGACGACCATCATCTCTCAATTACATTTTAAAAAGGATCAGTGTTTGTATATAACATAAAAAATTGATTTGTTTCACCACGAGGCTAATTTTCACTCATTTGACAAATTTTTTTTCGAAGTTCCAGGTGGAATTGTAGGGTTGCTTGCAAATTTTTTTTTTGTGAGTTAGGTCACAAATAGAACAAAAAATATTACCATAAACTTAGCGGCGAAAAAACCAAGATTTTATGTTTAGTGAAAACCCAGAATTCATTTTCAAGTGTTATATACGTATATTTATAGGTGTATACTATATATACAAAATTTTTAAGCAGTTTAGGTGGATCGATCTTACCCAAAAGTTTATTTTTGTTTTTTAAATCAATATTGTAAGAACAATAATAAAAAGGTTATCAGTTATATGTATATGTTATAGTATGTAAGGGAAATTGTTATTTTGGGAATATAACTTAACACCTTCAGGCTGATTATGGGTATGAAAACAAAAACAACAAACAGATCCAATTTAATACCACACGTGCAATATTTATTTGTTCACATTGATTTATTTGAATATTTATGCATTGATAAACAAATCAAATTCAACTGTATACATATACGTATATATCAATATAATCTATGTATTTTCATTGCTGGCAGGAAAGTATGGCAAAATCCATAAATGTGTATCTCGCTTCTGTACATATTTCCTATTTGAATAATTTTTCACAGTGCATGGTAAACAAATCAAAGCATTGCAAAACAAGAACTTTGTATTTAAAATTTGAATATTTAAAACGATTATCAAAGCTGGTCGGAAATGTTGAAAACAAAAATTTTAATTAATTTAATTTAAAATATACTCGTAAATACCAAATATATGATTAATAATTTAATCATTGTCGTATGTGTGGGTTGATTTTAAATTATATAAATATTTTCCTAAGAAATACAGGGTGCCGAAATTAAAAAAAAAAGAAATATGTAAACTGTAAAACAAAATAACTCAATATTTTATTTAATTTTTAAATTAATAAACATTGATTTTTCGGATTTTTCCATAAAACGCGTATACCATAAACAAACGGATTCGTGCGTGTGTGTATAGGAACAACTTTTTTTTTTTTTCTCAAAATTCGGTGTACCATAAAATAAACCAAATTAAAATTAAATTTTAATTTTAATTACTTTTGTTTTGATTTAAATAAAATAAGGAAATGAATGTAGTTCAAAATTAAAAAAAAAAAATATTGCTCAATTTGTTTATTTTTTGTTAGCTTTCATTTATCCCAACCTCCTTATACCATATCCTGAATAAATTTGAATTAAATAATATATTCATTTATATTTATACGGTACCTACGGAGGAAGATGAACGAACCAAAAAAAAAAATAAAAATTTTGTGTTGGAAAAATTAAGATAAAGTCAAGTGTGATACATATTATATTTACCTGAGATTGAGAAAATAAGATTTGGGAAGAAATGTAAATGATTAAACTAAATAGAATTAGTTTGGCAAAATAAAAAAATAAAAAATAAGAAATTTAGATTCGAATAAAGATACCTGGTGAATTAAGATTCTTTCCTTTATCTCTCGAATGGAACGTATAATAATGATTTGGAAATGAAAAATAATAGCAGCGAATTAAAATTTTTCTTTTTTTTTATTGTTAGGAAAATTAAATGCATTTTTTATAAGCGACCTGTGCGGATATTACCTCATGGGGATAATAAAACTCTGTTATATAGCTAAAACATACTGGCCAATTTATAGTGGCTGATTTATATGAAAAAAATTATATATTTTCATTTTTTATATTCCATATGGATGTTAAATCTTTGAACTAGATACTAAAAACTTCAGTGGTTCCTAACATACTATGCCTTTTATCCTTAGTTTAAAGTAAGCCATCGTCAGAACAAAATATTAATTTCTAGATAACCTTTAAAAATGTAGCCGCAAATTAAATTGAAAAAAGTAAAAAATATAAAAATAGGTCTTCCCGACCCCTCGAACGATACTTTTCCCACAAATCGTTCCTTATACGTCCCCAAATTTACCAATTACATTTTATAATTTTTTCTCGTAATTTTGAGATCTTTTTAGTGATGTAAGGAGAATCAATATGGCCAAGAACAACGTTTCCTATAAAGGCAGAATCCAAAAGAACTCTATTATCTAGGGTGTAGTGTACTCTATTATCTTAGCCACGTGTCTTACCATATATCGAAGTAGAGGCATGCCACATTTTCATATCAGGAATATTAATATTCTGTATGTATTAATTATAGGATTTTTCCCCCTGTGAAACGACATAATCTTGCATTTTTTGATATTTAAATGTAAAGAGTTGAGTTCACACTACTCACTAAGATCATTAATATCTTTTTGTAATAGGAATTTTGAAAACAATTCAAGCTGAACTATTTTATAAATTTAAAATAAAATTCAAATTCTTGAAGACTATCAAGGGCCTAACGATGACAACTAGAATCAAATGGCTTACTAAGTCTGTATAAACTACATCCTTCTGAAAATGGTTCTACTAGCAAATTTTAGTGAATCTATGTTGCTTGGCAAATATATGACGTGCCCATACAGCTTTGATAAAATATTGCACACAAGGAGCTCGAATTATTTTGGAATGGATGATGTCTTTGAAATCGCTCTGTAACATGTAATGTCTTCGCTTTTACCCGATTTAAAGATTCGTGTGATTTTTGTTATTTTTCCTTAATCTAGAAATACGCCGGATACTAATGAAAGGTTGAAGAAATTCCGCAATGGCTACAACAACATCTTTTTGTACGTTTCTTAGAAATATATATGAAATTATATTGTCTGAGTCACGTATACCATATCAGCGCAGACATAATAATTTCATCAGTAAATACTAGAAGGGAAGATCGATATATTGTTGTTGTTATTGAATGTTTGTGCTGTATTCACATTATTGTTTTCTGATCTAGTTATGCATACGTTTATTTCATAATTGCACTTTTAAAATTTGTGGAAGATGCTCTATCGTCATACTTAATCAGTTTTTTCAAGTTTTTCGATGGGATTCATTCTTAATTTGATAACGATGTTTTTACATATCGTTTTATTGTTCGAATGGTGCGATACACAGATACAGATTGCAAAAAAAAAAGGAAACATACAACCTTTTTGGGTCCCAATGCCCAGTTCCAAATTTTTTTTGACCTACAATTAGAACCCCAACCATAAAATTAGATTTTAAAAATTTGGAAGGAGCACACGTTATGATAAAAAAAAACCGATATTGGTAAATATCTTCCGCTTATCGCGGTTGAAATCTGAAATTAAGAATATCAATCTGTTCAGTACGAATAAACTATAGCGGTTCAATTATGCGTGCTCCGCCACAAAGTATCACTCACATACATTGGCGTCTGAGTCAACCTAACCAATAATGCAACGTCTTCACAACGCTCAACGTTGATATCCACCATTTGGGAACACGCGCGTTCAATGAATCAACTACTATCTTTCCACATGAAGAAACAACAAAACTGAATAATACCCGTGGCAGTGGACTGTATTTTAATTTTACCTGGGTTTGATGAATTTAATTTTTGGCTTCGTGTAATTGATGGACCAACAAAAACTTGCTTGTGTTCGTCGTATCGTTCGCAATTAAACCTTTATTAAAACACCTTTCTTTTTTATCTTTTTAACATTTATTATTTTTACTATTTTTAACTTTTAGGTGTGTTCACGTTGGCGGATCTTCCAAAAAAGCATTTATTTTTATACAAAATTTTTGTTTCACAAATTATTTACTAATACCATAGTGACATCTGCCTTTTCAGATTCACAACATTCGTTTTACTATAATGTTAGTACAAAATTTGTTCAATGTTATCGCATTACTCTATTACATCAATTTCCTCCATTTTTAGATCTGTCAAACCTTTTATGTCAACAAAACATTCATAATGGTAAGTTTTATATAATACAAATGGTAATTAATTAATTATAATAAATTTAAACATAGGATACATTTATAGATAACCAAATAATAATTACATGAAGGAAACCAGTTAAGTTGGACTATACATAATTATAATCAGATAAGTATAAAATTGGTACATAATAAATAAAATGATTCTTTGTTTCTTCTTGTTTCTTTTCAGGAATCGCCTTAACCCACAAATATATAGAATCCGACACTTGCGATGAATAGGAAATTGGTACATATAATTTGCACAAAATGGATTGCTTCGTTGTTAGCTCAGGGCTGATAATCCAGGATATTGAACATCCTCCGCCGCCTTGAATCAACCTGATTCAAACCAAATAAAGCAAATTTTGATTGTTGAGATATTTTCTGGTTTGGTTTTCGCTGACACTTCCTTCTGGTTAAAATTTAAAATTCTTTTTCTTCATTGATGTGTTTTAGTTGAATCGGACATCGATCATGCTGTGTTATTGTTTTTGTTGTGGTGTAAAGAATATCTGCTGTATCATAGATTCTTCGGAGCTCGTAGAAATTGTTGCTTCTTTTTTGTACGTATGGGTACCTACAGCCCGGATCGCCGAATTCCGTCGTGTAAAAGTATGTATGGAAAAACAACCAGTGGCACTGGTTCTACGGGTTACTAATTTCCATTTGAATTCGATTCTTCACATTATCAAACAGTAGGTATTATTTCTTCTTTTTCAGGGTTGCCTTGCCTTAATAATAGTTGGATATCTTGTATTAATTTGATTCTATTAGCAACTTATATGACGTTACTAATAGAATGGCTTCACACTGGAACTAGCTGCATTTATTGTGTGGGTAACGGACATAACTTGTGTATTACCCGTTGAATTTCGCCATCAGCTGTTTTAAGCGTTACCAAACGCACCTTCCCGTCTGCACCGGCATGCAACTTTAGTACCTTACCCAATCGCCAGCTATTTAGTAATGGGTTTTCTTCCTTGATTAATACGATCTGCTCTGCTTGTAAATTGCCTTCATCGTGTTTCCATTTAAATCTTTGTTGCAAGCTATGGATATACTCGCCGTACCATCTCCTCCACATTACTTGGATCATCTTTTGAAAAGCCTGCCAATGACTAAATCGATTGTAGGTTATTTTGGTAACATCAGGATACACTAATGAAACTGGTTGAGTGCCGACTAAATAATGCGCTGGGGTAAGTACGTCATGCAAATCGGGACTATTCGTACATAATGGACGATTGTTTAACATGGCTTCTATTTGAACCAGAAGCGTGTAGAGCTCATAATTCGACAAAATTTTCTCACCCGTTACTCTTTGTAAGTGGGTTTTAATTGGCTTCACTCCAGCCTCCCAGAGTCCTCCGAAATGTGGTGCTTGCACCGGAATAAAGTGCCAATTTGTTTGGTGTTTCTTCATCACTTGAGACGTCACTTGATCTCTATTTTCTAATACGAATCGATTCAGCTCATCGAATATCCGTTTGGCGCCTCGGAAATTCGATCCGTTATTCGAATACACATCAGTACAAGGCCCACGCCTTGCAATGAACCGATCGAATGCAGCTAGAAAGGCTTCGGTGGATAAATCGGTGGTAATCTCTATGTGTAGCGCCTTAGTGCACATGCAGACGAATACACATAGGTAGGTCTTTCGAACTCGTTGACCACGAGCATGGATTAAGACTGTTCGTATTAGACCAGCAAATCCACCCCGGTGCGTAGAAATGGTTTCACTAGTTCCACTCTTTCTTTAGTTAACATTCCCATCTTTTGACTGGCTGGCTGTGGGTTTTGTTTTATGCACGGAACACAATTACGAAAAATGCCTCTGATTGTACTTCGAATACCCAAAATCAAGTATTTTTTCCGTAGTAAATGCAATAGATAAGATGGACCGCAGTGAAAATTCTTGTTATGTTGTTCGATTATTAATTTCTTAACGATGGGATCGTGTTTTGGTAGAATTATGGGATGGCCTTGCTCATATGGAACTGGTGCATTGCCAATTCGGCCTCCTACTCGTAACATTCCATTTTCATCGATAAATGGATCTAAGGTGACTAATCGGCTCTCTCGCGGGATTCGATTTCCGGCTTGTACTTTATGTAACTCCTCTCCAAAATGCTTAGATTGAATCGCTCGGTAGACCCTTACGGTTGTATGAATGATCTCTTCCTTGCTTAGTCTGTCCTTAACTCCCTTGTCCTTAACTCCCAGCATGCAAGCACCATAATGAACTTGCCAAACTTAGAATACCTTTCTTGCAATTGGTAGATAAAATCTACCTCCACGTTTCGCTTGCTTGAGCTGATTACCAAGCATTTACGCGCTTCCATTTCATTTTTAATTTTGGAACGATCAAATCTGGGCCATTCATCTTCGGAACGTAATAATTAATTTGGACCATGCCACCACAATTGATATTTTTTTAATACGTTGGGAGACAGCCCACGGGTTGCGCAATCGGCGGGATTTAACTCAGACGGAACGTGATGCCAATGGTTTCTGGGAAGTATATTCAATATTTTGCTGGTGCGGTTCGCGACATACGTTTTCCATCTCTGCGGCGTATCAGACAACCAATCTAGGACTATACTTGAATCTGTCCATGCCACCATATTTTCTTTCGAAATCTCCAATATAGCAGCTACTTGTTTCATTAATTTTGCTAGTAATAATGCGCCACAAAGCTCAAGACGAGCAACTGAAACGGTATTAACCGGCGCGACCCTTGTTTTTGCCGTGATTAATGTCCCTGCAGCTATTCCATCTTCTTTGGTACATAAGTAAATGATCGCAGCATATGCCTTTTCGCTGGCTTCCGAAAATCCGTGGATTGTCGTCTTACCATTCGTTGCACCCATCCATCTATTAATCTTGATCGCCTTGATATCAGGTATTTGTTGCCTGATAGTCAACCACTCTTGCTGAACATTTGGCGTTAAAGGTTCATCCCATGTCAATTTCAACAACCATAACTGTTGAAACATTATCTTGATCCTTATGATGAACGGTGAAAGTAACCCCAATGGATCAAATATTTTGCTGAATTCAGCCAACATCCCTCGTTTTGTGAAAGATGGGCGGTCTTCTAATTGGATATGGTAGGTGAAGACATCAGCTGCCGGTAGCCATTGTAACCCCAGCACTTGTGTTGCTTCGGCTCGACTTAAGTCAATTGGTAATTGAGTATTGGATTCCGCGGCAGTAACAGCCTGTAAAAATTGCTGAGAATTAGATCTCCACTTCCGGAGATTCATACCGGCGCCTTTGAACAACGAAATCACTTGACGACTCACTCTTACTGCCTCTTCTACAGAGTTTGCACCGCTCATCAAATCATCCATATACATATGGTCTCAAATGGATTGTGCAGCTTCCGGATACTGATTTTAATTAACCTCTGCTATTTCTTGTAACACTCGTGTAGCT
This sequence comes from Tipula vernalis, assembly GCA_958295665.1. NCBI lineage: Eukaryota > Metazoa > Arthropoda > Insecta > Diptera > Tipulidae > Tipula > Tipula vernalis. The sequence goes on from OY282558.1 coordinate 106,130,682, forward strand.
AAAAATGATGATGGTGACATACCATATGTCACGGTGTTTAACTCGTATACTTGTATAGGATCTTCGACCTTATATCGCGCCATAATATGCGCTGGTACCTACGATCAACTGGATGAATTAAGATTTGGCGGTACATTTTTTCAATGTCCGCGGTAAAGGCTATACGATGTCTTCTAAAATGCACTAATATATGATATAATGAATTTTGTATCGTAGGTCCAACTTCCAAAGTGCTATTTAATGACATGCCGGTCGATGTTTGCGCTGAAGCATCGAATACCACTCTTAATTTGGTAGTGGTACTTGATTCTTTAAAGACCCCGTGATGCGGCAGGTAAACAGCAAACTCATTATCTGGATTGGGCACTAGCGTCATATGGTTTAGGTCTCTATAATCGTTCATAAATGATCGGTAGAGCTGGTGATACTGCGAATTTTTATTAAACTTCCTTTCCATCGAAATTAATCTACCCTTGGCGCTTTCATATGAATTTCCTAATAGCTGCTGATCATCCTTAAATGGTAGTTTTACTAGGAATCGGCCAGCTTCATTACGTGTATAATTTTGAATAAAATGTTCCTCACATGGATTAGATACAGGCACCTTCTCCTCATTCCCGATTTCTTCACTATTCCGAAACTTGAATAACGTTTGTTCAATATTTATGTCACAACTCAATCACAGGACTGACGTAACTTGATTGGCTGTGAAGGCTCCAGACATTATCCACCCTAATTGACTGCTCTGTGCCACAACCTTGTTATCCTGTCTTAACTGACCCTCAGACAATAGTGACCAAAAATGATCGATGCCGATCAGAATATCGATACGTACAACTGTTGGTGGACTTGGATCGGCCAACATCTCCTCGTTTATCAATTTCAAAGTTGACGAATCTACTGTAGAAGGAGCCCTCGTACTAGTTATGTGTGGCGTTATGTAAGCGTTGATGTCGATCTCAAACTCAGATGGAAAGTATGGCTTTAGTTTGAATTGAGTAATACCCCTTGTTTGACCGATATTTTGATGCGCCAAGCCTCTTATGGTAATATTAGCCTCACTTCGAGTTAACCCAAGTCTCTGTACACAAACTTCAGTTACAAATCTGCCATTTACCAACACGATCCAAAATTCGAACAAGTGCCGTGGGTAATACTGATATGACTGTTGGGGGCCTTGTAGCTGTAAGGCCAACTAAAACTGAATCCGTTGCTGTATTTACTGGGTTACCGCTGCTCCCTTGTTCTAGCGTAGTGGTATTGATGGATGCATTTGCTGGCGTGACCTGACTTGACTGCATACTGCGGCATGGTTCATGAACCAATGAATGGTGTCTTCGTTGACAATGATGGCATCTTCTAGACGAGCGACACTCCCTCACCGTATGCTTGAGGCCGAAGCAATTGAAGCATCGTTTCTCATCTCGTATGAATTCACGTCGTTTCTCAATCGACATCCCTTCAAATTTAGGGCATTTAAAAATAAGATGCTCACCTGTCTTACAACATGGGCAACTATATACGATCGCCGTTAGAGCCTTCATATGTGGTTTCGTGATAACTATGGTATTGGAATTCTTAGGCCTCTCATCCACCTTATTTTGATATTCAAGGGCATCCGCTTGATTTGTAACGAATTTGAAGAACGCCTCTAAACTCGGAAAATCACTTTAGACTGATTGTTGCATCCACAATGTGCGTGTAACGTCATCTAGTTTGGCAACTAATAAGTACAGTAACCAAACACCACGACCATTTGCTTCCTTCCCCAAACCTTGTAACGCTCTAACTACTTCATCTGACATGTCATGCATTTGCCTTAAATTTTTAGTGGTTGCCTTGGAAATAACCGGTTGATTTAAAAACATCTGAATGAATTTATTTACGATGTGGCGCTTTCGATCGTATCTTTCCTTCAATTTGTTCAATGCCAAAATATAATTTGTTTCCGTTATGTCCATATGTTTTATCAAACGCGCAGGCTCATCACCGAGTGCATTCACGAGAAATTGATATTTTTGGACGGGATGTAAATTTGTGCTATTTTGAATGGTGGTGGTAAATAGCTGGTAAAATGTCTGCCACTCCGTATAATCCCCGTTAAATTTCGGCACCCGCAGACCAGGTAAATTTAAGTCTGGTGCTGAGTTTCGTTGAACCCCGGATGTCTCATTAAACGACGCGCCCATAGCTCCCACGGTAATGGACAACCTCTGTTCCCATTCGCTCAGCCCGGCTAATCCTTCATAATATCCCTCTTCCATGACCGCATGTTGAGATTGATCCTCCTTATTAATCGCAAATATTTTATCTTCTACGTCCACAAATTCTAGGAATAATTGTTTGCTACATTTAATTCTCACTCGAATTTCATCCAATTTTGCGGTATCCGTCGTTAAATTTCCAATGTAAGTTTTAATCCTGGTGAAACTGCTTTTAATACTTGATCTTTTTCGATTTAATATCTCAATTGGGGTAGCCATAGTTCAATTCAATAAATTGTACTGGTCACATACACTCATTTGAGTACAATTAATTTCGTGCGGCACGTGGCACGTGATATTAGGTTACAACAAGATGGCTATCAACTGGAACTTGACTAGTAGCTTTTGTACAGTTACACTTTTCTCTTTCACTAAATCACCTTTAATTAACTTAACGCGAACACAATAACGAATGACGACACTAACTTTATTTTATAATTAAAGTTCACAAGCCTTTGGTTACAATTGCAATTATTTAGCACGATGCACATACACTATTAAATTCGACTGCTTTTCTTTATTCCGAAATTACAATTCATCAAAATGGCGTTGAGGTATCCGGCTCGAAGGACCATGAATAATACCCGTGGCAGTGGACTGTATTTTAATTTTACCTGGGTTTGATGAATTTAATTTTTGGCTTCGTGTAATTGATGGACCAACTAAAACTTGCTTGTATTCGTCGTATCGTTCGCAATTAAACCTTTATTAAAACACCTTTCATTTTTATCTTTTTAACATTTATTATTTTTAGTATTTTTAACTTTTAGGTATGTTCACGTTGGCGGATCTTCCAAAAAAGCATTTATTTTTATACAAAATTTTTGTTTCACAAATTATTTACTAATACCATAGTGACATCTGCCTTTTCAGATTCACAACATTCGTTTTCCTATAATGTTAGTACAAAATTTGTTCAATGTTATCGCATTACTCTATTACATCAATTTCCTCCATTTTTAGATCTGTCAAACCTTTTATGTCAACAAAACATTCATAATGTCTGGAACAACATCAATAAAATTAAAAACAAAAAACAGTCTAACTACAGAATCCTAGAAGATCCCACACTTGCTACTAATTTTCTAAATTACAATTTTCCTTTCTCCTTTGAATCCCCTCATAATCTCTCTAATAACTTCAATCCTACTATTAATCCTGCGGAATTTAATAACATTGAAATTCTTGATATTATTAAAAATTCAAATAATACTGCTCCAGGATATGATAAAGTCTCATATAAAATCATCAAACAATTAGTATCCTCTAATCCTAACCTAATCAATTCTATTACAAATTATTTCAACAACATCTGGCAAAATCAAATTTACCCTACAAAATGGAAAACGTCATACACAATCGCCATTTTGAAAAAGGGGAGGGATGATAGAAATATTATTAACTACCGTCCTATTTGTCTGTTACCTATTTTTTCAAAAATTTTCAATAAACTCATTTTAAAACGAATTAATGATCATCGAATCTTCAATAATATTCTTAATTATTACAATTTTGGTTTTAGAAAAAATAAAAATATTAATGAATATTTTGTAGAAATATTTAATTTCATCATCTCCCTCAAACAACAACAAAAAAAAATTGTTTTAGTTAACATTGAAATTTCCAAGGCTTTTGATAATGTAGATAAAAATATTTTATTAAACACCTTTAAAAACTTCAACTTCCCTATTAACATTACACATTGGATTTCTCAAATTCTTACAAATAGAATTATATATATTCAAAATATCAATCCAACTTTCATTGATTACACTAATAAAGGCATTCCTCAGGGTAGCTGTTTGAGTCCTACCCTTTTTAATATCTATACCACTTCTTTACACGACATCAATAACCCCGATACAAAAGTTTTCCAATATGCCGATGATATTTGCATTATAATTTCTGCCGATAACCATGATAACTTACAATTAATAACAGATTCTGCTTTACTCTCATTAACTAATAAATTACAATCTTTAAAACTACAAATTAATACTGATAAATCTCATTTTTTAAGATTATTCACTAATAAAAATAATTCCAAATCTCTAAATTTAAAAATTAATAATATCTACATAAAAGAAAGAGTGACTACTAAGATACTGGGTACAGCCTTTAGACTTTCATTATCAATTTATTACACAAACTTAAAAGCAAATATTTCCAACTTTATTAATTTACTTAAAACTCTCACCCATTTTAATGGAGGTGTAAATCCTGAAACAATGATCAATATTTTTAAAGCAATAGTTAAATATAAACTTGAATACACATATGTTTTTACAGACACTAAATATAAAAAAGATATTAATATCTGTCAATCTATTAAAAATGCTTGTCTGAGAGCTTGTCTAGGCTTCTTAAGAACTACTCCAATTCCAGCTATTTTATCTGAATCCCTAGAAACATCTTCAGATCTAGATTTTATTAAAAAATCACTAATTTATATTTCAAAAAATCTATATAATAATTCCAAAATCGGTAACGACATTAAAAACAATAGATCTCTTCATAAACTTAACGACTTATATTCTAATTATACTTTTCTTTCCAAAATTAAACCTTTTCACATAAAAAAAACGTCTCCCACTAATTTTAGCATCATAACAAATATTGAAGGAATCACAAACAAAAATTTTATAAACCACTCTGAACAATATGCATTATCTATGGCTGAAATTAATAAATATAATAATTTCGCAAAAATTTACACAGATGGCTCTATAATTAACAATAAACCATGAATTGGAATTTTTGTTGAGGATAAAAATTGGAAATTTGCCATTCAACTAAAAAACCCTACTTATATTAAAAATATTGAAACCATTGCTATTAAAATTGGAATTACTATATCTCTAATCATCAAAAACAATAATATTATCATTATTACTGACTCCCAAAGTTCTTGTATTTCATTAAAAACGGCGCTTTTACACTTTACAAATAGACACTACGAAAATCAAATTATTGATACTATCGGCCATAACCAAATTAAAAATTTTGTCATTCATTGGTTCCCTGGTCATTGTGGCTTAAAAGGAAATACTATAGCAGATAGTTTAGCAAAAAAAGCAGTTTTTTCTCCTACTCACTTTCTTGATAATGAACCAACTCTCTCAGACCTATTTAACGATATCTCCAGATCTATAAATAATAAGTGGAAGGAAAACTACACTTTAATGTGTAATTCATCCGGCCACTTTTATAAACAAATTTGCCCTTCTCCAAGATCATCTTTCCTATTTAAAAACTCTAATTTTACATCCTGCCAAACCAGGCTAATTTACAGATTAATCTCTGGTCATACAGTTAACAAGAAATTTAAATTCCTTTTGGGACTTGAATCTACATCTAATTGTGAGATTTGTAACACCGTTGAAGATAACGAACATATTATTAACGATTGTGTCATATATAATAATATAAGAAACAATTTCCCACTTTTATACAGAAAATCCTTATTAGATATCTTAAAGGACCAAAAAATGGATGAATATAAAATATTGTGTGATTTTGTGGATAGAATAAATTATAAACTATGAATTAAGACTACATTTAATTTTTATTGACTTTTTCACACAATGATTTTTCTTTGGAATCATTTCATTTTATTTTATTATAATATTAAGATTTATGAATATTATATAATTTAATTCTAAATTTAAAAAAAAAAAAAAAAAAAAAAAATTAAAAAAAAAAAAAAAATTAAAAAAAAAAAAAAAAAAAAAAAAAAAAATTAAAAATTATGAATTAATGAATTATAAATTTATAATTTAATTTTTAAAACTTTTATTTTTATATGTATCCTTCATCTTCTCTCTAATATTCTTTATTTATTAACTTTCATTTAATCTAATTAAATTATCAAACTTTGTTTTATATAATTATGCTTTTATTTTATTATTTAATTTTTAATCTAATTTGTTTTTGTACACTTTATTCACCCCTCCAGAACCTCCCCTGAGTGGTATCTGGAAATTTTGGGCTGTTTCTCAACTCACTGGTCTTATGGATTGAAAGATCTGACCTGAGCAAATTTAAAAAACAAACAAACAAACAAAACAAAAACATTCGTAATGGTAAGTTTTATATAATACAAATGGTAATTAATTAATTATAATAAATTTAAACATAGGATACATTTTTAGATAACCAAATAACAATTACATGAAGGAAACCAGTTAAGTTGGACTATACATAATTATAATCAGATAAGTATAAAATTGGTACATAATAAATAAAATGATTCTTTGTTTCTTCTTGTTTCTTTTCAGGAATCGCCTTAACCCACAAATATATAGAATCCGACACTTGCGATGAATAGGAAATTGGTACATATAATTTGCACAAATTGGATTGCTTCGTTGTTAGCTCAGGGCTGATAATCCAGGATATTGAACAAAAACAACATCGCGCGGGGATATAAAAAAATGAAATGGTGAAAAATAATGAAATAAATAAAATAAAATTGTTAATTAAATTAAATTTAAAATAAAAATAATTAAGTAAATAAAAATAAATTTAATTACAATATAATAAAATATTTTTAATTAAATAAAATTGTGGACAATAAATAATTTATTTGTGTACACGAAAATTGGTGAAACTGAAGTCGATTTGTATGGATTTGAACACGCGATTTTAGTAAATTTTTTTTGTGTGTAATAAAATTGTGTACACCTGGTACGAACCCGTGCCAGGTGAATAGTATGTACCAAATTTTTTTTTTTGTTTTTTTTTTGATATTTGTGTTCAATTTTTTTATTTTTGTATTTAATTTAACGGTAGCGATCATAATGTCATCGCTCACACACACACACACACACACACACACACACACACACACACACACACACACACACACACACACACACACACACACACACACACACACACACACACACACACACACACACACACACACACACACACACACACACACACACACACACACACACACACACACACACACACACACACACACACACACACACACACACACACACACACACACACACACACACACACACACACACACACACACACACACACACACACACACACACACACACACACACACACACACACACACACACACACACACACACACACACACACACACACACACACACACACACACACACACACACACACACACACACACACACACACACACACACACATAAATGCACACATCATACAAGATTGAGCTGTTTCCACAAATTTGCAGCAACACACAATCTGGGTCGTACACTACAAAACAACACGAAGTCACATTATCATAGACACCGCCAGTAGTGTATTTGTGCCGGTTCTACCTGATTTGGGATTGGGATTTATGACGTAAACGGCTACGTACCATTTTATAGTAGACATTCAGGCAAACATAATACATTCATTGGTAAAAGCACACATTCAGGCGGAATGGCATACATTCAGGTGGTAAGTTATATTACAAGCATACCTTCAGGCGTAGCTACAAAATCCATTCTGGTGGTACTGCACGGGTAGGTTATATAATAAGGATACTTTCAGGCGAAAACGTATTCATTCATGGGTAAAACATACAAGCTACTTTCAGGCGTAAATCCATACATTCATCGGTAATAGTACACATGTAGGTTGCATTGCATACATTCAGGAGGTACGTTATATTGGAAACTTTCAGGGAATTTTGGTGTACATTCTATATATTAAGAATATATTTTTAAGCATACTTTCAAGGGAAATTTTTAACTCTGACGGAAACTGCATACTTTTATTAAAATTAATTTTTGACATACATTCAGGCATGAATTGCATACATTCAGGTATAAAGTTATATTTATAGCATAGTTTCAGCTTATATGTTTACATTCAGGCTTAAATTAGTTGTTACAAAGTATAATAACAGGGGAATATCATACTTTGAAGCAATTTTAAAGCCTATTGATTCGTTTACATCAACTCCTGAAATTTATTTTTCTACTGATATTCAGGAACATGTTCCATGTAGTTTTCTATATTATATTAAGTGTGCTTATGATGATAGTTTATCTAAATTTTAAATATATTGAGGTGAGGATTCAGTGTTTTTATCAGTCGAATTACTAACGACCTAGAAAAACTTAATAATATATTGAAAACGATAATTCCAATGGAAGCACTTACTAAGGAAGAAAATAAAAAATATAAATAAGAGATCATTGCCACTTGACGGGGCAATTCAGAGGAGCTGCACACACTAAATGTAATTTAAAATATAAAATTAAAAGTTTCGTTTCGATGTTTTGTCATAATCTTAGTGGATACGACTCTCATTTTATAATAAAAGAATTGGGATTTGACTGAAAATTTTTAAATTTTGTTATATAATTATTTTCATTAGGGATAATATATTTGATCTTGTTATACTCGTTTGTTAAATGATGATTTAAATCAGTCTCGCTTCGAAAAAAATGTTAGACAACCATCACAAATACAAAGTTTAGGTTTTCTATTCGAAAATTGAGAACTTACTAATCAAATTTTTAATTAAACAATAATGTTTATCATCACCAATTTCAATCAATAATAAATTTATATGAACACTTTTTTTATTTTTTGTGAAATATAGTGGTCCCACTATTTGTTTTTTTTAAAGACCAAATAATACTAATGTTTTGATTTAAATTTTCAAATTTAGGAATATCCTTTATTCCTATAGGCATAGGAACTTTAACATTTGGATATAATGCCGCCATGATCGACACTTGATCTCTGTTTCTAATATTAATGATCGCTCTTTTATCTTTAATAGTTTTAGGTATTTTTATATATCAAGAGGGTCGCAACGGGTTAGATTTATTGATGTAAACTTCTATAAATAAAATATTTTCAAGAGCCCAACCGGTATCTTTCTCTATTTTAACACAATCATTTTAACATTTTTAAAAGTGTTTATTATTATATACAATGACAATGCTAAATTATAAGACCGTCGCTCATTTGAATTATTATTATACAGTTTTAATTTAAAAATAATATATATATATATATATATATAGACGATTATTTAAATATGACCTTACCTGACTGTAAACGATTACATATTATTATTAGACAATTTTAACTTAAAAATAATATGTCTAGGTCTAGACGATTACGTAAATTTCACTCATGATTTTCATATAGATTAAATTCAATAGTTCGACGCTCTATTTATAAATAACGCTCGCCAATGTATGCGATTCTTTTGAAACTATACTTTGTAACGATTAATTTACGCATGAATGTATACAATTATACTGAAACTAAGCCATAAATAAAACTTTCTACCTGAATGTATGCAATTGAATCTTGAATGTATGTCAAAAATTTATTTACACTGAAAGTGTTTCATTTCCGCCTGAATTACACCATTCCCCTGAAAGTATCCTTAGTTATTTACACTTAATTAATCCAATTAACACCCAAATTCACCTGAAAGTATGCTTGTATCATAACTTAACACCTTAATGTATGCAATACCGCCCGAAGGTATGGTATTACCCCTGAATGTATGGGTTTACATCTGAAAGTACGTCTGTAATATAAATCACCACTTGAATATATGTAGTACCACCGGAATGTATACTATTACCCCTGCATTCATGTGTTTGCCCCTGAATGCATACTATAAAATGGTACGTAGACGTCTCCGTCATAGTTACGTCACAATACCACTCCCAAATCAGGTAGAACGGCACAAATACACTACTACCGCCAACAACATTACCGCCATCATCGTCATCGGCAAAGTCGTCATGGTCACAGTCGGCAAGGGACAATAGCAACATCATGACCGTCATTTGCAATATCATCATGGCGAACAATGACGAGCAGCAGCGCATCATAACCATCGTCATGTCCATTACAACCACTATCACCATTATCGCCGTCATCACAGCATCGCCATCGTCATTCATCTTTTGGTGCTGCTCCAGCAGTTCAAACAACAGCAGCAGCAACAACAACAACCGCATCAGCAAAATCAGCATCATCATCATCAACACTTCATCTTTTTTTGTTTGAAAAACTAGTAAATTTTTCACAAAACTAGTTGTTTTAATAAAAACAATTTTATTTTGTTTTACTCAACAATGGCTCCGCAAAATGTCGAATGCCAAAGCGACCACCCAGCCATTCTCACAGTCGAGACTAACTTCAACTGCCGCAGTATAACTTTCCATGTCACTGGACACAGTTGGGACTCACATCAACTGTACCACCCTCTTACCACCTAAATGTATGTAATACATGAGAAATTCTAGAGTCACATCGACATTTTTGGGGCACAGTCGAGTCCGTCGGCTAGCCTCAAAGCGGCCACTGCCAACATCTCTTGACAGGCCCCAAAGCTGACTCCTGACTTCAGAATTCATTTTCTGGTCTAGCATGTTACAGCTTTGATTCCCGATATGAAAACTCGATCACTACACCATTTTTGTGTCGGACTGGTAAGGTACACAGTGAGGGAGGACTAGAGGTACACATCCAGTATTGGTCGAAGCCCATGCTTCCAACCTACCTAGTGTGTGCTTTGACGCTTTCTTTAACCCAACCAATAATGCAACGTCTTCACGTCGATCAACGTTGACATCACAATTTGAGAACACACGCATTCAACCAATGAACTACTGTCTCTTCCACATGAAGAGACAACAAAACAAAATAAAATTAAATATTGATTTTCGCTTCAGTCTGCTCCCGATCTTCAATGTGGTGACATGCCGCCCACATCGCGCGGAGATGTAAAATAATTAAAATGGTGAAAAATAATGAAATAAATAAAATAAAAAAATGTTAATTAAATAAAATTTAAAATAAAAATAATTAAATAAATAAAAATAAATTTAATAAAATAAAATTGTGTACAATAATTTATTTTTGTACGCGAAAATACCTAGATTTTAAAGATGAGATAAATGATTTAGTTTTGGATTGAGTTGGTCTCAAATTATCGTCAGTCTACATTTCACAGCGTTGAGAGTCTATATTATTTGACAGTCTGTTGTTTATACCAACTTCATTAAATTCGGTCATTACTTTTGAGGCACCATCTAAAATTCTTAAGCAGTTAGTACTTCGAAATATTGAGATTTTTAAACTTCAACCATTGTTGATATATAAATAGATACGATATATAGTTGTAGTGAATTCCATTCCTAGCTTTCGAGAGTTTTCTTAAAATTTTTTTATCCCTTAGGTAGAATTTATTATACATAAATTTTTAATATGTACATCTATGAATAAACCCTTTATTTTCATGTTGCTTTCAGAGCAAGACCACGTTAAACCCTTAAACAGGCTTTGCTAATTTTAAAGGTTATGATGGATTTACATTTGTTGCCAGAACAATAATAATGCGCCACCCTGTTACACATGATTCATGTGTCATATTTTACTCGTATAAATGTAAATAATCATTTAATTGACTTCGAAATAGAAAGAGGATCGCCTATTACTTTAGTTAATATTTTAGATAAATGTTTTTATTAATTTGATATTAATAGAAAATGATTATATAAAGTTTTAGGATATTTAAATATTAAAATCCAAATCGGTGATTAAGATAAAATTTTAAAATTTTTCATCGCAGATTTATATCGACATCCTTATTCAGTCGCTATAGTAGATACGTGGAATTGATTTGGATTGGAACAATATTTTAACGAATTCATCAGGATATAATAGTTTTTATCTAGGTATCCTAACGTATTTGATAGAAGTTGCAATGGAAAAATGTCTAATTTTCAACTGTTCAGCCGAACTGCGCTCGAGAATTCATTAAAGCTCGCCAAGTTCCATTTTCCATTAAACAGCAGTTTAAGGATGAGCTTAACGATTTAGAAAAATTTAAGTATGAACAAAGGTTGATTTGATTTTGATTTGGCCATGAAATGTAGTGCCTGGAAGAATAATCAAAAATTAAGTTCGAATCCTTAATTAATTTATTAAAATTCTGCTTTAATTGGTTATTTGCCCCAATGAAATTAGTGCCATTATCACTATAAATTCCTCTTCTGGAAACGAAACGGCATGTTTATTGTTATTGTAAATGCCTCTAAAAATTAAGGTGCTAAGGTGTGATTTTGAAGGCAAAATTATGGGATGCTTAGTAGAAAATAATGCTTCCGAATTTGTCAGGCTTCCACCAACTCGAATAAAACTATCTGTATTCAAGACTGGATATAATGGTTTAACTCTGCTATTTTTATTGACTTCTTTGTTGACTTCAAGTTGCCTTTTCTTGTTGCCGTAGAATTTCATCTGTTCGTGATAACATAGTTTGTACAATGCATTAAATAGCTCTTTCCTTATCAAATGGGTTCTTCTGAGTCTTTAACCTGTATTAAGTTTTAAGTTAGAGCGGTAACGTAACACAAGCGCTAGCACCTTTTGGATTTTGGTCAATGATGAATACCTTGACATTAATTCATCCATCCATGTCGTGACAATGGTGGCGTTAAAGGAGAAAACCTTTCTATTTTCTTCTTCGATAAATCAATCCGTAATTACTTTCTTGTGAAGGCCAAAAGTCGATGGATTTGTGGAGCCAGTCAGGTCCATTCCACTATAAGCCATCATGGTATAGTTCTTGTCGTAACAAGCCTCGAGAGGTACAATCTTGCGCGGTAATGCAGTTAAAATTTCAGCGGTTCTGTTACCAATGAATGTGCTCCAACCACGAGAGTGACTAGCGAGTGAGTCCGAAACAATTTGAGAGTCGGTCCAATCAAATATTTGATATGGTTTTAATTGCGTAGTACTTTGGACTGTACTAATTAACATTGTTAGCAGAACTGCAGCACAAAGTTCAAATCGTGGTAGCGTGACTATTTTAATGGGAGCCACCTTTGTCTTTGCTGAAATAATGTTTATCAATACATTTCCTGCTAATGTATGTACTCTACTAAGATAGACTAAAGATCCATAAGCGCTTTAATTGGTATATGAAAATCCATGTAAATAAAAAGTATCGCTCGGAGTGGCTTGTATGAATCGAGGAATTGATGTCATCTTTAAAAATTGTAATTGGTTAAGGAACTTCGGCCATTTGTTGGAAGGTCCGTCGAGGAGAGATTCATCGCAGTCCAAGTTGACAGCCCACAGGTTTTGTGTAAATATTTTGATAGTGACGATGACTGGAGCTAGCCAACTAAGAGGGAAAAGGCGACTTGCTTCACATACTACAATTCATTTTGTAAATGTAGTGATGTTTGGTAGATCTAAAGAAAATCTAAATTGGTATGTCACGGGGTTCAAATAAAGACCAAGTAGTCTTGGTGGCTTTCTTCAATGGGTTTTAATGTGCCGCTTGATTCATCAATCGTTTCACTGTCCAATATGTTACTTTAGTTAGACACCCACTTGCGGAGGTGGAGCAAGTAACTTGCGGATAGTATTTTTTACTTGTTTGACCTCAACCTTTGAATGGCGGTGTTTAGTGATTCCCCAAAATTTTGTGGGGATTTCTTAAACGGTAAACTCACAATAAATGTGCCTGAATTTGTTATTTCACGTTATCGTTGAAATGTTCCTCAAATGTCCCAATCTCCAAGAACTTGCGGAGAGTGTGACCCAAATTCATGTCTATTTGTTGATTTATGGCTAACATCGATACAATGTCAGGTTCAACTTGATTTGTCGTTTTCCCAGCGATCAACCAACCGAAGATGGTCTTCTGCAATATTGTGCCTTCCGTAGCGGATTTGATTTGCTCCGTTTTCAACAAATTGCAAAAATAATTAGCCCCAATTAGTATTTGTAGAAATGATATTGATTTGTAGAAATGCGGATCAGATAATTCTACTGTAGGCCAATAACTAAAGTGATTTTTGATAAAATTAATGCTTCCATAGCCAATTCGTCATGACGATTTGGTTGCACAGTCACTGGGACCAAGCCCTTAGTTGTAACAATATTTGTACTTCCTAAACCAGCAATTGAAAATCTGGCATTTTTCTTCTTTAACCCCAATCGCTGAACGCAAGCCTCCGTAAAAAACATGGCCTGAGACCCCGAGTCTAATAGAGCACGGCACCTAAGTGTACTTCCGGCAAAAATCTAGCACTTTAATCAAAAGCTGTTGGCAAGATTGGCTGTTCTACTGAGTGTTGTGTACAAAGTAATGTAAGTGATTGCTTTTCCGTTGCTGACTGAGAAGGATCAGGTGTTGACTCTGTGACTGGTAAACTGTGGAGTAATGTATGATACTTGTTATTGGAAAGCTGGTACAGTTGTTGATTTTATGACTACTACTAAGGCAATTAAAGCATCTATTGCCGGATTTAGCCCAATTCATACGCTGTGTTACATCAATTTCATTAAACTGCTTGCAAGTAAATAGTGAATGATCCTTTTCGCTGCATATGGCACAAGTGTAACTTAATTCTCCAGCGACAAGATGGCTTTTCAGTTTAGGATTGACGAATGGTTTCCTTACTGACATATTGGCTGATTCCAAAGTGTCAATTCGCCTTGTAAGAAACACTAGGAAATCTGAAAATTGTGGTGTGTCTTTATCGGTTATATGCTAAGCCAATACAATTTTGGAATTTTAAGCAAGGATAACTTGACCAGACGTGTACAAGAGTTGTTTTACATTAGCAACTGTAGCAATTGAAATTGAAGGTTGCTCTATAAAGGTGCGCACAAATGAATTATTGATGTTGCGTTTGCGATTTTACCGTTCTTTTAATTTGTTTAATGCGCCTAAGTAGTTTGCTTCAGTTATGCTTATATGTTTTAACAAGCTGGCGGCCTTTCCTCTTAGAAGTCCCTTAAGCTACTGGAACTTTTGTACCGGGCTTAACTTACCTGAGTCATGAATGGTACTAGAGAAGAAATCATAAAATGATTGCCATTCAGTGTAGTCTCCCGAAAAAGGTGATATATTGATCTTTGGTGGCTTTATGTCGTGATGAGCTCCTGCACGAGATACATTAAATGACCCATCATGTACTGTTGAACCAGCAGCCTATTCCTTTGCCCAAATCAATGTATTCAGCTTAATGATCGCTTCGTAATAGTTTTTCTCATATATACATATAGTCAGAATCTTCATTTGGGTCCAATAAAATATATTGTGTTCGACTGTTGCAAATTCTTACAATAATTGTTCAACTCGCGCGTGACGCGTTCTTAAATCTTCAATTGATTTTTCATCATCGGCAGAATTGAGATAATTAATTATGTTGGTAAGGCGAGCTTTGTTGGTAGAGCGCGGTTTTTTAAAAGCAGCTATCTCCGCCATTTTATATCAACGGAACCAACTTGCTTATCGTTTAAATAGGTATGTAAAAATAAAGGTTAATACGCCCTTTTCACTATAACACTGATTCAAGTTTATGACATTTTTAAAATAATTGTTTGATTTACATATAATGATTATAACCTTGTAAGTTTGTACGGTTTTGATTAAATCAAGAATTAAGAATTTGTTCGTCGATGGACGTGTTGTATCCAGGGTGACGCAATAGTTTTCGAATGTGGCTTGAGGTGAAAAATTCTCTGAAATAGATCTAAGTAAGGCGTACATACAGCTAGAAGTTGCTCCAGAGATACGGCAACGACCAGAAATTAACATATCCAGAAATTAACAGTATTTTTGAAAAGCATAAAGAAGATTATCAGAAATCAAATTGACACTTATTAATAGGGACATATTGTTGACAGAGACAAAGGAAATAGTAGATCAAAATATACTGTGCCACAAAATAGAAATCTGATACGCTGTGGGCTTAGTTAATTATAACGAAAGTTTTCTTCCAAATTTAATGAATGAAAAATGAAATTGAATTGAGACACCTCGGATCAAAAAGCATTCGATAGCGACAAATCTAGAATGCCAACATGACGATTCTTTACCTCGATACAGAATACAAATACAAATACAAATACAGAATACTCCTACAATTACCAGTCTTTATTCAACCAGTCTACGACTTCCTTCATGGCAGTTACTTCAGCTTGAAAATGCTACAGTAGTCTGGGAGACGGGAGGAGAGATTTAACAGAAGTTCCTCGCAGAACACTCCATCTCCGACTTTCCCGTCCCGTTTTGAACCATCAGTGAAGAAGTTTATAACTCCTCGTTCCAAAACTGCACTCATCATCCAGTCCTCCCTGGATGGTATCCTAGTCCGGAACTTTGTGTCAAAAGGTAGTGACGGGACATTATAGTCGGTGGTCTTGGGAATTTGTTTGTTGCACAAAATAGATGAGTGCCCTGTATTGTTCCAGGTTCTCATTAAAATGGATTTCAGCCGTATGGCAGTACAAGCTACCAACTGTTTCCCCAAGATATCTGTAGGAGTCAAAAATAGCAGAGTCTCGAGCGCCTGAGTGGATATGCTCCAAAGTGCACCACGGATCCACAGAGAGGTAGTTCTCTGAACTTTTGTCAACAGCTTTTGGTTGACAGTTTTGTCCAGAGCAGGATACCAGACTATTACTCCATACAAGAGTATATAATTTGCTATCAAAAACGAGACCCAGAAACTCCGCTTAAACTGTAAAAGTCAAGCTGAATCCATTTAAAGTGGGAGGCTCGATGTGAGGAAGTTTATATTTCCTAGAGAAGAGAACCAATTCGGTTTTGTGTGGGTTGACATTCAACCCACAGCCATTGGCTAATAATGGAAGAGTGCCCAGGGAATCTTGCGTAAGCTCACTAAAGGTACCGGGATAATTACCACGGACACCAATAGCAACATCATCCGCATAGGCAACTACCTTGAAGCCGCCGTCCTCCAGTCCCAGCAACGGGTCATTTTTGACCAAGTTCTAACGTAGGGGGACATTATGCCACCCTGCGGCGTACTCCTGCTTGCAAATATTCTGACGGAGGATTCCCCTATACTGGCATTTATGATCCTGCCTTTAGCATCTGATCTATCCAGTCCTTGAGCGATTCATTCACTCCCAGATCTTAAGGTTCCCTAATTATAGCCGCTTGAAGCACATTGTTTAAGGCCCCCTCAATATCCAAGAAGGTTACCATTGCTTAGTCTCTATATTCGAAAGATTTTTCAATGAAAAATACAAGAGAATGAAGAGCAGTCTCTACAGATCTCCCCTTACAATAGGCATGTTGAGATTTGGACAGCTTTTTTTACAAAATGGTGCCTCTAAGATGAGCTTCTATTTGTCTTTGAAGTGTTTTCAAAGGGAAGGAAGAAAAGCTAATCGGTCTAAGGTCTTTGGGATTGCATTGTGAGCGTTTTCCCGCCTTAGGTATGAAAACAACATTTACTTCGGTCGATTTACTAGAAATGTGACATAGTTCTTAGCTGCTTTTGAAAATTACCTCTAACCAGGAAATTGTTAAATCCGTAGTTTGTTGAATACTCGCAGGGATAATACTATCAAGTCGAGGCGACTTATATGGTTTAAAACTGTTTATCGCCCACAGAATCTTTTTTCTGCTAATAATTTGGCCTATAAGGCTACTTGCCCTTTTACCTACTGATGTGCTAGGTACAGATTCGGAACAACCAGGAAAATGAGTCTCCATCAGAAGTTCCAGGAATTCCGCACTATTAGTGGTCCATATCCCATCCGGCCGTTGAAGATAACTTGGGATGGAAAGACCAGTTGCTAGTACTTTGCGTAGCCTAGACAACTCCGAAGACTCCTGAATTTTGCCACATTATAGTCTCCAAGAGCTATTCTTGGCGCTTTTAAATTGATATTTGTAAATTTTGAGGACTTCCTTATAGGAGTCCCAGTCTACATCAAATTTGGTTTTCCGTGCTGTTTTAAAGAGTCTTTTGCATGGTGGCCGAGATTTACCGCTAGAGGACTAGAGCCCAGTATCGCTTCATTAAAAGCGCTGGACAACTCGTCCACCAAGCTATCGAGCTCTTGCGCATTTTTTGGAGGTTTTGGCACCGGAACTGGTAGTGAATTACCCAGAATAGTTCTAAAGGTATCCCAGTTGGTTTCCCTCCTGTTTCTGTGGATTGGAATTTTTTAGAGAAGTCAAGTCCATTTCAAATTGAAGATAACAATGATAAAAAAAGAAGTGGTCCTCCGACATTCTGCAGTTTAATAAACTAATCGCCAGAAAACTTGAGACAAGAGTAATATCCAATACCTCCAAGACAAGAGTAACATCCCCCTCCTTACGTTAGGGTAGGTGCGTTTCTGAGTCAAAAATAATCTGATAGGTCTGAATGACCAATAAAATATACATCGCAGACACTTACACAAGCTCAACAACGTTACTCACAGATTGATAATTATTTTTATGCGATAATTTACAGAGTGCGGCAATTTATTTTATTATTTATAACAAAGCGCTTTTGAAAATATTCTCATTACACGATTTTTTTGCAGTCTTTCGATTATGAAATTATTTTTAGAAATACGAAACATCATATAAATGCTGACGGTATATCGGGATTACCTTCTTTAAATACTCAATTCGGTATTGAAAAAATTGACACAACACAAGTAAATATGATAGAAACATTACATGTCACAGTGAAAGAACTAGCTAAAGATGCTGCAAAAATGACCAAAACATGAAAGATTTAGTAATTGGTTTATAGTATTTCGTCATTTAAGATTCGTGAAATCTATAAACCAGATTCGTTCGGGTAACATAAGGTTGTTCTTGAATCTCGACAAGAATTTGACATTGACCAAATTAAGTTATATTATGGATTAAAATAATGTGTCTACAAATATGGCTGTGTACAATATCGTTCTAAGTTTAACTCACTGGCAAATAGTTGATCAGCAAGTTGCTATGCGAGAACATTCTCGATCGATTAGAAGTATTAGTGTTATCTGAGGCATCGATGACGTTAATTGAACATGTCCAGCTACGCGGTATGGAACATACCGCATAAAGGTGTGCCTCTACAGTCGTACAGAATTCAGCTAACCTAATTCCTTCTGCCTAGAAAACATCTTCATATGTCGTCATTATTTAAACAAATAACTTAGTTGCACATTACAATTTTCCATTAAAATATTCTTTTATAATAAAATACATAGCGAATTAGCAACCAAGTCATTTAGGCGTTATAATACAATATTTTCTAAAATGTAATAATCTGTTATGATTTTTTATTTTTTTCACGTTCAATGAGGCATTTTTAATGGCAGTATCAAAAATACAATAACAACACCAATATAAATCCGTTTAAGTAGCACTTAATTTTACGCAAAAAAATATACATAAGACAACAAATAATTTCCATTTTGTATGGTTGAGTTCTTGTTTATTTATATACTTATATAAACCTATGTACATATACATACTCTTATTAATTTAATAAATTAAAGCAAAAAAATCCATTTTTTATTATGCTTTTTAAATTGTTTTTTTATAAAGTTAAGTAATAGGAAAAGGGTGTTGTAATGTACACACAACACAACACAAATGAACATTGCGTCTGAACCAAATAAAATTGAATTAAAAATAACGATTATAGTAATAACAATAATAATAACAATAATAAGAATTATAATAAAGGATTTTTACTCGTTTTTGGGCGAAGATAAGATTTTTTTTTCTTAATTTTGCCTAATGTTTGGATTAAAAGCGACTTTCATTTTCTTTTTATCAGACGACAAAAGCTGGTAGATATTTATTAGTTTTATTTATATTTTTTTTTTATATACAATAGATTAAAAGCTGGTTTCATTTTGATTTATTTATATATTTATTTATGTATACATATACCCAATACTAATTTAGTATTCAGCCGGTGATTTACGCACTCCTTTAAAAAAAAAAAACAACTCAGCCCATTTCCAATTTATTTTTTATTTCCTTTCATTGCTCCGTATACTGGTATTATGTAATTGCGGAGGGAATCCAGAAAATAACAATATTCTAACAAATAAAAACGCAAAAATAGCTTATTGTTTTTAATGAAGGAATAAAAACTTTCAACAAACAAAGAGAGATAATTTATTCATTATATTCGTTACAGTTTTATAAAATTGTCTTGATATGTACTCAATTGCATATTAAATATACATGTTATTGCAATTTTTTTTGTACTGTTCCCTCCGTACACAAATGATTGTTTTTTTTTTTTTTTTTTTTTGTAAAGCTATGTTTATAAATATTGAACAGTCTAATCGTAAAAACAGTTGGGTTTATTAAAATATATAGAACGGAAATTGGATTGTCTCTCGTTTTGTATATTGTACTGAATATGGTAGCAGTATTTAATTTTTATAGTGTAGAGCTTTTTTTGTAGCAATAATACAGAACAGTGTTCTCCAAGCTGGTGTCTTTCTATCTGCAGCAAACTTCCTTATTGCTCGTCGATATTAAGTTTTTCAACATTTGTGGAGGATAACAGATGGAATTATTGGTATAGCTTAAAAGCTTGATTCCATAAATAATAATCACGCACTAAATTAGACGAAAATAGGGGATTTGATTTTCCAATTATAGAATGGTAACATATTTTGTTTTCACTTCAAATTATGTAACATAAACCAATTTATTTAAACACAGAAAGGAACATAACCAAAATTCCACCAACAAAAAAAACAAATTGAATTTAACACTTTAATACTATTCTCAATTCTTTATCGCAATATTTAATTTTTCCTCTCCTAATGGACTTATTGGCGTTCTGTCAGTGGAAAAGAGTTTCAAGGGCAGAGTAGATTTTAGAATCCGGAATGATACGATAAGCTCGGGCTTGTTATGGAGATATTCCTATTTTGGCTAGTTTCATCATTAATAGATTCCAAATAGTTTACACCGGTATCTAAAACTAGCCTATTTCTCATATACCTTTCAGTTGATACGTCTGCCATTTTGTTCTTGTTCTTAGGTAGGTATCTCGCACAATTTTCCGGCATATAAATTAAAAATATGTGCTTCTTATAAGATTAGCGTATTCGCTGAATAATTGTTTGGTAATATGAGGAGATTTTGTGCGGTGTGTCTTAAGGGTGAATTTCTAAGTTTACTGCTGCTATGTAGGGTACTAAGATGATTAATAAACGCGTCAAGCGAGCTTAAAGCGCTACTGGTTTCGTATTGTTGTAACAGACCCAAAGAATCTGTTATTAGAATATTACTGTAGTGTGTAGACCTTGGTGCGGTTGATTACTTTGCCGGCTATTTGGAACATATATCCAGCACAAAGATAAAGGTAGTGTCAGACAGATAAGGCCGCTTACCGCGTGCAGCGAACATAGTTGATCTAAAACAGACAGTGACCATACAATGCGTCACAAATCGTGGGGACGACCCACATGAGAAGAAGTCTCATTAGAAGCCGGGCTTTTGGATAAATAGACATATACTCAGGTACGGATGTCTTTTAAATGATATAGTCCTATAGGTTTATCGTTTTCATCGTTGATATTATATGCAACTTGACCTACCTTCTCATGCACAATTGCTGGTATCAATTTATGGTGCAATTTAGCAGCAAATTTATTAGCGGCATCACTTTGCGCAAAAGATCTGTCGAAAACTCTCTAACCTGGGGTGCTATTCTTGAACCATTACGAAAACTTTCGTATTGCGAGTTAGTGTCAAAGTATTACGAAAACCCTAAAATCGTATTCCTGAAATCGGATTACGAAAATTTTCGCGACGGAACGTTACTAAAATTTTCGTAATGGTTTTTCGTTTCCCATTGCATTTCGTAATGAAATCATTTGGTTTTTGTGTTAATTAAATTGATAAGGATGTTCATAAAACTCAATATTTTCTATTCTCAATATTTTATAAAAAAGTGAAAACAAAAGCGTACCTTTTTTTTTCTTTGTTTCACGTGGTCTTAAAAATATTTCGAGATAACGATTTATGTACATAACTACTTATATGCATTCGGTGTTGTTTACTACCTAACTAGAACAAAAGGATATTTTCTTCTAAATTTTTGGTATTTACATGTCGTATATACCTAAATCTTGGGATATTTTTTCTAATGCATCACCACTTTCTAATTTTAAACAATACGTGTAAGGGTATGAGATTTTTCGTAATTGACAATTGGCTATAGCGGACAAAAATGGAATATGGGATTCAATACAACAAAATTATGTTATTTAAAGCTATAGCTATTGCCTATTTAACTTTTATATTTATTTGTTAAAATTGTAAAGATTGGAAATTAATTAATGCAATGTGTAATTTTAAGTGTGATTTTTATCATTCATTAAGTTCATTTGGAACAATTTTGTTTTATCATTTTAAATGCCCTATCTTCAAACATTACGAAAATTTTCGTAATGCACAATATTTTCGTAATCGTAATGGTGAAATCATAAATTAGTATTCTTGAAGCCATTACGAAAATTACGAAGAGAGGAATAAAAAACTAAGAAGATTTCGAAAGAGTTGATTAAAAATGTTAGTATACCTGAGAATATTAAGCGAAGCGGACGCTTTCTTTACTTACAATTAATAATTGTTGTGAATTTTTGTAAATAATAGCTTATTTATTTAATAATTAATTAAATATATTAAAAATGATTGTGAATGCTACTTTTTCTTTTAAAGGGAAAATTACTTCGGCCTAAAATACCAATGTATTGAAATCTTGTCCAAAATGACCAAAAATTTGTTTGATCCAAAACCATTTTTCTCGACGTTTTGAAAGTCCTTGAGTCCGAAAAAGCAAAAAAAAAAAATTATAATGTGTCTGTCCATCTTTCAGAACGTCTAAAAATCGCTTATCCGATTTAGAATTTTTTTTTCACCAATCTGTTTTTATGGTACTATGGTACATTGATTGTATGATGGTACGATTGTACCATGATATATTGTTATGTCGTGTATGGTGGCATGATGGTTTGATGGTATGGTAGTACGATGATATGATCCTATGCAATGCCAGTGCATAAAAAGCCATGAAAAAAAAACTTGTAGTGGTGTTAAGGGAATAAACATTTTTATTTTCCTATGGAACGTAAACAAAATCATATGAGATTTTATGTTGCCTTTATTTTCAATTTAAATGAAAATTTTTATTGATAAATAGAAATAATTTTAAATTAAATACAATCTGTTTCGTCGGCAAGTGACCCCTTTTGTGTTGGTGATACCTTTTCACATTTTTCATCATATCTCCCAAGTTATGGGCTCGATTTTAATTCTGTTTGCGGTTTTTAAAAGCTTATGAGTCACTTTATTGGTTAATTTGCACACTAACCCAGATTTTTGTCAAGAACGTAACAAATTATGGGAAAATCACATTTTTTTACTTAAACGATTTTTTAACTTAAAAAAACCTCTACTTTTTAAAAAAATGAATTGAATGTCAAAAAAATGTCCCATGACATGGTTATTTTATTTATAATTATTAATCTACAGCATAATATCTACAAATTCACAAAACATTGTTACTACCTAACTCATAAAACATTCGAACAGCAATTTGTCGAAAAAATGGCGTTTGTAGCCGTTTAGATATAGCGATGTTATCTAACCAAATCTTTTAAATGATCGAAAACTCAAATTGGTAAGTAATAATAAATAGTTGAGTTGTTCGCTAACCGATCGTGTGACACTATGTACTCTCTGTGTTCTGTATTTTAACAATTGTAAGTTCGTGTGATAATTAAAAGGACAGTTTGTGTTAAGTGAACGCTTAATCATTCCAATGACACATTTGCGTGATCTACCAGATATGCATTTTGTAAACCTGTTCTGTAATGGAAATGCACGCGCTACTGTCGAAAAATATAGGCGTCGATATCCAGCAGGCCAGTACTTAGGTATAGGACGTTCATTGCAATAAATCGACGTTTTTCCGAACAGGGATTATTCTAACAACAACACGAGTCCAGCGTGAATATTAACGTACACGTTGGAACAGGATTAATTATGATTAATACGCGCTGACCCTACGACAAGTATCAGTCGCCTGTTGATAAGATTAGGCATATCGAGGTCAAGAAGGCCTTAATCCTTATCAACATCTAGGAGATGTGGACCATCGTGCCAGATCAGTTTTTTGTAACGGGATAATTTCACAGCAAAGAAGTGATGTCAATTTTATAAGGAGAATATTGTGGACAGATGAAGCTACTTTCACCAAGGCGGGTATAACAAATTATAGAAACCTCCATGTTTGCGCCGTCGAAAACCCACATGTCGTAAAGGAGACAGGTTTCCAGAGCCATTTTTCCATAAATGTATGGGTGGGAATGATCCACGATTAACTTATAGAACTTTACGTGCAACCAAACAGGCTTTATCAACACGTATTATTAGAATTTTCAGGAATCACGTTGCCTTTGCTCATGGAAAAAGTGCCATTGTTGAGGAAACGAATGCAGCTGCAATTAGATGGAGCTCCAGCACATATTTGGCAAGGATAATACGTGATCATTTGAATGAAAATTATCCACGGTGGATCGATAGAGGAGGTCCTGTAGCCTGGCCGCCAAGGTTCTCTGATCTTACGCCCCTAGATTTTTATTTCTGACAGCAAGAATTTTCACTGCTGCAGCAGAAACAAGAGGCAACCCTTAACAATTGCGTTGGACAACAATTAGTGTGTTGAAAAGAGTGGAGAGCATTTTGAACATGTTATTTAATTAAAAATGTTTAATAATTTGTAATAAAAATTGTTTTTATTGATTATTAATAAAACAGTATTATTTCATTTCTTTGACTTTAATTTAAACATCTTTTTTGTTTAATTTCCCTACTTTCTCTATAGTTTATTTTTGCACGGTATTTTTAAGAGTTAGCTAGTAACAAAGTTTTGTCAATTTGTAGATATTATGCTGTAGATTAATCATAATAATTAAAATAATTAACTTAATGGGACATTTTCTCGACATACAGTTCAGTTTTTTAAAAAGTGAAAGTTTTCTTAAGTAAAAAAAAACGTTATTTTCCCGTAATTGTTTACATTCTTTAAAAAAACCTGGCTAAGTGCAAACTATCAAGTAAAGTGACTCATAAACTTTCAAAAACCACAAACAGAATTAAAATCGAGCCCATAACTTGAAAAGGTGACCCCCACTTTAAAGGATTTTTTACGATAATTTTACTTAAATATTCCGAATTTTCCCGTAAATCACTTGACGACGAAACACATTGTATAGCTTGCAGCTTGTACAGAATTTTAATTGAAATAATTAAAATTTTAATTAACAATTTTGCATTTTAGTAAATTGATTTTTAGGGAAATCGTTAGGCTTCGTGTTTTTTTTTTTTAAATTTCTTTTCGTAGATTACTAGATTAGTTTTATTATAAATCATGGCTGTTTATGTTGTAGCATTGGTAAAGTAATAAAACTAATCTAGTAATCTACGAAATGAAATTTTTAAAAAAAGCACGGAGCCTGACGATATTTGCGAATAAAAATCAGTTTACTAAAACGTAAGATTGTTTAAAATTTTATTAATTTTAATTAAAATTGTGGACAAGCTGCAATTCGATATATTTAATCTAAAATTATTTATATTTGTCAATAAAAATGTTCGTTTGAATTAAAATAAAGACAACACAAAATAATTCCCATATGATTTTGTTTACGTTTCATAGGACTATAAAAACCTTTATTCCCCTCTTTATATTGGAGATTTGACTTTTGTAGACTGATATCACGGCTATTTATGTAGTGGCATTGTGCTATGATTTTATGGCGATATGATTTTAGATCGTATTGTCGTACGATACTATTATGGTATGATGGTATGATTGTATGACTTACCATTACGTACCATTAGTATTAGCAGCCTGTGACAGTATATCAATTCAATTCCAATTACAACACGCAACATTTAAAAATACATCCCAAATTGTCCATTAGTATTGTAGCTATTACCCTTATTTTTAAGAAAATAATAAACATACCACAAGCAAATAGGTACCCTTTTTTTGTGGTAATAAAATAATAAATATTTAGCGAAATGTAAATACATATTATTTTTAACCATCAACAGAAATTATTGAGTTTTATGAACGTCCTTATATGAATATAATTAAAACAAAAATCTAAATGATTTCATTACGAAATGCAATAAGGAACAAAAAAACCATCCGAAAATTTTAGTAACGTTTCGTTGCGAAAATTTTCGTAATCCGGATTTCAAGAATACCATTTTAGTAACTTACATTTTCATCTTCTCTCTCGAAATTTTATTATTTCTTGTTTTCTCTCTTCGTTATTCGTAATGGTTTCAAGAATACTAAATTATGATTTCACTATTACTATTACGAAAATAGCATTACGAAAATTTTCGGTTACGAATATTTTCGTAATGGTTCAAGACCCAGTTGTACTTTGCGTGAGCAATCGAGAAATTTTGTTTGAGATGGCACGTTAAAACATGAAACAGAAGTATAAAGCAAAAAAAAAAAGAAATCTTCGGCTTTCTTTAATTTGTTTTTCATGTAGTAAATTACAATGTTCGCATTTTTTCCGTGCTATTTTTACGAAATATGGTATAAAGTGATGATCACGGTGAGGTATAAGAGAGCATCACCGTGATTGATCATTGATCGCTCTTGAAACGCCCAGTCGTACAACAGGGGAATAGCACCCCTGGTTTTAAAGATCGTGTTCGACTTCGTAAGTTGTACCTGTGAGCGCTCTTTTCATACGCAGATTTCAAATGCAACAACACTTTTTCTTTAATTGAACTAAGTCGATCGGGTTTAGAGGTGATGTGTAAGTAATTGTCATTTAATTCTTTAAGCAAATTCCTCAATTCATATTCTGAGCCGTGTAAGACCGTGTATTTCCCAAAGACGAAAAAATGTGGAGGGTAATTGGTAGTACAATGTACACAATTTCGGAGAGCTGCAGCTACTTTCTGTATATGTAAGTCTAAATTCGAATGATAATCAGCTATGTACTCCGAAGCAATAAACTGTGGGGAGTATAAGGGCGTTCGAAGGTGGCTTACCCCAAATCTAGATAATAGTTCTTGAAATTGCTTAGCGACAAATTGCTTACCGTTATCCGTAATGATCGTGTCAGGCACAGAAAATAAATTAAAAATCTGAGGTTCTACAAATTCGCATAATGATTTTGAATTGGCCACTCTCAAGGGTTTTAACATAGTGAATTTGGAAAAATGGTCCAAAACAATAAGTATATAACAGTTCCCACTCTTGGATCTTGAGTACGGACCCAAAAAGTCAATATATGGTATATACGTTGAAATGGTCTAGAAGATTCAGGTTGCTTTCCCATAAGTGGTCTTAGTTTATGATTCACTGGTTTATTCATTTTGCACTTATCACATTGGTTAACAAATTCCTAAACATCCAATATCTTTTTTGGCCAATAAAATTGACGTTGTAGTCTCTCCAACGTTTTTTGTGCCCCCATATGTGCAAACGACGGGGCGCTATGTGCTTGTCTAATTAAATCGGATACTAATTCATCTGGGACTCGCAATTTCCAATCTGTTATATCTGTATCTTCGTATTTAGAACCATAAGAGAGTTGAACCAGAATTCTACCGTCTCTAACACAGTAATTACAAATTGATATTCAGATGAGGTGAACGCTGTCGAATTGAGATTAATGTGTAATGAAGGCAACTGATCATAAGGGATTACCGTAACCGTTTCAGATATATTTTCTACTGCACATACATAAGAGTTAGAACCACCCACAATATTTACGTGATAAGACGTATTTTTCAGCACCAACACAGTTTAAAATAAAGCCTTCCTGCAGGCCTAACCCTTCATTAGTCACTGTTCAGAAACGTTAATATAACCAAAATCAAAAGAAACGCACCAGGATGTATTGATATAACAAAAGGCGACATAAATCCGTTATTTCAGCCTCAATCATTAATACTGATGTTAACGATTCACGGCCTTATGCTGATGTGTTGATTAATAGAGTTAAACATACGGGATTATTGGATAGTGGAGCAACAGCTCCAATATTAGCTAATCCTAATTTTAAGCGACCTTTCTTAATTCAATGCGACGCCTGTGCCGATGGCATTGGTAGTGTCTTATTCCAACTAGATGATGATTGTGCAGAGCGTCCAATAGCTTTTATTTCAAAGAAGCTAAATGCCGCACAGAAAAATTACATGGTCACGGAATTAGAATGCTTAGCAGCTGTAATCAGCGTAAAAATGTTTCGATGTTACATAGAGGGGTATCCATTTAGTATTTATACTGACCATGCTGCGTCACGATGGTTGATGACCCGAACGGATTTATCCGGTAGGCTTGCAAGGTGAAGCTTAAAACTCCAACCATATAATTTTGAGATCGACTATCGAAAAGGTTCCGAAAATACGGTCGCTGATTCTTTGTCAACAGCTTTCTGTGATGCGCTAAACACAAATATTACGTTAAATTGGTTAGTATCTTATCACGTAACGTAAATATTGTGGGTGGTTCCAGCTCTTATATTTGTGCAGTAGAAAATATATCTGAAATGGCAACGGTAATCCCTGATGATCGGTTGCCCTCATTACACATTAATCTTAATTCGGCAGCGTTCACCTCTTCTGAATATCAATCTGTAATTACTGTGTTAGAGACGGTAAAATTCATGTTCAACTCTCTTATGGTTCCAAATACGTAGATACAGATATAACAGATTTGAAAATTGCGAGTCCCAGATGAATTAGTACCCGATTTAATTAGACAAGCACATAGCGCCCCGTCGTTTGCACATATGGGGGCACAAAAAACGTTGGAGAGACTACAACGTCAATTTTATTGGCCAAAAATGGTTACGAATGTGCTAAGTACAAAATGAATAAACCATTAAATTACAAACTAATACCACTTATGGAAAAGCAACCCGCATCTTCTAGACCATTTCAACGAGTATATATTGATTTTTTGGATGCGTTCCCAAGATCCAAGAGTGGGAACTGTTATATACTTATTGTTTTGGACCATTTTTCCAAATTCACTATGTTAAAACCCTTGAGAGAGTCAATCCAAAATCATTATGCGAATTTGTAGAACATCAGATTTTTAATTTATTTTCTGTGCCTGAGACGATCATTACGGATAACGGTAAGCAATTTGTTGCTAAGCAATTTCAAGAACTATTATCTAGATAGAAGAAACATTCGAACGCCCTGATACTTCCCGCAGTCTAATGCTTCGGAGGGTGTAAACCGAACCATTTTAGGAGCAGTTCGATCGTATATCAGTATATAAGTATATATGTTAGTGATTCCGCTAATAAATTTGCTGCTAAATTGCACCATAAATTTATACCAGCAATTGTGCATGAGAAGGTAGGTCAAGTTGCATATAATATCAACGATAAAAACGGTAAACCTATAGGACTATATCATTTAAAAGACATCCGTTCCTGTGTATATGTGTGTTTATTCAAAAGCCCGGCTTCTAATGATACTTCATCTCATGTGGGTCGTCCCCACGATTTGTGACGCATAGGGGGCACATGGTATACTGAAAAAATTTCAACTTTGAAATTAAAAAATATATTTCGTGAAACTTGAATGAAAACTTTTTCTTTCAGTAAAATTTTTCTTAAGATTTTCGGTTGATGATTGGTGCAGTAGTTTCCTACTACAATTTAAAGGTATATTTGGTGTGTGTTTTTCATAGCTATCTAAAATGTATTGTAAAAAATTATAAAAATTACTTTTATATTTCACACGTTATTTTTATTTATGCTTCATTGCTTTCATTGTCAATTTCCATTAAATTTGTACTAACTATTCTATTGAATTATGCTGGAATTCAAATGGTTTTTCAGGTAGAATTGGTTAAATAAAGGAGAGGGGGTTTTCTTAAAGTATTACAATATTCTGTCGGAGTTATTTGAAAAGTAAAAAAAAATGGAGTGGTAATCTATATTTTGACTAAACTAATTAGGGTTTGGTTTTGAACCGGTCCACCCTCTCTGTTTATTGTCTTATCTCTTGTTTTTTTAATTGAAAGTGGATTCTGCGGCGTCTAATTTTTGTGGTTGGCGTTTTGTTTGGCCTATGTACACGTTATCACAGTTTTCGCATTGTATTTGATATATATATCTGAGCTTTAATGTTCTTTAATTTTATCTTTATATTTTTTCTATAGAGGTCTTCACTTTCAGATCGCTTCTGGTGACAATGGATGTTGTGTTTTTTGAACTCATTCACAAGCTTATTTGAATATGGTGGGTAGAATGGGATTGATAATAATTTGCTTTCCGAGGTTTTATATTTGTAGCTTCTTCTGAATATTTCCTGTGTTTTGTGCGGCTTACTATTTTATATACAAAATTTTTGGTGTATCCGTTTAAGCTGGCTATTTCGTATACTGTGTGTAATTCTTTTGTATAGTTAATGGTGTTCATTGATGGAATAGTGAAATGAGTCTGATGTGATGTATTTTGGCATTGGCTTCCGATAAATACTGAAGTTTAGATGTTGCTCGCTCTTGGTAATAGTTATTCCAAGTCAGTTTAGCTTATTCTCCTCTTGACCAAATTCTACCTAAGAAACCATTCAAATCAAGCGCATTAATAATGAAAGCAATATAGCTTTCGGAATCTGGATCTACATAAATAAAAATAAAGTGTGAAATATAAAAGTGTTTTTTTATTTTTGTACATAATTTATATTTCATAATATCCAAGAAGCTCAAAAGCAACAATATTTAAAGAAATAATCAGTTTTTTACTTCTAGGTCATAATTTTCTTTGCTATTACAAGACTTTTATTATCTAAACAATCCTTGGTAATATTTTGGGCCAAGTTTTGATTACATAACGATATAAGATCTTAAGAATTCTATTGAGAAATCGGAGCAGGCCAATCAAATTGATTTTGTAGTACCTTCATCAACACGAAATTATTTGGTTTTGGTCACTCTTTGATCATTCGTTTGAGCTTGGAACCAGATCTATAATTTTTAAATCGTTATTAAATTGTTGTATTTTAAAAGGTTGTTTGGTGCATTACACCTTTAATTTTTATGTTGTTAATGTTTTTATTTGAAACATTTTAATTTAAAGTTCAGCTTTCCGAGATTCGTTTAAAATTTTAATTGATTCTCCGTTACCTATACATTCCTCATGAGTAGGGCCCGCATTTTTATTTAAATATATATTTGCTCTAGAATATATTTATGCTTGTATTTGTATATATTCTAATGTTTATGAAAGTATACTTGTATACTTGTTGGCATTGAAAATACACTGATGGAAAAATTGTCATTCGATCTATCACATTGCCATGAAATTTTCAATAAATCGGTTGCATTCAGAAAATAATATTATTGATTTACTCAACATGTTGCCCACAGTTAGCGGACCTGAAAGCGCCCAATGTAACAGATAAAAGGAGCTTTTTGGAATATAAATAAGCATTGTTAGGTGATGGCGACAGTTAAAAATATATTTAATTTGTACATTGCTAGCGCCGAAACCGTTTTTTTTTGTGTGATTAAAACAGACTAAAAATTTATAGAAATTGAACAATTTAAAGATTAAAAAATTTGTAGAATTATTATAATTTATTGAATTCATAGAATTTATAAAATTTTTAGAATTCAAACAGCTATAAAATTCACAGCAACTTTATAAATTACGAAATTTTTAGAAAAAAAAAAATCGAAGCAATTTAAGTTTGTAAAATTTATAGAATTTATAAAATTTAAAGGCTTTATAAAATTCATAAAATTTATAAAATTTACAGATCTTATTAAAATTTATTTGTTATTTTGAAAGAATTATAAGATCATAGCATTTATATGATTTATTGGATATAAAGAACTTACTCAGGCTTTATAGAATTCATATTATCAATTGATTTTATAAAATTTACCGAATTAATAGGATTTATAGACCTCAATAGAAATTATTTAGTTTGTAAAATTTATAAAAATTAAAGAATTTATAATATTAAAATTTATATAATTTACAGATTTTTTAAGATATATACAACTAAAAGATATTCTAGAAATTATATATTTTTTGAAATAAGACAAATTTGAGTTTATAGAATTTATCGAACTTACATACTTGGAACAATTTATAGAACTAAAAAGGATTTATAATATTTATATAATTTGTGAAATTCCTAAAATTTACAGAACTTATAGAGTTTATAGACATATTAAAATTTATAATATTTTAGGCTTTGTAGAATTTATAGAATTCAAAACTACAGAATTGAAGGGATTTGTGAAAATTAGGGAATTTATTAAAATTATTATATTTATTGAATGTCATAGAATTGATAAAATTTAAAAAATTCGTAAAGTTTATGTACATATTAGAATTTATAAAATTTTCGGAATTTAAGAAATGCACTAAATTTTTGGACTTTGAAAAATCTGAAGAATTTCAAGAATTTACAGCTCTTATCGAAATTTTATGGTTTTAAAAATTTATAGAATTTAACATCATTAATTTCTTTTAAATTTAGAGGGTCTATAAGGTTATTAAATTCTATAAATTGTGTAAGTTCTACAAATTCTATAATGCTTTGAAAATACATTATAAATTCAATAAATTCTATAATTTTTTTAATTTATTAATTTTACAGAATTTATTGAGTTTAAAAACTTAATAAAATTTATAATATTTTAGAGTTGTTTGAAATTAGAAAATTTATAAAATTTATCGAATTTACAGAATTCCATCAAAACTACAGAACTTATGGGATTTGTAAAAATTAAAGGATTTATCGACTTTATAATATTTTTAGGATTTGATAGAATTAATAAAATTTAAAAAATGTAAAAAATTTATAAAATTAACATGTATTAGTTTTCATTTAAAAAATTGTTCAATTTATAAAATTAATACAATTTGTGGAGTTTATAAAGCTTATTGGATTTACAGAATTTATAAGATTTAGAGGATAAACAGAATTTAACAAATTCATTCAAATTTTAGACTTCAGAAAATTTGTTGAATTTGAAGAATTTATAATTTTTTATGAAATATTAGGAGTAAATGAATTTATAGAATTTATAAATTTATAAGTTCAATAAATTTTTTTTAATTATACAGAATTGTGTAAATTCTAAAAATTCTATAACGCCTCAAAATGCAGCATTCAATAAATTCTTTTAACATTACGTATTCTGTAAATTCGATAAATTCTAACAATTTTTTAATTTATGAAGCTACTAAATTTTTAGTTTATAGACACTAAAGAATCTTTAAAATTTAAAGAATTTTAAGAATTAAAAAAATTAATTGGATTCATAGAAATTATGGAATTTACAAAGTTTAAAGAGTTTGTAAAATTATTAATATTTATAGAATTCATCGAATTTATAAAATTTCATGAATTCAAACAATTTACAAAATTTATAGCAACTTTATAAATAAGGGAATTTTTAGAAATAAAAATTGATAACTATTTGTGTTTGTAGAATTTATAGAATTTATAAAACTTCAAAGCTTTATAAAATTCATAAAATTTATAGAATTTGAAGATCTTATTAAAAATTATAGAATTTGTTATATTTAAAGAATTTATAAGATTTATAGAATTTATATGATTTATTGGATTAAAACAACTTACTAAGGCTTTATAGAATACGTATTAATAATTGATTTTATAAAATTAGCAGAATTTATAGGATTTATATAATTCAATAGAATTTATTTAATTTCTTAAATTTACAGAAATTAAAGAATTATTAATATTAAAATTTATAGAATTTACGGAATTTTTAAAATATGTAAAATAAAAAGATATTCTAGAAATTATAGAATTTTTAAAATAATTCAAATTTGAGTTTATAGAATTTATCGAACTGACCTTCTTGGAACTTACAGGATTTATAAAATATAAAGGATTTATAAAGTAACGCCCGGAAATTCAGCGATTATTAAATTATGTTAATCATATTTACTCTGTAAATTTAATAAATTCTATAAATTTTGCAATTTACTAAAATTTATTGATTTTAAAACTAAAGAATTTCTAAAATTTATCAAATCTACAAAAATAGAGCCAAACCTTTGTAAATTTTTTTTTTAAATTCTAATAAAGGGTTTTCAGTACTTCTAACTTTCCTAAAACCGTACTGGTTATTATGTAAGAAACTAATACTCATCAAAAATTTAGTAACTCTTAAATGGACTAGGTTTTAATTAATTTTACCAAATACAGAGAGCAATGAAATTGGTCTGTAATTAACAATATTTTTTTTATCACCTTTTCTGGATACTGGAATAACAACTGCTTCGTTTAGTTTGGAAGGAATAATACCGGAAGAAAAACTTCAATTTACAAGAACATCGGAC
Source organism: Tipula vernalis (assembly GCA_958295665.1). NCBI lineage: Eukaryota > Metazoa > Arthropoda > Insecta > Diptera > Tipulidae > Tipula > Tipula vernalis. The sequence goes on from OY282558.1 coordinate 106,165,121, forward strand.
ATTTGTCGATTCCAGCTGAAAACGCATTTTAATTCCAAATTATTATAAATAAGATCAGAACCTAATTGAACATCAGGGATAACAGTTTCTTTCAAGTTAAGAACCGAGTTAATGAAATGATTATTAAATAATTTCCGCAATCGTAACTTTCTTGTTTCATTGTTCTAAATTTCATTGACTACTTACCTGTTGAGGAGCTAAATTTATTTTCATAAAATTTGGCTTATCAAAATAAATATCATGTTTAAGAGCTTTAAAACTTTGAGCCGCATTTTCAAAGTAGAGGTACTAGAATTTTTAGATAATTGCTTACTTAAGTAATTTTTCTATTAAATTTGATTAAGCAGAAGAGCTGATGAAACCCAAGGTTTAATAATAATATCCTTAGCGTTTACTAAACGTCTTAAGGTAGGTAATACTCCAGCTGAGCAAGAAGTTGAAGAAATCAATTTGTCAAAAACGGTAACTGAAACTTTTATTTTAAATGAAGGGTAATCCTGCTTATAATTATCCCTTACTCTTAAAGGAAAACGTTGAACGGCTGCATTACACAAATTGAATTTTGCTTGTAAATATTGTTTAATATTTGTTTCGGTAACATCTGGATGAATTCTGGATACAAAAATCTGTTTGCGTGCCCCAATAAAAATTTTTTTCACAATTTTATTAGGAGCAGAATTTGGAAAGGCAAAAGTAGATTGTTTAGCTGGAACATTATTGCTTTTATGAGCTTGTATTTTATTTTTACTTCATAAGTTTACTGGCTGACAAATCGGCAGTGAACTAGTTTCAGATGTAATTTAGCATATCGGCAATCCAATTGCATTCCATGGTATTGTACCAGCTGATTTTCGAGGTATCGAAACTTAGGTACTGATTCAATCATAATTCGAGGTGAATACCGACACACATACATAACCATTTACTTCACAGTTTATTAGAACTACCGAGTGAATCTTTCGTGCACAAATAAACACTTAGAGTAGAATCTTGCTGAATCAAGCTACTCTTAGAAAACTTTCCAATATTCTTGACTGTCATATCAATGTTCTTACAAAGCAAAGTTAATTCTGACAGTTTATCACCTTGTACTTTAAAAATGTGGTTGCAAGTATCGCAGAACCAATATACATTATTGGAACTAGATATCAATTCTCAAGCTGACTTCCTTAAGCCTGCATATTTATAATGCATAATTAAATTGCATTGACTACTGCACCGTATCCCGTTATCCCGAACTACACTGTCACATTTAAAACACGCGTTGGCTGCCTTTTTAATGGACAGTACTAATCGTTCGCGTCAGACGCCTTGTAAAAACAAGTACCAATAAAATTTAACCACAGCAACACGCAGAAAAATAACCACTTAACAGAAAAAACAAGAAAAATATAATTTTTAGTCACATATAAAATTAAATTAAATATTTTTAATTAAATCAAAATATTTGTGAACATTTTAATTTATTGAGTTTATAAAGTTTATTGAATTTAGGGAATTTATAAGATTTAGAGGATATACAGAATTTAAGGAATTCAATCAATTTTTAGACTTTAGAAAATTAGTCGAATTTGCAGAATTAATAGGTTTTATAGAAACTTTTCGTTGTTAAAGAATTTAAATAATTTATAAATTTATAAATTCTCGATTTCTCGTTTAAAAGATTCTCTTACTATTATGTATTCAGTAATTTCGATAAATTCTATCAAATTTATAATTAATAGAAACTAAAGAATTTGTAAAATTTATAGAATTTTAAGAATTAAAAAATTAATAGGTTTCATGGAAACTATGGAATATGCATTAAAAATTTGCATGTGACATTAATTTGCTTTTCCAAACAACAAATAACAATGTTATACAACATGTCATATGTGCTACATAACAATATTATATACGGCTTACAAGAAATAATACAAAAAATGTATGTTACACTATGATTAATAACGATTTTCATGTTATAATATATAACAATGTTTTGATAAGAATAGTCAGTTGCAAAGAATATGTGACGCTGATCGCTAAGTGATGATAAACGAAAATTATTTTTTAATTAAATCAAAATATTTGTGAACATTTCAAACAAAGTATTTAATTAATTTAAGTGGGCTTTAGTTTTTTGAAGCCACAAAATTAAAAAAATCAATTGGTTTTGACACTTCAAGAAGTTTAGTTTGATTGTAAACCTAAATAATTATTAGGTAGTCGTTTGTTCTCTTATGTGCTCTCGACTTTAGACGGCTTTTCATATATTTAATAAAGATAATTATTTATACGTATTTGTTTATGCATATTTACGTAAGTATGTATTATCCGTTTTGTCAATAGAAACCTGTCAATTATTCTTACTTTTTTCCTTTAAATAGCTACAAACAATTTTTTTAAATAGGGTAAATAATACAATAATAGATATTATCAAAAAATGATATAGTTATTCGTCACCCTAATCATGCTAATTTCATAAGCATTTTGCGCCAAAATGCAATAAATGACAATTATGATTTAAATATAATTGTCTCATTCTAACTAAAGGAAATGGATGCGTTTCACTCAATTTTATATATATAATTTCTCCAACACTTAATTTAGTGTTCTTGTGGACGACCAGCAGTCCGGATTTCATTTTATAAATTTGCTTGTGATTTTGCTTTGTAGAAGGTGATTGTTTAATTTTATTTAAAAATAGATTTTGATAATTTTAGAATAAAAGAAGTATTTGTTTACAATAAAAAACAATTATTTAACGTATATTTTTATATATTAGAAGCTCAATAATGGGCACAGTGTCGATAAATATACAATTTTTTGATTCCGATTATTTTAGAAATATGTATGATACCACACACAAATTGAAAAATCATTCAATTCTTTGCCATTCACTATAATCAAATTATAAACTCTTTCAGATGCCAAGGAAAATGTCATCGTTTTACGAAAAGAACACCCAAAAGGCATGTTATGCTGTTATTAACGGTAAATTCGCCAAAAAGGCTGCATCAAAATTATTTAATGTGCCACGCTCTTCAATTCAGTACAGATAGTCTGAAAAATTAAAAAAAAACCGTCCTAATAAAAATTATTATTTTTTCTTTCAAGTAATCTTCAATTTCGTCCGTTTGTTCGTAAATGAACCGTCTCGAGTCTTTAATGGAGATGAGACAAATTTTATCCTATGCTCAAAAACGAAAAGCGAACTAGCCAAGTTTGGAACAAAAAATGTGTATGAGGTCGAACAACGATCTTCTAAAAGCTGTCTCACGGCCATATTCACATACTCTGCATCAAGAATCATGGTACCACCGATGATAATTTATCCATGCAAGAGGACTCCTGACCACATTAGAAATTCGATTCCGGAACACTGGGGTGTGGGAAGAAGTGACAACGGGTGGATGACCAAAGAAGTGTTTTTTTAATATGTTTCAAATGTCTTTTACACCCATATTGTCTTTTACCCACTATATAAAATTTCCGGTAATTTTATTTGTCGATGGTCATGTGACCCATCTTACATACGAGTTAAGTATGTTATGCCAAAAACTACATATCATTCTAATAGCTCTGTATTCTAATGCCACACGAATTCGGAACCAAATAATTTAGGACTAACACAGGTCGGTGAACCAACTGATATTCCCAAAAACTCATTGCAGCGTATCAACCATTATATTAGATGGGTTAAACTACGGAAAGGGAGGGCAACAATAGAACTAAAGAAAATTTACCTTTCGTTGTGTCTTCACCGGGATATTCAAAAATTCAAGAAGAAAAACGACAACAATAAGAACAGAAAGAACTTGAAAAGGAACAGAGGCAGCTGCAACAAAAACAAAATTTGGAAGAAAAATGGAAGCTTAAAGAAGAAAAATCAAAATTAAAAATACAAAAAAATCGAAAAAGAAACAACCAATAAAACAACTTCATATTAAAATGTTAACCTTTGAAGAATTTATACCTTTCGAGAATTTGGCCAAGAATACATCTACCTTATCTTCAGATAATATTACAGTTCGGAGAAATCCCGAAAAGACCGATAATAACGCAGATAACGAAAGCATGGACACCTTAATTGATTTAGACCAGCACCTACTGCAAGAAACAAACAATATTTTGGCAGAAAACACTAAAGCTAAATTGCCTGAAGCAGATTGGGCCAAATTATCATTAAATTAAACCGTGTTTAATTCTCATTAATGAAATTAAACGTTGATATTTATATTTGCAATGATGTTATGTAAATGCTCCGGATTTCTATACCAAAAGGGAATTTCTAAGGTTTTTCTGTTAATCAAATTATTATCCATCAAAAATGTTATATTGTTATTATCCTTAATAATATTTATTTAACACAATTTTTTTACAATTGGTTACATTAAATTAAATTATTCGTCGATGCTAGATAGATAATGTACTTTAAAAGAAAGCTGCATACAACTATGATCTATCTATTGACACTTTTAATCATAAAACCATCCAAAAAGTAATCGTGACTAGTGAGCGAAATTCACTAAAATACATGGCTTTGCATTTGGAGGTATTTAGCATCATTTTTTACACCATGCTTAAAAATTTCTCAGGTCGGATTGAAAGGCAATTGCATTGATGGTGCAAGAAATAGTTCTGAAAATTTTATTGTCCAACAATTAAATGAGAATGTCGAAGGATAAAGATAATGGGGCCTAATTATCTACCAATCCAATCAACTAGCAACATGTTACAATCCACAATAAACACAATTTATGATCTATCTTGTCAATGGGATTACAGAAATCATGATGAACGAACAATAATATCATTTTTTGTAAAACAAAATAAGTTTGTAATAGTGAACCTAACAGGATAAAACCTCCGCGCGTCTGCCATCTCGCGGTGACTATGTATTTAGTGTTTGCTTCGCGGAGGAGGACCTCTTTAAGAGAGATAACGTTGCAACCCAGAATGCAAATATCATCAGCTTACGCTAATAGCTGGGTTGATTTATATTTCAGGCAGCTGCGCTGCTCCATATTGAGCTGAAGAATGACAAACTCCATCGATAGGTTAACGAAAGTTTGAGCTAGATGTCGCTTTTCTAGCACTTCTCCAGCACTATCATCAGACAATAAGTTTGATCGGTTCATTATCTGTTTATATGAAAACCACATTGATAAAAACCTAAAATCCTCTCGCATAATGTTGATATCTTTATCGCCAATACGTTGTCGAAAATTTAGTAGCCCGTGTTCAGCAAAGTGTACTGTGGTAGTTTTTGCAGTCTTACCATTCTCCCTTTTTATGAAGTGGGCGTTCCATTGCAGATCAGCAGATACCATCATCACCAGATGTCTTGTAATTTTTTGTCTGCGTTATCACGTTCCGCACTTCATCACGAATGTTGTGGTGTCATCTTGATGTTGATGTTGATATCAAGTTGAAGCAAAAGAGGTAGTGTCTTTCTATTTAGAAGAGAGAAGAAATAATTCCCCAATTAAATTATGTTCACGTTCTGATGCCTTTGTCGGTAGAAAAATGGCTTTTCGTCAAAATGATATGGAGAGTTTGGTTGACCGTTGTTCCGGCGTTTGATTTCCATTTGATTGTTTGAATGCACGCTTATTTGGGAAGTATGTGGTGCCAACCACCAAGTTGTACGGTAAGGCTAGCTCGATGGTGTGTGTATCGTTGTGATTAGATGCAAAAAAGGGTGCAGGGAGTGTGTGTCAATAGAGCATATCGCCTAAAACAATTTTAATGTTATTTACAGGATTCTCCTCAGTGGGTGACCTCACAAATATTACGCTATTATGATATCCAAGAAACCTAATTGTTCAAATCCTATGGCTGACAGACATGTAATCTGCACATGAACAAATTGACAACATCGTTTGCTATTCGAACTCGACGCCAAATTCATGTTTATTCCTGTTTTTGCTGTGACAGAGATTTAGTATCTAGAAACTGTATATCCTTGGAAAAGTTTATGTAGCATCTCCGATAGCTTAGGCTTCGTACGTTTCATGTTCCAAATTTAAAATCGAAGATTTTATATCGTGTCCGCGATATGGTTTTACAGGTTGAACTGTGGACCCAAAATCATCACCCTGTATAGAAGGATAACAGCCCTCACGAAAACCTGTCTCATTTTAGAGAAAAATATCCCAACAAAAATATGGAGGTACCTTTGTCGCAATTTAATAAAATATCTGTTAAAAATATTGCATACCTGGCTCAGTCATTCACATTCAAAACATAAAAGTCATAAAATTAAAACATGACTTAAACTGCCATTTAATGAATTATTTGACTTTTTTTTCACATTATTTTATTCGTAAACGCTTAGTCAATTTCAGACGTGATAACTTTTATAGCATTAAATTATTATTGTTAGATGCAATTGTTAAGTAATGATATAATTTCATGATAATAACGTTCACGTCATCTGTTCTCTTCATGTTCATTACACTGTATGTTTTTTTTCAGATTTATGATGTTGAACTATAAAAGGAAATTCAATATTTTAATATTTTTATTTAATATCCTGATTAGAGTGAACATTTTAGTAAGTAAATTAAAACCACATCCTATTAAATTATTCCTCTTTTATATTAAATAACAATTTCCGATGAATCATTTTTATTCAAAATCAATTAAAATTATCGTAAAAATAAAATTTATCCCTGGAAATTCTTGTAAACTAAATTCTTCGTTACTGTTTATTATTAAATTTTATATAATAAACAAAACGGATACAGTTCTAATTTTATTTCAATATTTCAGACAAAAAATAACAAAGAACTTTGATCACGTCTTTAATTAAAAAAATTTAGTTCATGTGTTCATTTAAAATTCTGAAAAATTTTATAATTAAATAAAAGTTTTGTATTACATTTATATTCCATACATTAATAAAACAGAAAATTGTTTATTTATTTTATTTTAATATTTAATTACATTTAATTAGGTTTTCATTGATTTTTTAGTTTTAAAAACATTTTTTTTTAATTTAATAATGTACAATTTATAAAAAGTTTCGTGTTTATAAATGTTTTATTAAATTTTATATGTAATGGATTGAAATGTATTTTTTTATGAAAACGTTGATTGTTAGACAATATTATATGATGTTGTAATATATAGTAGGTATGGAGGAAATTTTGATCAAGTTAAAGGAAGTTAGAAAAAAAAAACAGTTTCCTCTTATGTATGTGTACTTGTATAATGAATTGATGTACATCGAATTAATGATGTTCTAGATATTGTAGTGAGCTGAATTTTTAATTAATTTATTGAATAGTTACGGAATATCAAGATATAATGCATTACACTACATAATTAAATGGATCAAATGTTTCTATATAAAATACTAGAAGAATACATTTCCCGGTAGAGAGATTATATCCAGAATGTTACATGGAAAATATAAAATATTAAATTAAAAATTGTCCATAAGCCAAAATCAATACTTGGTATTCTATCAATTATTAAAAAAAAAAAAAAAAATAGAAAAATGTAAGATTACTTTAGGGTACACGTAAGGATCGATTGGATGAGCACGAAGAGGGTACTAATCGGATGTAACAGGTAAACTAAATGCTTTAATATTAAAAATTAAAAATATCTGCATGTATAAAGAAATTGCAAACCCACACACATATAGTGCATACAAAACAAAACTTAAAAAAATTAAAAGCATTAATAAAACTTTGGTATTGAGAGTATAAGAAAGCATTTTTTTTTCTTCTGTGCAACTTCCTTTTTATGTTCTGTATGAATAAACAATTTCTATGAATAAACATTTTCCAAACGAGATTTTGCTATTGGTTAAATTAGTTTATGTTATTTAACTAATACAACAAAAAATAAATAAATAAAATAAAAATAAAAAGAACAAGGAAAGTTGTCTAGAGCTTTTATTTATTCAAAAGGATACTATTTTTATATTTTGTTGCTTGTCTATTTCCGGAGTAAACATTTGCTGGTGCACTATATTTAGCTATATATAATATATATATATATATATATATATATATATATATATATATATATATATATATATATATATATATATATATATATATATATATATATATTTATATATATATATCTATATATCTATATATATTTATATATATATATATATATATATATATATATATATATATATATATATATATATATATATATACATATATATATATATATATATATATATATATATGTATATATATATAGGCGAGTTTACTTCTCTGTATTTCGGTTGAGTTGGGTTCGGTTTTCGTAATTTATGTCTCCTTCGCGGTTGTTACACTTTACACAAACCTATTATATATAGAAATTCGATTAATTTTATGACCCAACGTTTCTAAGTGTAAAATGTTAAAATTGGATAATAGTTTTGGCAGGGTGCGATGATGTGAAAATTCTGTATTTAATTGTAATTTGAATTATTTGAAACTTGCTGGTTTTGGATTAATTTACTTTGTAGTTGGCAATCCTAAGAAATATCGATGTTAAAAATCATCGATATTTAGTTTCAAGTACACTAATTTTTTTACATCGATAAAAAACAATTTAAAGCATCGATTAATTATGGATGTTTTACAACTAGTTGAAATCCTAAAAAATGAAACTGACAAAATCTTAATAATTTTCAAAATCCAGAATGTCCTAAATGGCCACTTGGATTCCACCCAAGGAGCGTGTATCGCACCCAAGCACGAGTTAAATGTTATCACTTAGTAAAGAAAACTATTTAGTATATAATATTGTTCTTTATTAGAAGGTTCGTGTAAAACTAACTTATCATCTAAAGAAAAGAAAATCGTTAAATTGAATTATATAAAATATGATTATTAGAAGAACAGTAAATCCTGCAATTAAAGATTTAAATGACTGATTAGTGGTCTGTTTCAATACAATAATTTCCTTCAAATTTTCTAATGTCGAATTATTCAGTTTTTGAAAGATGTGTTTTTTCTACTAACTCATGATGTTGAATGTCGTTGTATATTGTTGAAATTATTTCTATCGTATCCCAATATATTGGAGATCTGCTTTTGTATTCGAAACTATTAAAGGAAATTGAATAGTTTTTGAAATGAAGTAATAATATTCCTTTCAATGATTTGTGTTTTATATTGGTACCACACGATGTTTCTATAACAACTTCATTTTGCGATATGATAAGCAAGTGTTCGGGTTCAAACATTTCTATTGTGTCACCGATGTCTGTATTGGTTATTAAGGTGCAATTTGCTGGTTGATTATTGATGATATTTGAAACGCATCCATTTACTGTATTCGATTGAATGGATTCTTTTTTCCAATATCTTATCTTTCGATTGTGAAGCATGGTTTATTCACATATTGTTGAAAAAATTCGCTTAATAAAAGGAACGGGGTTTTAATTTGGATAGTGTAGGAATTGTTAATCGGTAGTCCTTTTAAATGGTAAAAAGAAAATGAATTTGAGTGAAATATTGGTATTTTGATAATAAAAATTATATTAGTATGGTTATAGTAAGCTTGGAGTTCGAGGAATTCGTAAATGTTTTCGTCGGAAAAGACATTAACACTTTGTTCTCTTAACATAACGGAAACTTAATTGATTTCGGTAGATAGGTTTAGATATGATCCCGAGTTTGGCTAAAAGTAATGATTCGGAAATATCATTCAAATGTTCACTCAACATGTCCATGTTGAATAGTATTTGTTCAAAATATTGATTGATATGCAAGGTTCGTTCAATAAGATCTAATTTTTCGATTATATTGTCATGAAAATTGTTCAAGTATTCCTCTAAATGTTCCTGTTATTTGTTTATGTATTTTGTGATATTATTAAATCTTCTCAACATTTGTGTGTTAATATAGATTTGATTTTTCATTTAATTACTAATTTCATTCTGAGTTGCTTGTAAACGGTTTAATTTTATGTTAATTTCTACGTGGTCTTCGTAGTCCATGTTTTCAGTTATTGTTTTAATGATTCCTACAAGTCCGTTGATAAGTCCTCGTTTATTTCTGTATTTCGGCCGAATTAGATCTAAGTCGTTTGATAATGTGTGACATTTCTTTCGTAATAAATTTAGTTTAGGTGAAAAATCAATATGTTTCGTTGATTGATTATGAAAGTAGTCAATATTTCTTGTTATTAAATTTAAATTTATGTCTTACTCTGTTAGGTTGATTATGTGAAGCAGTTTCGAATAACTCGTTATTATTCTTGCATTTCCTTATTTTAGGGGTAAAAGTCCGTTGTTGTTATTCAAGTCATGAATTTCTATTTTTTGCTTTACTGTACTTTGAAGTTTGAGTACCCTGAAAATAGATTAGGTGTTGCGTAAATTTTTTATCTTTTGCTTATGAACCGTTCTTTTGTCCGTCGTTACTGTTACTTTATTATTACTTACAACTATATGTTTCATAAACCTAGGTGCTAACTTATTTCTACGGTCTTCTCTTTACCTACTTCATAATTTTCTGGTTCTACTCTATTTTTATTTAATTTTTCTATGTTTCTCGTTTTATTTACTAAGCTAATATTATGTGCTAACCTGCATAAATCATCATAATTTTTAGAATGTTTCCTAATGAAATCTTCCCTAGATTCGTTGTTTTGTTTTGCCAAATTTAATGGGTTTGATTTGGTATAATGCCGATTTATTAGCTCGAATTCAGATATTGGTATTCCGTCATCTAAGTTTTCCTCTCCAGAATGCATGGTTTCTAAATCTCCTACATTATTAATAATTAAATCGTTTGAACTAGTTTCTTCTTGTAAATTAATTTCTATACGTGATAACGCATCTGCTGCATTTGTGTTCATTTTCTCTTTTTATAATGTATGTTGTAGTCAAATTCTTCAAGTTTCAATCGATACCTTACTAGTTCGGAATTTGGTTTCTTTAACGAGAAATGCCATACTAAAGGTTTATGGTTTGTTACGATGTTCAATTTCCTACCGTATAGATACGGTCTAAAGTATTTCGTTGCCCAGACGATTGCTAATAACTCTTTCTCAATTGTGCTATAATTTTCTTCGGTTTTTGTTAGAGTTCTACTGGCATAACACGTTGGCTTATCGGACCCTATTGTTCCTTGGGAAAGCACCGCTCCTAGAGCGAAATTGCTAGCATCGGTCGTTAAGTTAATGGGTTTGTTGAAATCAGGGTACTGTAATAATGGGTCGTTACACAACAAATTTTTGCAGGTTTCAAAGCATTCCAAGTAGGTTTGATCAATAACAATACCTTTGTCTTTTCGTAAGCATGCAGTGAGGGGTTTTGTAATTCTAGGAAAATCTTTTAAGAACTTTCTGTAATATCCTAGTAAGCCTAAAAAAACTTTTAATTTGTTTTTCAGTCTATGGTAACGGGAATTCTTTTACAGCTTTAATCTTCTTAGGGTTCGGTTTAACACCTTCCGGGGTCACTACGTGGCCCCAAAATTTAATTTCCTTATATAAGAGTTCGCACTTGTCCAATTGGACTTTTAGGTTTGCTTCCTTGAGTCTTTGAAATATTTTACTTAAATTTTCAGTTGTTCTTGTAAGGAGGTCGAATAGATTATAATATCGTCCATAAATCACAGACAAATTAGACCTTGATATTCCCTTAGAATGTTATCCATTACTCTTTGGAACGTTGACGGCGTGAAGAGGGTATCTATCGTTTACTGTTTTATCGTTCAATTTTCTATAATCTATAACTAGTCGCCATTTTTGTTTGCCACTAGCGTCTGCCTTTTTTGGTACGATCCAAATGGGGGACGAACAGGGTGAGAAACTGGGTTGTATAATGCCTTGTTCTAACATTTTAGATATTTGTGATTTTATTTCATCCTTGTGGATTTCAGGGTAACGGTACGATTTTGTGTACATTGGTACATCGTCTGTTGTGTTAATAGAATGTTTGATTTCGTTGGTGAATGTTAAAAGATCATTGTCTTTAAGGAATATGTCTTCATGTTTTTCACAAATTCTAAGTAGTTCAGTTTTTTTTTCGTCATTCAAGTGGTCCAGTCTTAGTAAATTTTTTAGGGTACTGTTTGATTTAGTTAGAATTTGGTTTTTTAATTGGTCGATTGAATAATTACGTAATTCGAAATGTTTCTGTTCTATTGATTCTACCTTTAAGGGATGTTCTAGTCTAAATGTCTTATGTTCGTTTGATGTATTCTTTATTTGATTATAGTTGGTTTTACATAGAAGTCTCCATTTTCTAAGTCTACTGGTAGTAGTGTAGTTAATTTAGAGTGCGGGGGAATTTCATATGTTTTTGACATTAAACAAGGCTTTGAAAGTAATGGGATCTTAACTGTATCAGTTTTTAAATAATTGTCTATGAAATTGAGTCGAAATTTTATTTGTTGCATCATTTCTGTATTTATTAATCCGTCAAAGTAATTATGGAATTTAAAGAGATATAAGGCCAAATTTTCGTTTGTTCTAAATTCTTTAAGTCCAGGTATAACAAGTTTTTTGTCTATGTTCTGTTTTTTAAATATAGTCGTAATTTCTATAGGGTCAATAACAATAAAGTCTTTTTCGTCGATTAAAATTGGGCTTACAAAAGATTTTGAACTATCTGGGTCAATAAGAAATTTAAAATTTTTATTACTGTTTCAAATATGAATGTAAAGAAGAAGATGGTCTTTATTGGTATTATTATTATTTATATCTAAATATTCGATTTGCTCTCCGAGGTGATTAAATGAAAATTTTCCTTGTCTGTTTCGATTTCTTGAGATTCTAAATAATCTAATTCTGTTGTATCTGTTACAGAATCATTTGATTCGCCTTCAATATTAAATAGTTCTTCCGATACAAATTTTGGCTAGTTAGTGGGTTGAATGGTTCTATTTGCTTGATATTGATGAAGGGATCTATATTTTAAATGTCCACTTGATATATCCATTGATTTTGGTTTTGGATAATTGGGTTTTGTAAACTGGTTTGAATATTGTTGAGGTTTTTGGTATTGTTGAATGGGTTTGTGATTGGAATTTTGGGGGGTTCTAAAATTATTAAAATTTTGAGGTGGTCTTGGATAGTTAAAATTATTTGAAAATTGGTTGTAAAAATTATTTGAAGGTGTGCTGAAGTTAAAATTAGGTGGAATATTCCTATTTGGTATTTGGTTATATAAAATATTCTGTCTCAGATGGGGGTTATTTTTTGGTTTTAAAATTGAACCAACATTTCCGTGAAGTTTGAATGATTGGTTATTAACTGTGTGAATTTTATTATTTTTCCTATAGTTGATATTCTGTTCTCGCAAACAATAGCTAAATGCTTCTTCTAGTGAACTGGGTCGCATTGTTTTTATGATTGACCCTGAAGGTTCCTTAAGGCCAGATTGTAATGTGTTTAGACACATTTGCTTATAGAGTGTTTGTTTAGATTTAACAATGTTACTATCTGTTTCATGGATTTTAATATGGTTTATTATTGTAGAATATATATCTATTATTTTAGAATAAAAACTTTCAACTGTTTCATTTATTTGGGTCATAGAATGTAAATCTTTAATTAAACTAGTTTCATTTCTTTTATCGGAATAGTGAGTCGTTAAATTATTTTTTATATCAGCTAATGTCAGTGGGGTCCCGTACATGTTTAAGACGTCGTTGGCTGTATGGAACGGACGTACCAGGAAATTAAGTTGGGTTTATAGAACCAATGGAATAAAAAACAATAAATGTAAATAAAACCATGTGGGTATAAAAAGAGATGCAAGATTTAAGATTACAAATTTCAAGAATATTCCGTTAAATCTAGAAAATTCTTTTGTGCCTCGTTTTTAAAAATAAAAAAGACCTAAAACTTTGGAATATTAACACAATGCAGATAGAGCATTAATCGGAGACAAGCGAAATTCAAAATCTAAATCCACTTGCGAAAGAGAGAATGGTCAGAGTAGTCCAATTAATAGTGAAAGTGGTAAGTCAAGTGTCAAATAGGAAAGTCGAAATGGACAAAGACTTTGAAACTCATTGGTTCACATTAAGCTAATTTCAGTAGGTCAGAGGACAGAACATTGATACGAAATAAAAGTGTTAAAGTTCATCAAAGTCATACGAGAAATAGTGAAGGTGGGCAATTATAATTAACTTCCATTTTGTACAAACTTTTTAAGATGGATGAATCGTTCGGATATGGATTATGTGTACTTGCAAAATTCTTGGTCAATCCATGCATCTTGCAAAATCCATCCTGGTTTGCGTAATTAAGGATCGACATGCCATATCTGGATAGACATGAACCTATGATGCAGCCATTGTGAAGGTAAAGGAAATGGTTAAGCTGTAAAACTTAGAGCCCGAATCTAACAAGTGGGCACACCCCGTGGACTCTGTGGAACCGCCTCCGGTTGATATATAATAAAATATTAATTTTTCGTAATGCTCTTGTCGGAATGAGGTTATAGTTGAAGATAATTGGCCTATTACGTGCATCAATAATATTTTGATTCGTGAGTTTGCATCTGAAGGCAGATGTAATTTGACCCGAGTACCTAAAAGAAGTACCCTCCGGTACAATAGAATCCCCTTCAGGTTACGTCACGTGAGTCTGATTTTAAGTCGATTAATTAACAAGATAGCTAAACGTTTGAAGAATATGTCGTACTGCTAAACGTAGTGGCCAAAGATTCCACATGGTACCTTCGTTCAACAGTTTAACAAATTTCTGCAATAACGTTTTTCGAACCTCGACTAGAGGGTGAAAACATTATTACCAATTATTATAATCTCATAGAAAGTTTGCATAATTGTTCCGTAAAATGGGTACTCTTGTGCTTAGTAATTTATCGATGATAACTCTTCACCATAATAACACTGATCGATCGTCTTAAACGTGTATAGTCATCACGCTGAATGATTTTATCGATAAGCAAATTATACGATCGGGCACCACCATTGAACCTCTTGATTGTTGCCTATAGGTTAGCGTATTGGCCATCAATGAACTTGACACGTTAATAAAGTTTTATATGACCCCGCCTAGCCAGTCATACCTCGCACACTCTTCGCAGTCGTGGTTGCTGCAAAGTCCAAAGATCCGTTTATCTTTTTATGCCTGACCCGTGAACCATGATCATTGGACAACACATATGGCAAAATTCCATATAAAAATATTCCATCAAAATCCTTACCAACGCCAAATCTTTTCCCAAGCAGCACACCAGGCTAAAATGTAAGCTTAAGCGGTAAAACTTGAAAAATCCCATTGAATAGTAGATGTCGTGTTTAATCGGCCTTGTATGATTTTTATTAGCGGGGTTGCGGAAAAGTTTTCATGTCTTGGATGATTTGGTGTGAGAAATGTTACAAGGTAAAATGTCTGGGTTGCAGTGGGTAGCTTCAGTTGCAAAGTTAGTTTTTGCAGTTCCCAACCAACGGCTCACGGCAGCCAGGAAGGGGAGGTAGAGGAGCAATAGGTCATGTCCTAGAGGAGGATGTAGGAACCAATCAAGCAGGTTTGGAAGAGGTGGCCGGTACAATGGATGAAAAAGATAGGTAAAGGCCGAATCCAGGACCACAGCAAATGGACGAGGGGTTCGTACAACAACTAAACCGGTTTGGACTGAATGAAAGTGGCAAAGCTATGTCTACCAGAACAGAGATGAGTAAGGGTCATCGTGATCCTGAATTTTTACGTCAGTTGGGATTGAATTCCGGGGTTAATACGGCTAGTGGAGCCTCTGTACAAATACTCGAGT
The DNA here is from genome assembly GCA_958295665.1 of Tipula vernalis. NCBI lineage: Eukaryota > Metazoa > Arthropoda > Insecta > Diptera > Tipulidae > Tipula > Tipula vernalis. Next base: position 106,180,821 of record OY282558.1, read on the forward strand.
ATATTAGTGTGCCTGTGACGTTCAGAACGCAGACGAAAGAAATGAAATTGTCTGTTGCTCCATCACTGTCCCAGCGATTGTACTTAGGGACAGATTTCTGGAGGGTTTTTGGTTTGAATATATCCATACCAGAATTAGAGTTACCGTTAAATTTATTGGAAGCACGTGAAGTGGTTTTAATTTATATCAAATAATAATAGTTCTAGTGTTACATCAGAGATTCTCGATCAGAAAGAGTCCTATTTTTACAGAAGAGTGGTCAGCTACTTAAACGTAAGCAACGCTTCACCTAAAGTGCGATGGAAGCGATGATTTTCGGATTTTACAACAGCTTCCCACAGGCCAATGAAGTGTTGTGAAATAGAAGGCATACAGATGTAAGTATGGTGCCAACGTTTGTTTTTCAATTTGTGTAATTTATTAAGGAAGAAACGTTATTTAACAACTTGTTTCGACGAAATTGGTGGACCATAGTAGCTGTATAAATGTAAACCATTTGAAAGCAATCATGAATACTTTTGTGGTAAAGTCGGATGCCAATTTCAAATGCAGTGTCTTCGTGGATAGATCCCCGAATTTTCCCTGGAACTATTTCTATAATTGAGCCAACTTTGTCTATTGCTACGTACCAGGGCCTCTGAGTACTAGGTGAGTAATCCGGTGAATTGATTATTCATTGGTAGTTATGTGAGATTCCCCTCTGTACGGTTTATTTGAATTGTGTAAGTAGCCTCCTTCACGTAGAATTATAATTCGCCGGAGGAGGGGGGGCATGTATATCTTGTTTTGCTGACATTAATTCATCCATATATGAGGATAAATAATGCAGCTAGGCAGAACATAGAGGGTTTTGTCGATGGAAGATGGAGTTGGAGATGGACGGAGTACTTTTCGGTAAAGATGGCTTTTGGATTTGAGCGCAGAACTTGGTCTAGTGTCAAGGTTACAAGAAATGATACGCGTATTCTTGAACTTCCGGAGTTGGCTATTAAAAAGTAATCCAGATTTGCACTGACTGTAATACGGGGTGTTATTGCGATTTTGTAAGATTCCGGCTTTTGAGAATTAGGTCGGTCAACAGATTCTCGGAATCGATTTAGTTCGCATAATTGCGTTAACCTTATAAGCTTGGGAGTATCCTCTTGGGAGTATTAATATTGCTAGTATAAACATTATACGCGATTTACTGCCATGTCTTTGTTTACTGTTCTTAGTTTAATCACCAAGGTTTACACTAAATCTGGATTATTTTGAATAATAAATTGACATGAATGTCGATTACAAGCGCTAATATTATGTGATTCCATAATATCAGCTGTTATCTCGATTTAGTGTCGCATATGTAATTCCCAGTTAGCGGTGTTGTTCTGTTGTAAATGTCGCTGGCGATGCGATGTTAGCCTTACACGATGAAGTACAAACAGATTTTAGGAGGAGGTGTATAACAACCACGAGCTCTTTGTGTTGCACACAATTAAGGAGTTCAGTAAAATTCTTGCCCATTTTTACTGAACTCCTTAACACTAAAACCTGTCCGAAGAAGAAAAAATAATTTGCAACTTTTCCGGGAAGACAAGCTAAAGCTTCAAATTATTTCAAATTAATTGACGAATCTAGCAAGCGAGATTCTAGAAATTTCTATTCCCAGATTCAAACAATTCAAACTACAACTGGTTCCAGAATTGATATAGACGGAGTCTGTGATGCAAGTCAGTCGGCTTATGCAGCTGTTGTTTATTTCACAGTTGGACTTGTTTCTGGTAAGACCGAAGAAAGTTGTCGAAAGAAAACTGACTCCAAAATTGTGCTGAATTGTCGTGGATGCCAATATGAAGCTTGATTACTTTTATGATCACTCGAATCTCCAGCTAAGTTTTACATCACTACTTGGTCTTGCTAGAGACGCTTGCAATTCAAAATAGAGCAACTACCACATACCGCTAAACAAAGTACTCATCTATAAACATTAAAATTTAAATTAAAAACCATTTAATACGAAAAAAAAACACTGAACAAAATATTTTAATAACAAATGATACAGCATCGCAAACCACTTTGCATAATTCGCGTCCTATATACGTATACGTAATATACAAAATCCTTCAACAAGCAAAAAAAATAAAAAATTTTTTTTGTTAATTCTATATAAAATTAACGAGATTTATTAACGTAGAAACATTTTATAATTAAACGGGTATTTGTGTATTGGTACGTGTTCGATTACAAAAAAAAAAAATAACAAAACACCAACATCCATGGTGTGTGCGGACGGAGAGCTGGATGGAAAATCATAATAATAATAAAAATGACAGAGAATTCAATTTAAATTCTAAAATATTCATATCACGTTGTTCAAACTAAATTTTATATTTACATCTTTAATTCGTCGCTTTTGTATAACGAAGGGACACAAAACTTTTTTATTTTAAAAACTTTTTGTTGATCTTTCACATTTATCTAATTTGGAAAACGTTATAAAAAATGTATTTGGTCGTCGTTAGTTTTGTATATGTATATGAACAATGTACATAATATTCACCATACATTTTATAATCAAGGTTATAAATAAAAAGCTCGTGGTAAATTGTTTAATTTTTCGTATTTAAACAATATTCTATGAATTAAAATTGTAGCTATATGAGTTTCTAAAGATTTAAAACCAAATTAATTTTAAATAATTCACAGTGCATAAAACATAATATCAACTAGCTATTCCCCATTGAAGCACTTTGCTAGCACTATACAAAATACTTGTTAATTAATATAAAATCTCTACACAAAGATAAATTTGTATAATTTTTCGTTTAGGATAGTTTGACAGTATTGGTTAAAAATAAATAACATCAGTAATTTATTTTCGTTAAATTTAATGTTATTATAATAAATATTGTTTCGTTAGTATTTTAATGGTTTTTCATTATTTTTTGTCAATTTAGTTTTATGTATATTAAAAAGCCACATATTCTATTAGAACCAAAAAAAAAGAAGAGAGACATTATGATGCAGACATTGTGGTTATGTATAGTAATACCAATACCACGAAAAACTAATAACCTTTAAACCTGATTTATGTTTAGTTTCAGATATATCTAGGGGCTTTCACACGAATATCGTGTTTGGTAAATCGAGCATAAGCGAAACAGGTCGCTACGCAATTTGTGAACCTCCATTTAATTAGCTAATATAAATTAACTCTTGATATATATAATTACTTTCATAAATTTTAAATCGGGCTAAAACCGCATTTTTATCAAATAGAGATAATCATTTAACAATATAGAAAAACAGCATTTCCATTCTATTCAAATTACTCGTGATCTTTTATGAAATTTATTTATTTAAATTTATCCATATAACGAAACAATAATTAATGTTTAAATTCAATCATAAACTCTGCCGTTTCTCCATAGAATTTTTTTTAAAGTTTTTCACTGTTTTGTTGATATTGTTAAGAGTTATTTTTCAGATAGGTTTTAAAAAATTTGAAAATCACTGAAATCGAATTGTCATTGTTTGCAATAACCAATTGTCAAGTTTCGCGTTCAAATAATTAACTTTTACAAATTTATAACTTTCGCAAATAGTACTGAATACCATTTATTTTCCATAATAAAAATAAGGAAGTTTTATAGTTAATTTAATTTTTTATATTTTCTTCCTGCTTGTAATTCTTTACAATGATAACCAACTATTCTATTCTTAATTTAAAAACCTATCTTTTGGAAGGTTATTATTACAGCGAGCAGTACTCAGTGTAATTTATGATCCATAATTTATATGGGTAATTTTGAAATTTGAATAATTTTGACTTTCAGTGAAAGTTTATAGTTATTTTTATAGTTTAATTATTCTCTTCCTGCTGCTAATACTTTACAATGATAAACCACTTCTCATTTTTGAGTTAAAATAACTATGATTATTTTAAAATTAAGCTGCCGTGGTTTCCATAATTAAATATATTTCCCAAAGTTTCACAATGGATGCAGAAACTAATCATTAGAACTTTCTCGAAATCACAACAAAATTATAATTAAAAAAAAAAAACAAAAAAAAAATGTTTCAAAAAGTTTTGACATAATCGGCAGCAAAGAAATTGGCCTGTATGATTTGTTATCGTTAGGTGGTTTATCAGATTTTGCTATCTTGATTACTTCTGCTACTTTTCATTGGTGCAGAACATGTTTTAACCGAAGGGTCGCAGCATTGATTATAGCATTAGTGTAAAGCCTTGATAATTTGGCAAGTAATCAACTCATACCCAAGAGCTTTCTTAATATTCATGTTACTTTTGATTTCTTCATTTAATTCTTTGAGAGTTAATGGTCATATGTTAAACTCATCTAGCTTGTGAATTGCAATTATATTTTCATTAGCATTTTCTCTTGGTAGTGGTTGGAAGGTTTCCTGAAAATACTCCGCAAACAGATCAGACTTTTCTTTGTGACCTCTTGCCCAGGTCCCATTATCCTTTTTAAGTAGAGGCAGTTGCATTTTGGGTCTTTTGAGTCCTTTCGTCACCTTCCACAGTGAGTAATCAGATTTTTTTTTTATCAGCTAAGCTAACTAGATATAGAAGGGATGGGATTATAAGAAGGGATTTGAGACTGTTACATAATTTGTTAAGAATTGTTTTGGTCTCCGGGACAGGCCTTACGTTCGCGTCGTTTACCTCTAACCAACTCTTTAACTTTCATTGGGTAGGATATGTTAAGCGTCTTCTTATTTTAGATAATGGGGTGATTGCCAATGAAGCATAGCGAATTATTTCGTTTGTTGTTGCAGTTCGTCTTCCAACAGTCGAGAGTTTCTTATCGGTACCTGAAGATAGATTTTTTCCTCCACTAATTCACGAAACAGATCCCAGTTTATTTTTGATTTTTTTAATCTATGTGCACTTTCCCTTTGAATTACCGTTTCACTGACTGACATGATAACCGGTGAGTGATCCAATATTAGAAAATTTCTGTTTTCAATGTGAATGTAGTTCTGAGATATACATTTTGCTACATAAAAGTCCATAAGGTCCGGTATCTTAGCTTCGTCACTAGGCCAGTATGTTGGGAAAGCACCGGATTAAAATACATATTTCGATATCTGCCTTGCGTAAAACCATTCTTTACCCTTTGACGTCGTAAGTCTAGATCCCCAACAGGTGTTTTTCGCATTAAAGTCAACTCAAATAATAAAATCACGTCCTAGCGAATTAAATAGTTTAATGTAGTCCTCCCTTTTAAAGTTATGCTCGGGAGGACAGTATATTGCAGAGACAGTAATCTGTAGTGTTTAATGTGAATGTTTAGAGTAGTGACTTCGGATATTAGGAAAATGTCGATTTTTTCTGTATTTAGGAATATTTATATTTCTGGAAAATGTTGCATAAGCCCATTCGCATTCCAGATTACTATTCTGAAAGTTGTGTTCTTACTTAAAATTTTTTGTCGGATTACTTTGTGGGAGTTACATTTTTTTCAGTTGATCCAATATCATGTTGTTCAGATTGCTTTGGTCATCTAACCGCTTTGTAATAGCTATGATGCTGTTGATAATGTTGTTCATAATTCGGTTATTTTCAGAGTCCATATATTTGGTTGAACCCGAACGTTATACTATCTGAGCAAATATTGTTCTTTACCCTGCGTTGCTTGGTTGTGGATTTTGATCTATCTGAATTGAAGTTTTAATTCTTCGAATTTTGTGATTTTGAGGTTGATTTCGTGTTTTATCTCTTAATTTTTTATAGTTGTTTAGCAACCTCACAGCCTCGATAGTTAGCCGGATGTTGACCCTTACAATTTATTCACTTAGATGGTTCATCTCTCCCTATTATACATGCCTGGGTGATATGTTTACCTGAGCATTTTACACATCTCGGATCCCGGCTGCAATATCTAGGGTGTGATTAAATCATTGATATTTCTGGCATTTGCGTTTAGTGGTTCTTCTCATAGGTTCAATTTTTTACCTTCATTTGAAGATTTTATACCATAAATATTTTGAACATTCTCTTTGTTACTGAAAGTTTTACTGAAAGTTGTGTTTCCTTCCTGATTTCCTGTTCTCTCTTTTTAACAATATTTACAGCATCTAGTATTTTGATACCTTTATTTTGTAAGTCCTCTATTATTTCTTTGGTTGAACAAGTGTGTTGCAAACCTTTTGCCATAACTTTTATAGGTCGAGCCTTTATATCACCATAGGTATACCACTGATACTTTTCAGCATCCAACTTCATAGATAAGGTTCTATAATAATCTGAGTCCAGAGTATTAATTTTCCAAACCTAATTGTTTAGCGCTGTTAAATACTCTTTGTCAGTAACCTATTTCATCAGTGACTGGAATTTCTGAGTAACTGGTTACGCTAACAATACTTATTGGTAGGGTTGTTTTTTTATCGATTGCACCAGTGCTAGTGCAATGTTCTTGGTAGATTTACTACCTTTTGGTTGATTGACCTCGGGTTGGACAACTTTCGTTTCGGAACTTGTTGTTCGACTATCATTTAATTGTTCAGCCTTAAGTGATGATTCAACTTTTCTTTTAATACTCTTCCTCGACTGTTTTTTGTTCTGTATGATCCAGTCCGTCTCCCTCTCTAATTCATTCTCATCAGTGAAATAGTAGAATTTCTCTGGTTCAATACTATTTATTTTGCTAAGTTGTTTTGAGACCCGATATCATTTTTATAAGTTCATTTTCTCGCTTTAGATACTCGATTTCTTCGCTTAACTTGGCAAAAGGATTGCTCCATTTTCGGTAGCCTCCCCAAGAGATCCATATTTTCCTTTTCTAGATCAATATTACTTTGCACAGGCATCACTTCTGGCATGCAATGTTTAGCATAGGATCGATAGATGGCTAGCCTCCGAATAGGATCGATTGTCCGGTCGGCTAACTGGGGTACCACCTAGGGTAATAAATCTCTCTGTTTTAAATATTGCATATGGTCCTGTTGGTCCGCGGGATGTATTTAATTTCCTTCTACTCACCAGTTTTAGCTGATGAGCATTCCTCTACCCGGTTCTAAATTCTATTTGTTTTTCAGTTGTAATTTTGATGTAATTTCGAGAAGGTTTTTGCGTCCATTGTGACAATTTGATAAACATATTTAAAATAACTATTTTTAAGAATTCTTTTTCCGTAATTTTGATTAAATTATTTTTATTGGATCGCAGAATAAGTTGCAGAGTAAAATCAATTTTATGCATTCTCTTCCAACGTGTAATTCCTAACAGTGACGATAAATTGTTCATTGTTGATCCAAATAAATTTATTTTTAACAATGTTTTTATGAATTTATCATTTTAGCAAATCTCTTTTGGATTGCAGTAATTGGTTTGGTGTAAATTTCATTTCAAATGTTCTCTTCCTGGTTTTAGTTCTATACAATGACAATCATTTGTTTTTATTCGAGTTAAAATAACTATGTATTATGAATTGTTTGTCCAAAATTTTTTAGCATTATTTTTTATTGAGTTTCTTTCTGCATGTATTTCTTAATGGTGATAATCAACTGATCAGTGCTGTGCTCAAATAACTATCTTTTATGAATTTATCATATTGCGAGTCATGCACTGTATTATTTATGATCCATAATTTGTTTGGATAATTTTTATTAAGTAACAGAGAAAATTTCGGATTAAATTTCATTTTTTATATTCTCTTCTTGCTGCTAATTCTTTATCGTGACAAAAAATTACTTATTACGGAGCTCAAATTAAAATATTTCAAGAATTTAATCACTACCGTAAATTGTACTCAGTATCATTTATGGTTCATGACTACCATTTTTTTTTAATTATTTGGGTTTTAAATGTTATCTTCCTACTTCTAATTCTTTAGAGTGATAATTAATTTCTCACTTTTAAGTTTAAATAACCATAGGTATTTACCGAATTGTTGGGCCTATTTGCAGAGTGTGTTTCAGAGTAAATTTGATTGCATATATTCTCGAGTCGTGGTCAATACGATAACTATATCTATAATAAAACAACTTTAGCTATTTTTAAATAATTTTACTTGAAAACATTTTTTTCCTTATATTACCAATATTTTACAAAATTTTTTAGAAGATCGATTTCGGATTGACTCCTTATTCGGTTCTTTTTTAACAACTATTAAAGTTGTAAAGGAATAGTTGTTAAAAAAGAACCGAAGAAGGAGTCAATCCGAAATCGATCTTCTAAAAAATTTTGTAAAATATTGTTACTATAAGGAAACATTTTTTTTTCAATTAAAATTATTTAAAAATAACTAAAGTTGTTTTATTATAAATTTATAAGTGACAAAATATACACAAGCAAAATGGATATACACCATTATAACTCCGAAAACTATATGTTTAATGAGCTTAAATATATTATCTATACGGTGCTTACATTGTTTGGATAATTTTTATTGTGTCACAAGAAAATTCTAAATAAGTGACAGCCAAGCTCAAATAATTAACTTTTAAATTTTATTTTAGTTTTGTAGTTTATAGCAAAGGTTTGAATTTCTAGAAACTAATAAATTTTCTATTTCCAAAAGATTAATTAATGAGTTTTTCTCCTTTTCCAGAATATGTTAACCTTTTCTAGAATATTTCCCCATTTTTAAAAATATTTTTAAAAAATGTATCTATTAATGAACATCCCTTTTAAAATTATTTTGGCATATCATTATTTTGGTATAATCAGTTTTTTAGCCAAAACGAGAGAGTGATGGAACATCGCTTTCCAGTAATCCTATATCTGAAATTCTTTTAAATCGGTTAATAAATAATATTGGAGTATTTATGCTATGGATTATCAAAATAACAATGACTGTTGAATACAACGCTGAAAAAAGCAAAATTACAAATAATGAGTGAATTATTCAACGGTTACTTTTATAATGAATAATTTATTTCTCGTGTACAATAAAAGGATTTCAAAGCATTACTTCGTTTTTATTATCGATGGCAAAAGTGCATAACCGTGTATTTATAAAATTTCTCAAAATCGCATTATTGGTTTATCGGTAAGATAATTAGTGTTTGCTTTATTTTTTGTAATAACATCAAAAATGTAGATACACGGTAATGCACTTTTGCCATCGGTATATTATTTCAATACTTCTCTTCTTTTAAACAGTCTATTTAATATATGCCAGTTGCTTCTCTAAATTTGTCTATTTTTGATTTTGGTAACCGTTTGGTCATCATGTCTGCAGTCATTTCATCAGTAAAACAATAAATACAACCAATAATGTGTTGCCCTTCACTGAACACGTCTTTATGTCAATATGTTCGGAACGGTTAGAACATTTGTTTGCTTTGGCAAACTTTGGACAACAAGTTATCAAGTTATCTTCTTGCATACGAATGGGACTATTCATCTTAATATCAAAATCGCTAAGTACTCGTCTCAACCATTTCGCCTCCTTAACTGCGTCACATAAAATAATGAATCTCCAACTGACTGTTGCACATTAAGTTTTGAATTCAAGACCACCATTTAATTTTCGCCTTATTCTATATTTCGCAAAATTAGCAACTGCAAACCAAATCAGCTCACTTTCATTTTAGTTGAGGAACAAATTTAATTTTAAATCAATTGATCCTTTCAAATATTTTAAGATTCCTTTTGCCTTATTCCAATCTTCTTGAGTGGGCTTGGAAACCTTTTCTGATAATATAGCCACGCTTGCTGAAATATTTGGGCTAGAATTTGTTGATATGTACAATAGAATTCCAATTAATTTCGGATAGCTGTTGTTTTCACGCAATAATTCAGATTCGCTACCTTTTCCTTAATTAAGATTCAATGGTATTTCGGAAATTTTGGAAATTTCCATTCTGAATTCCTCAAACACTTTGTTAATATAAATTGATTGATTGATGGAAAACATTCCATTTTTGTTTCTAATCACTTGTATGCCAAGATATGATTTGACTTCTCCTAAATTTTGTAAATTAAATTATTATTTTTACTCGTGACTAGCATATCATCGACATAAATAATGGCATAACTAATATCATCGTCTTCAAATTGTTTATATAAACATTGATCATTTTTACATTGTGTAAAACCAGAATCCAATAATAATGTCTGATTGTTTTAGGCCATACAAACTCCGTTTATGTAAACAAACTTGAAGCTTCTTTCCTTTAGTAATGAAACGAGTGGTTGCTTCATGTATGCTTCTTCAATTAAATCACCACGTAGAAATGAAGTTTTTGCATCATAGTGATAAAGTTGCATGCCTCCGTTTTGCGGTAACTGTTAATAATCCTAAATGTCGTTTGCCGTACCACTGGAGCAAAAATTTCATCATAATTGAAACCATATTTCTGGGTTAAATTTTGAGCGACTAACCTGGCCTTGAATCGCACTATTTTACCTTTCTCGATTTTTTTAATTTTATTTACCCACTTATTTACCCCCTAATTTTATTTACCCGCTGGTTCGTCCGATTCTTGTTTAACAGAAAAAATTTCTTCTTCAAATTTTGCTGATATCAATTTCCCCTTATTTGCACGATCGGATATTCTTAGGTCGGTGTTGCCCTTAAGTTCTTCATTTTTAACAGTCATGTCGGTTATAGGATCGTTACTACCAGAATCAGACGTACCATTTTTTTTTTAATGAAACTCGATTTGGCATTATTGCATCATATGCCAAAATATTTTCTATAACGTCGATATGCGTTTTCTTATTTCTGCAAATTGATTCCTTGGATTCATTCAATTCACATCCAGGAACATCAAATTCAGTTCCCAATTTTGGCCTGTTCTGTAAAAACTGAACATCTCTGCTAATCGTTATTTTTTCGGTTTTATTTTCGTAACTTCTATACGCTTTAGATTTAGTGTTCTCATAACCAACAAAAACTGCTGCTATGGATTTATTCTCAATTTTATCACTCTTTTGTGGCGGCACCAAAACATGACATTTGAAACCAAAAATTCTTAAGTGGGTACGGTTTGGTATGGTACCAATCCAATTTTCAAATGGTAAGGTTAAAATTGATCTTTCAAGTAGACGATTCTGATCATAATTCGCAGTAACGTCTGCTTTATCAGCGTCCGATTCTTACATCCAGCAACACCATTTTAATGAAGAGTGTAACGGGCCGTTCGTTGCAATTGAATTCACTGAGAAAAAAAATATGTTTATCGTATGATTAAATTGATCATAATATGATTGCAAATATCAACCCAACATTTGATATGATGGTAGTTAAAAGATTTATAATAAAATTATGTTATATATCATTGTTGTTATCAAAATATGATTAAATATAACATAAAATTAATAAACCCGATCATTTCAGCAATATGATTGAAATAATCATATGTAACTATGATAATTTTAATCATATTGTGATCTTCTTAACCATATTATGATATTGACTTTAAAACAAATATAATAACTCTATAAATAATATAATATAATAGTATGTTAATCGAAACAAAAAATTTGTTAACGGTAACATATGAAAAATAGATTAAATTGTGATTTCGTGCGTGCCAGTCGAAATAAAATTTATGTTTGTATACGCGAAATTAAAGCTAAATATTAAAATATTAAACATTTATTGCAAAAAAATTATAGGTCAGTCTGTGTGAAAGTATTTTTAATAATGTGTGGTGTTTGGAACTTATATGGATATTACTGATTTTGTTACATAATAAAAACTATCCACACAATGTTAAAATAATGTATCACAAGTGGAAACAATATTCTGTTCCAATTGCTATAGGTTAAACAGGAAGGGCTTTATTCAACTGTCACAACCAAGTGTTTATGTGTTTCCACAAGATGTTCCAGATACATATTATATCCCATTAACGGGATCTATAATAGCTAAAGGCGAACTTTATAACTGTTATCACAATTATAGGAGTCAGCTAAATCGAGCTGGTGTAATTCGGAGAAGAAGCAGATCATCTACTACTAGCTCAACGGCTTCCGCAGCAGATAGTGAAATAACTAATTTAGGTGAGCGTGAATATTCTTAAATATATATATATATATATATATATATATATATATATATATATATATATATATATATATATACATATATGTATATATATATATATATATATATATATATATATATATATATATATATATATATATATATATATATATATAATATATATATATATATATATATATATATATATATATATATATATATATATATATATATATATATATATATATATATATATATTTATTTATTTATTTATTTATTTACTAACCAACAGCATGTATATGCAAAAATGGCTTACATAATTAAAAAACATTATAAAAAGTTTAAAAATGTATACAATAAAAGAATAAAAGATATAACGACATCAATAGATCAAACAATTAACAACAAAACAAAAAGACATTTAAAACAAAATCTTAGCGATTCGTTTTTTAAATTCATCCCTGGAAATATTGAAATCGAAACAATCTGCTACGGCGTTGAGATCTCGTTGAATGCGCACTATAGGGCCATGGAAGCTGTAGTTGCTACTTGCAGTCGGAATATGAAGAAGTTCCCGGGGGCGTAAGTTGCGTTGAGGAGCATAAATATTAAAACATGAAAGAATGTCAGAACAGTCTATTTTACCACTAATGATGTCACGCGCAAATGTGGCACTTGCTCATGTACGTCTAGCACTTAGAGATTGGAGATCCAGAAAACGGCATCGGTCTACATATGGTGATAGTCTGAAATTATTGTTCCGCTCGAGAGACGGTAATTTTCTGAGAACAAATACCAAAAACTGTTTCTGAATACTTTCAATTCTGATTGAATGAGTCTCATAGAACGGAGACCATATGACAGTCGCGTACTCAAGCTGTGAACGAACAAATGAAGTGTACAGTGACTTGAAAGTTAATGTGTCGTGAAAATCCTTCGAATTTCTTTTAATAAACCCCAACATCGAAAAGGCTTTATTAACAACCGCATCGATGTGAGAGTTAAACGTTAAATCCGAGCTAAAGATAACGCCCAAATCTGTAACCATATTAACTCTCGTCAAACTAACGTCATTTAGATAATAGTTAAAAACTACAGGAGACTTAGATCTGGAATAGGTGATCACGTGACACTTATCAACATTCAGAAACATAAGGTTAGTAGCACACCAACCGCAAAATGTGTTGAGGTCCCGCTGAAAGTGATCGCGATCCAATTCACATGAAATATTTGCATATATTTTCATGTCGTCAGCAAATAGAATACAGTCTGCGAATTTGAAGCAATCAACAACATTGTTTATGAACAATAAAAATAATAATGGACCCAAGTGACTACCTTGAGGCACCCCAGATGTCGCAATAAAACATTCTGAGAACGTATCGTTGATCTTGACAAACATTTTGCGATCCGATAAATAAGACATAAGCCAATTTAAGGGAATAATGTCGCAATTAAGTTCACTGAGCTTATTCACTAATAACCTGTGATTAAGTTTATCGAAAGCTTTAGCGAAATCGGTATAGACCACATCGACTTGAACTTTCGAGGCAACAGAATTAATTAGATTATTTTGAAAGACCGCTAAATTTGTGAACGTTGAGCGGCCAGGAAAAAATCCATGCTGACGTGTGCTAATAAGTTGCTTGGAGTGAAAGTAGATCACTTTGTTGACCATTGACTCAAATACTTTAGGAATGCAAGACAGTATTGCAATTCCACGATAATTTGTTACATCACTGCGGGAACCGCTTTTGTGGATCGGTATGATACTTGATGTTTTCCACAGATCAGGAAATTTGCCTTGGCTAAGGCTCAAATTAAATAAATGGCACAAAGGAGCGGCAAAACCAAATGCACACTGCTTCAATAGAGACACTGGTAAACCATCTGGTCCAGGACCTTTAGAAACGTCCATGTTCATCAAAGCCGTCATCACGTCAAGTTCTGAAAAAACAATTTTTGAATTATTGGTGTTAGCTACTTTAGGAGATAATGAGCTATCCTTAACAAAAACACTGCTAAAATATTCAGCGAAAAAACCACAGATTGCCTCTGGATTATCTGATTTTCGACCATGGAATTCTAAAAATGGCGGCAAGCCGTTATTATGGTTCTTATTTTTGACAAATCTCCAGAAATTCTTCGGATTACATCGCAAATCGTCTTAAATATCAATTATGTAATTGTTATAGAGGAATCGGTTGAAACTGCTTGCGCAAAGACTTAAACTGGATATAGTCATGGGCCAACCCTGTACGCCTATACTTCCTATGACATTTATTACGTAGGACTTCAAGTTGTTTCAGTTCTTTGGTAAACCATGGGACGTTGCGGGTATGAGACTTTCTAATTAATTTTTTAGGAACAAATTTTTCAAAAGCAACCTTCAACAATTCATTGAAGGTATCTAATGAACTGTTGATATCAATGTTTGACAGTGTACCAGCCCAATCAACTTCAGCTAACAAATCATTTAATGAGCTGTGATCGGCGTGCGAAAAATCAAATACTGTACAATTTTTGGTAAAGTTTAAATTATTAGAAGTTTTGTAGAACAACTGAAATGAAACCGGGGTATGATAAACACTCGAAGATCCGGCAAAGTCGTCGCATGATTCTAGTTTAAAAGAACTATTATTATAGTGTAGAAAACCAAATCCAGATAAGTGCCGTGGCTGTTTGGTACACTGTTTATTTGTGAAGTACCCATGTTTGACATAAAATCACAAATTAAGGCGGAAAAATCATTCGTATTAGCAGGAATGAACATATTGTCAACCATCATCCAAATTAGATCTGGAAAGTTGAAATCGCCGAAAATAACAAAGTCAGTGTTATCAGAAATAAAAGGTAATAAATTACATGAGAACTTGTCAACAAAATCTTGACAAAATATCGAGGATGGCTCTAGAGGAAAGTAGACTGTGCTAATTATTAAGTAAAATGCACCTAGTTTGAGTTTAACAGCAATGAACTCAATGATTGGGTCGGAAAATAAAAATTCACAAGAATAAATATTCCGAACTGCAATAAGCACACCACCAATTTTACGTTTTGTACTAAGGTTATATCGATCGCGACGGAAAACGCAAAAATCCGAAGGGAAAAACTCCGCATCATTGAAATCCATTGTAAGCCATGTTTCGGTCAGAATTATTACGTCGTAATCAGATTCCAATATTCCAAGAAAGAAATTTTTGGATTTTGATCGCATGCCACTACAATTAAAATAAAAAATTGATAAGCTATGTACTCGAAATATATTTTTTTTTTCATTTTTAACAGACACAATTGACACCGAGATAGAAGATGATATTGAATATGTGAAACTCAAGGTTCCAATTAGTTCGGATGAATTTGCTGAGAAATGGCGAAAAACCCACATATTTCGACAAAATCTATTAAGAAGCGATATGCCGACAATTGAATATGTATATTGAACTGTTTCCCGGCTTAAAAACTTCTAAAATTAAAAATTTCGTAAGAACTGAGTGCAACTAAAAATAGCCTAAAATGTTTTTACAAATTTTTATTTTACAGATGAAAATAGAGTTAAAAATATAATACACTGACTTTGATCCAGACGCCATACGGAATTGGCATAATATTTACCCAAATATCATTCAACGGGCAAATAAAATTAATCGAGACAGCGTTGTTAAAAGTTTATGCCAACGTATAGCAGCCGCGGAAGAAGGTATTTATTGTCACATCAAAGTAAATTTCAATTAGGGCGCTTTAAAGCTTATTTTCAAAAATTAATTTTATTTTTTTAACAGCAGAAAAAATCGCGTTAGCATTTTTGGTCCTACCATATATTTTCCCAGCGAATGGAAAACGAACATACGGCAACGGGAGAGTATCAAAAATTAAGTCAGTGAAGTTAGCCCGAGCCCGAAATTTTGGTTCATTTCTCGGATAAAATGTAGCCATCCCGAAAAAGTGTAAATTTTGTAAAAAGTGTAGGCTCATCCCGAAAAAAAATATTATAATTAAAATGTATCTAACACGAAAAAAAATCATGTTTAAACCAAATTAAAACTAACAAATTTCTTAAAAAATATTTGTAATCAAAAATAAAATACAAATACATACATATACTAATTTATGTTCTGTTGGTAGTGTAGTCATATACTATGAAGAAACCTTAAATTTCATACATCCAATATCAGAGATATTGCTTAATGGTTTTTATTTAGGCGGATAGGCCATGATACTAGATAAGAGCTGGCCAGCACCCCAGGTTCATATGGATGATAAGTATAAAAATATGCTTATGAAAAATTTGTATTTTTAGTGTAGCGTATGTGATACGTGAAAATCTTAAATTATATACAGCCAATACTAATTGTTTAGGTTTGTGTCTTGACTAAAGTGTAGCTTTCCAGAAAATGTGTATCTATTTCTTAAAATGTAGCACCATCCCGAAGAGCAAAAAATTCTTTAAAAACGTAAGCGATTAAAAAAAAATCTAAATTAAAAGAAAACGTTATTCAGAATAATTTAGAAAATAAGTTTTATTAAAAAATAAATTTTGAAAGTTTCTGAATAAATTTAAATTTTATAAATCTTTAAATTATATAAAGCCAATTATACAGATAAATCTAATAAGGATTTTACATGGCCAGTTAGGCAATAACAATATCAAGAGGCCATGAGCCCCGCCAGACCCATATCATGGGGATAAAACCATTTTTTTTTTTAATTTTCCTAAATCAATTTCTTATACATAATAAGATAAATTCTTAAATTTTATGGAGCCAATACTAGAGATAAATCTAATAAGGATTTTACATGGCCAGTTAGGCAATAACAATATCAAGAGGCCATGAGCCCCGCCAGACCAATATCATGGGGATAAAACCATTTTTTTTTTAATTTTCCTAAATCAATTTCTTATACATAATAAGATAAATTCTTAAATTTTATGGAGCCAATACTAGAGATAAATCTAATAAGAATTTTATATAGCCAGTTAGGCAATAACAATATCAAGAGGCCATGAGCCCCGCCAGACCCATATCATGGGGATAAAACCATTTTTTTTTTAATTTTCCTAAATCAATTTCTTATACATAATAAGATAAATTCTTAAATTTTATGGAGCCAATACTAGAGATAAATCTAATAAGAATTTTATATGGCCAGTTAGGCAATAACAATATCAAGAGGCCATGAGCCCCGCCAGACCCATATCATGGGGATAAAACCATTTTTTTTTTTAATTTTCCTAAATCAATTTCTTATACATAATAAGATAAATTCTTAAATTATATGGAGCCAATACTAGAGATAAATCTAATAAGGATTTTATATGGCCAGTTAGACAATAACAATATCAAGAGGCCATGAGCCCCGCCAGACCCATATCATGGGGATAAAACCATTTTTTTTTAATTTTACTAGATCGATTTCTTATACATAATAAGATAAATTCTTAAATTATATGGAGCCAATACTAGAGATAAATCTAATAAGGATTTTATATGGCCAGTTAGACAATAACAATATCAAGAGGCCATGAGCCCCGCCAGACCAATATCATGGGGATAAAACCATTTTTTTTTTAATTTTCCTAAATCAATTTCTTATACATAATAAGATAAATTCTTAAATTATATGGAGCCAATACTAGAGATAAATCTAATAAGGATTTTATATGGCCAGTTAGACAATAACAATATCAAGAGGCCATGAGCCCCGCCAGACCCATATCATGGGGATAAAACCATTTTTTTTTAATTTTACTAGATCGATTTCTTATACATAATAAGATAAATTCTTAAATTTTATGGAGCCAATACTAGAGATAAATCTAATAAGAATTTTATATGACCAGTTAGGCAATAACAATATCAAGGGGCCATGAGCCCCATTAGACCCATACCATGGGGATAAAACCATTTTTTTTTTAATTTTCCTAAATCAATTTCTTATACATAATAAGATAAATTCTTAAATTTTATGGAGCCAATACTAGAGATAAATCTAATAAGGATTTTACATGACCAGTTAGGCAATAATAATATCAAGAGGCCATGAGCCCCGCCAGACCAATATCATGGGGATAAAACCATTTTTTTTTTAATTTTCCTAAATCAATTTCTTATACATAATAAGATAAATTCTTAAATTTTATGGAGCCAATACTAGAGATAAATCTAATAAGAATTTTATATGGCCAGTTAGGCAATAACAATATCAAGAGGCCATGAGCCCCGCCAGACCCATATCATGGGGATAAAACCATTTTTTTTTTAATTTTACTAGATCGATTTCTTATACATAATAAGATAAATTCTTAAATTTTATGGAGCCAATACTAGAGATAAATCTAACAAGGATTTTACATGGCCAGTTAGGCAATAATAATATCAAGAGGCCATGAGCCCCATCAGACCCATATCATGGGGATAAAACCATTTTTTTTTTTAATTTTCCTAAATCAATTTCTTATACATAATAAGATAAATTCTTAAATTATATGGAGCCAATACTAGAGATAAATCTAATAAGGATTTTATATGGCCAGTTAGACAATAACAATATCAAGAGGCCATGAGCCCCGCCAGACCCATATCATGGGGATAAAACCATTTTTTTTAAATTTTACTAGATCGATTTCTTATACATAATAAGATAAATTCTTAAATTTTATGGAGCCAATACTAGAGATAAATCTAATAAGGATTTTACATGGCCAGTTAGGCAATAACAATATCAAGAGGCCATGAGCCCCGCCAGACCAATATCATGGGGATAAAACCATTTTTTTTTTAATTTTCCTAAATCAATTTCTTATACATAATAAGATAAATTCTTAAATTTTATGGAGCCAATACTAGAGATAAATCTAATAAGAATTTTATATGGCCAGTTAGGCAATAACAATATCAAGAAGCCATGAGCCCCGCCAGACCCATATCATGGGGATAAAACCATTTTTTTTTAATTTTACTAGATCGATTTCTTATACATAATAAGATAAATTCTTAAATTATATGGAGCCAATACTAGAGATAAATCTAATAAGGATTTTATATGGCCAGTTAGACAATAACAATATCAAGAGGCCATGAGCCCCGCCAGACCCATATCATGGGGATAAAACCATTTTTTTTAAATTTTACTAGATCGATTTCTTATACATAATAAGATAAATTCTTAAATTTTATGGAGCCAATACTAGAGATAAATCTAATAAGGATTTTATATGGCCAGTTAGACAATAACAATATCAAGAGGCCATGAGCCCCGCCAGACCCATATCATGGGGATAAAACCATTTTTTTTAAATTTTACTAGATCGATTTCTTATACATAATAAGATAAATTCTTAAATTTTATGGAGCCAATACTAGAGATAAATCTAATAAGAATTTTATATGACCAGTTAGGCAATAACAATATCAAGGGGCCATGAGCCCCATCAGACCCATATCATGGGGATAAAACCATTTTTTTTTTAATTTTCCTAAATCAATTTCTTATACATAATAAGATAAATTCTTAAATTATATGGAGCCAATACTAGAGATAAATCTAATAAGGATTTTATATGGCCAGTTAGACAATAACAATATCAAGAGGCCATGAGCCCCGCCAGACCCATATCATGGGGATAAAACCATTTTTTTTTTAATTTTCCTAAATCAATTTCTTATACATAATAAGATAAATTCTTAAATTTTATGGAGCCAATACTAGAGATAAATCTAATAAGAGTTTTATATGGCCAGTTAGGCAATAACAATATCAAGAGGCCATGAGCCCCGCCAGACCCATATCATGGGGATAAAACCATTTTTTTTTAATTTTACTAGATCGATTTCTTATACATAATAAGATAAATTCTTAAATTTTATGGAGCCAATACTAGAGATAAATCTAATAAGGATTTTACATGGCCAGTTAGGCAATAATAATATCAAGAGGCCATGAGCCCCATCAGACCCATATCATGGGGATAAAACCATTTTTTTTTTTAATTTTCCTAAATCAATTTCTTATACATAATAAGATAAATTCTTAAATTATATGGAGCCAATACTAGAGATAAATCTAATAAGGATTTTATATGGCCAGTTAGACAATAACAATATCAAGAGGCCATGAGCCCCGCCAGACCCATATCATGGGGATAAAACCATTTTTTTTTAATTTTACTAGATCGATTTCTTATACATAATAAGATAAATTCTTAAATTTTATGGAGCCAATACTAGAGATAAATCTAATAAGGATTTTACATGGCCAGTTAGGCAATAACAATATCAAGAGGCCATGAGCCCCGCCAGACCAATATCATGGGGATAAAACCATTTTTTTTTTAATTTTCCTAAATCAATTTCTTATACATAATAAGATAAATTCTTAAATTTTATGGAGCCAATACTAGAGATAAATCTAATAAGAATTTTATATGGCCAGTTAGGCAATAACAATATCAAGAGGCCATGAGCCCCGCCAGACCCATATCATGGGGATAAAACCATTTTTTTTTAATTTTACTAGATCGATTTCTTATACATAATAAGATAAATTCTTAAATTATATGGAGCCAATACTAGAGATAAATCTAATAAGGATTTTATATGGCCAGTTAGACAATAACAATATCAAGAGGCCATGAGCCCCGCCAGACCAATATCATGGGGATAAAACCATTTTTTTTTTAATTTTCCTAAATCAATTTCTTATACATAATAAGATAAATTCTTAAATTATATGGAGCCAATACTAGAGATAAATCTAATAAGGATTTTATATGGCCAGTTAGACAATAACAATATCAAGATATCATAAGCTCCATCAGGCCCATATCATGGGGATAAAACCATTTTTTTTTTTAATTTTCCTAAATCAATTTCTTATACATAATAAGATAAATTCTTAAATTTTATGGAGCCAATACTAGAGATAAATCTAATAAGAATTTTACATGGCCAGTTAGGCAATAATAATATCAAGAGGCCATGAGCCCCATCAGACCCATATCATGGGGATAAAACCATTTTTTTTTTTAATTTTCCTAAATCAATTTCTTATACATAATAAGATAAATTCTTAAATTATATGGAGCCAATACTAGAGATAAATCTAATAAGGATTTTACATGACCAGTTAGGCAATAATAATATCAAGAGGCCATGAGCCCCGCCAGACCAATATCATGGGGATAAAACCATTTTTTTTTTAATTTTCCTAAATCAATTTCTTATACATAATAAGATAAATTCTTAAATTTTATGGAGCCAATACTAGAGATAAATCTAATAAGGATTTTATATGGCCAGTTAGACAATAACAATATCAAGAGGCCATGAGCCCCGCCAGACCCATATCATGGGGATAAAACCATTTTTTTTTTAATTTTCCTAAATCAATTTCTTATACATAATAAGATAAATTCTTAAATTTTATGGAGCCAATACTAGAGATAAATCTAATAAGAATTTTATATGGCCAGTTAGGCAATAACAATATCAAGAGGCCATGAGCCCCGCCAGACCCATATCATGGGGATAAAACCATTTTTTTTTAATTTTACTAGATCGATTTCTTATACATAATAAGATAAATTCTTAAATTTTATGGAGCCAATACTAGAGATAAATCTAATAAGGATTTTACATGGCCAGTTAGGCAATAATAATATCAAGAGGCCATGAGCCCCATCAGACCCATATCATGGGGATAAAACCATTTTTTTTTTTAATTTTCCTAAATCAATTTCTTATACATAATAAGATAAATTCTTAAATTATATGGAGCCAATACTAGAGATAAATCTAATAAGGATTTTATATGGCCAGTTAGACAATAACAATATCAAGAGGCCATGAGCCCCGCCAGACCCATATCATGGGGATAAAACCATTTTTTTTAAATTTTACTAGATCGATTTCTTATACATAATAAGATAAATTCTTAAATTTTATGGAGCCAATACTAGAGATAAATCTAATAAGGATTTTACATGGCCAGTTAGGCAATAACAATATCAAGAGGCCATGAGCCCCGCCAGACCAATATCATGGGGATAAAACCATTTTTTTTTTAATTTTCCTAAATCAATTTCTTATACATAATAAGATAAATTCTTAAATTTTATGGAGCCAATACTAGAGATAAATCTAATAAGAATTTTATATGGCCAGTTAGGCAATAACAATATCAAGAGGCCATGAGCCCCGCCAGACCCATATCATGGGGATAAAACCATTTTTTTTTAATTTTACTAGATCGATTTCTTATACATAATAAGATAAATTCTTAAATTTTATGGAGCCAATACTAGAGATAAATCTAATAAGGATTTTACATGGCCAGTTAGGCAATAATAATATCAAGAGGCCATGAGCCCCATCAGACCCATATCATGGGGATAAAACCATTTTTTTTTTAATTTTCCTAAATCAATTTCTTATACATAATAAGATAAATTCTTAAATTATATGGAGCCAATACTAGAGATAAATCTAATAAGGATTTTATATGGCCAGTTAGACAATAACAATATCAAGATATCATAAGCTCCATCAGGCCCATATCATGGGGATAAAACCATTTTTTTTTTTAATTTTCCTAAATCAATTTCTTATACATAATAAGATAAATTCTTAAATTTTATGGAGCCAATACTAGAGATAAATCTAATAAGGATTTTATATGGCCAGTTAGACAATAACAATATCAAGAGGCCATGAGCCCCATCAGACCCATATCATGGGGATAAAACCATTTTTTTTTTAATTTTCCTAAATCAATTTCTTATACATAATAAGATAAATTCTTAAATTATATGGAGCCAATACTAGAGATAAATCTAATAAGGATTTTATATGGCCAGTTAGACAATAACAATATCAAGAGGCCATGAGCCCCGCCAGACCCATATCATGGGGATAAAACCATTTTTTTTAAATTTTACTAGATCGATTTCTTATACATAATAAGATAAATTCTTAAATTTTATGGAGCCAATACTAGAGATAAATCTAATAAGAATTTTATATGACCAGTTAGGCAATAACAATATCAAGGGGCCATGAGCCCCATCAGACCCATATCATGGGGATAAAACCATTTTTTTTTTAATTTTCCTAAATCAATTTCTTATACAATAAGATAAATTCTTAAATTTTATGGTGATAAATCTGTGCAGCATGGTTTTTTGTCTATATTTGCCTAAATGTGATGTTAAGTATTAAATTTAACCGGTTGTAATTTGTTTTTTCCGGTAAATAATAATTTGGGGATTTATTTCGACTGTGTTCGGATTGCGTATTATTGGTATGTATGCGGATAGGTCATCATATTTTTCCCATCTGTCATTTACTTTACCGTAACAAACATAATGACCTTCCGAAGCCTTTGGATACTTAATAACTGGGCCTTCCTGAATAAAAGTAATAACCGCTGTTACTTCATACTCATCATTATCAAGTTTTATAGTATCAGCTACTTCGGACAATTTTACGGGAGCCTCATCAATTGATTCAGTATCTAAACATACTATTTGACCGTATGATGTTATTGTGGGAATCATAATTTGAAAACAATCCTTGCAAGTTTTCGGTGGTACTTCCTGCAAACAGGTTTGAATATTTGAAATTCCTAATGTTTTGTACAATTCGGTATCCAAATAAATAATCGGCCGTTTTTCTCGCTCCTTAAGTAGACATTTCTCATTAGAACATTCTAACAATACTTCTGAACTTGGAAAATTTTGGAAAATGTGTTTACAAACATTAAAGAGCTCTGTGGTACAATCAGATGAAAACCCCGACATTTGGACTAACAGTTCTTTTCTAATTTTATAAAATTTAGTTAAATCACTATTTATTAGCGATTGTAGTAATGGTTTGATTCGGTCATTTTCCAAATGTTTAAAAAAAAAATCGTCCTTTTGAACGGACAAAGCGATTGCTTGAAGGGTCGAATCAATAGCACAAGAATTTTTGTAAAAACTACACGTTTTAAGAGCATTTCTAATAAGCGGCAACCTAACATTAATGTGTCTTTTAAAAATGGATTTAGGCTTTATTATTTTTGCTTTTTTTGGTGTATCTGACGAGTTTTGGCTTAATGTCGCCATTGTAGTGATCTTTTGTTCATCATTTGTTAAACCCGTAAAATTATTTATAAAATTAAAATCAAAGCTGGTTTTCTTCTTTTTACAACTTATAGGAGATACATAAGAACTCTTCCTTTTCCATACTGATTGACAGTTTTGAATATCGAGGAGACTGTGGTCGGAATGAGGGGATATTGCCTTTTGATGTGTTACCGAAAATTTTGGCACAGAATAAAATATTTGTTTACAGATTGTTTTGTTTCGCTGGTTTAAATCGCGTACCAAACGACCAACCTTTAATGGCATTTTACCTACTTCGAGCGTCCGGCTCGTTAGTGAAAACCGCCTTTTTAAAAACGCAAAGTAATTTTCTGCGTGACCGTTACTTATTCGGCTTCCATTACGTAGTATACCTGTAAAAAGTGGTAATACTACGGCATATTTCTTTAGAAATATATTGTGAAATTCTGTATTACACAAACTATTCAAGGGACCTTCTTCATTTAGTTCTAATTTATTTAGATGTAGACTTTTGCTAATATCATTTAAGTCATTGTAGAATGGACTCCGTTTATAAATTGGGCAGGAAAAATCATGTTTAGTCAATTCAGTATCTCTGTCTGAATTATTAAGTTGACTAGTTTCATTTATAACCAATTTGGACTTTGCGTTATTCAGGGCAATTAAAGCTATTAAATTTTCGAATGCACATTTCACATCGACAGTGATGGTTTTTGTTGTTAATAAAAGTGCAAATCTCTGCCATATTTGCTTAAGATCTTGATAATTATTGGCAACTATCATTGAAGCCATGATTTCTTTAACAAATTTATTTACTTGTGGGAATTTCTCGAAATGTTTATTAATATCTTTGGCAATTGTATGAGAAATATGTGAACAACATAAATGTATTTTTACCACTTCGTCTGGGGACTTATTGTATTTAGTATTAGTTGCCCACTTATGAGTCGTGTTTAAGTATTCTAATAAATCCATTCGGTTGAAGGCGTCTAGAACCGAATGAATCTCAGCGTAAGAAAAATCGACAACTACGGTATTGAAAATTGGCCATTTCTTTAAATGTTCTTCTACAATTAACCGATATTCTCTAAGCCAGTTTCCAATAGTGCGAGTATTATGGCTTGAGCTAATCATATCACTTAGAGGGAATGGAGTAGCTGTATCTTTTTCGTTAGACTTAACCGGTAGCACTAGAGCGTAATACATGACAGATTTACAAGTTTTATAAGGCTTTCGAATAAGTCCGCCTGTCGCGTCTAAATAAACGATTAAATCTAGGTCTTTAGATTGTTCCTTAATTTTTTTAAGGACTGAACATTGCATTTTGCTACAAGTCGTAACACAAAATGGATTCTTCCCCACTTGCCTAATGTACGATTCATCACTAATAATATCAGTTTTTTCTTTCTCCAAATGCACATCCTCGATGTCATCGGAGTGGTTATCGTTAGCTAATAAATTTTCAGATCTTATTTTATTCAATACTCGTTTGTCTTTTAGTAATCTTGCAGTATTAGTTTTTTCAAACAAAATTAAATCTTCTTCGTTGATTAAGTTCTCTGAAACTATTTCTACCGAATTGCGAATCAACTTGTCTTTGTACAACTCTCTATGATATTTTGAGGTATGCTGAAATTTTTTATAAGGATGATAAATAGGTTGAAGGTTACTGTACACAACAAAAATTCCCAATGCAACGTTAGAATTGATTAATTTATATGTTCTACACGATTGATTTTTATTTTTGTGTCCGCAATATGCTCTAATGGTTAAATGTTTTTGAGCTACATCATATCCCTTTATGTTTATTAAACAACCAGACAACTGAGTTAATTGAGAAGAAATGTGGTACGTGTAGTGATATTCGTCGAGTTTCTTTTCCTTTTGGTTGTATATTCTTTTCCATACATCTTCAGAAATGTTTACCTGATAATCCATTAAATGAAACTTAATATTTTTTCTATGAAAAATGTTAGGTTTCGGTACCAGAGTATTGTTCTTAGATTTTACAGTCACTTTTGGAGATGTTCGATGAACCACTTTAAACTCGTCCTCGCTATCATTGATTATACAATCAGATATCTCACGATCCATAACTTGACCGTCTTCTACAATTTTCAAAGTTTCGTTGACCAGCTGTTCATTAACGCTTACAACATTGTCAGAACAGACAATATTGTTGCTTTCCGGTAAATTTATAATGGTATATGGTGGTTTCAAAATTTCAACGGAGAGTATTTTTATTGATTTAGACGGTTGCAACAATATATTTCTGGAAGTTAATTGGTCTTTTCCTTTAATAGCAAAATCATTATTGTATACAAATGAACTACTACTTTTAACTAATTGAGAAGGATTTAGATCATTAACAGCAGATAAAAGATTAGTACAATCTCTAAAATTATTATTTATATGTGGGTTAATTTGAATTACGTTTTCAGTACTCACATTAGTGACTTTCACAGATGAGCCCTTTGAAATACCATTTTTAAAACATATATCGGCAACCAAATGATCAGAAAAGTTTAAATTATGACGCAATTTCCTACTACACATGTTATAAATCAAAATTCGATTGCTTTTGTTATTTTTAATATGAAGTTCCTGGCAAAGCAATTTCATTTCCTTTGTCTCCGATTTTGTTACTTGACAAATTGGGAGAGCTAATGATTGCAGAGCAACCTCAAGACTACGTTCGTTAAAACTATGTCGTTTTTTTCTATTATTATAAAATTTTGGATTCATTTTATTATTTTTCGTTTTAACGAGATACGAAACAAACAAAAAATAACGAAATATAGAAGCCAAAAAAATTAAAATCCGTGTTAAAGGATGTCCGAAAGAAAGTAAAGGTCAGAATAAATGTAAAACAATTTTATAGGGTGTCCGTGTAAAAGAAAAGGTAGAAAATATGTATTAAAAAACGACGAGCCAAAAAAATTAAAATCTGTGGTAAAGGATGTCCAAAAGAAAGCACAGGTCAGAATAAGTGTAAAACAATTTGATAGGGTGTCCGTGTAAAAGCAAAGGTAGATAAATATGTATTAAAAAACGACGAGCCAAAATAGTTAAAATCTGTGTTAAAGGATGTCCAAAAGAAAGCAAAGGTCAGAATAAGTGTAAAACAATTTTATAGGGTGTCCGTGTACAAGCAAAGGTCGATAAATATTCAAAAACGATTTGATGGGATGTCCAAGAAAAAGCCGAGGTCGGAGTTTTAAAAAAAACTATTTATTTTACGCAAAAAAACGAACGATTTAAATCTCAACAAAACACAACAATAAAACAACACCAAATACTACAATATGCACAACTCAAAGTCTGAAAATGTAATGAAACAAAGAGGCAAAAAAATTCCTTTATATACTCTCGCGCAAAATTTTAAATTCTCTTTTCTTTCTTTTATACTTTATTCATTATTTATTTAATTTTTAGTAAATAAACTGTAATACTCTTTGTAACAGAGGGATGGGGGAGGCAGTAAACTTATATTTTTTTCTAAACTGTGTTCTAGTGCAAGGCGATTTTTTTTTGTAATAGGTTCACCGATATATCCAATTAAATTCATAAAAATAGAGATTTTTGAATTATGCAACTGTATAACAATATAATTTTGAACTTTTGAATTTTAATTCTTACTAATTTATGTTCAGAAAGTGTTACAAGTTTTAAATGATTTTACCTCAACATATGAGCCTGAAGGGCTCTTGGCCTCTTGATATTGTTATTGCCTAACTGGCCATATAAAATTCTTATTAGATTTATCTCTAGTATTGGCTCCATAAAATTTAAGAATTTATCTTATTATGTATAAGAAATTGATTTAGGAAATTTAAAAAAAAACGGTTTTATCCCCATGATATGGGTCTGGCGGGGCTCATGGCCTCTTGATATTGTTATTGCCTAACTGGCCATGTAAAATTCTTATTAGATTTATCTCTAGTATTGGCTCCATAAAATTTAAGAATTTATCTTATTATGTATAAGAAATTGATTTAGGAAAATTAAAAAAAAAATGGTTTTATCCCCATGATATGGGTCTGATGGGGCTCACGGCCTCTTGATATTATTATTGCCTAACTGGTCATGTAAAATCCTTATTAGATTTATCTCTAGTATTGGCTCCATAAAATTTAAGAATTTATCTTATTATGTATAAGAAATTGATTTAGGAAAATTAAAAAAAAAATGGTTTTATCCCCATGATATGGGCCTGATGGAGCTTATGATATCTTGATATTGTTATTGTCTAACTGGCCATATAAAATCCTTATTAGATTTATCTCTAGTATTGGCTCCATATAATTTAAGAATTTATCTTATTATGTATAAGAAATTGATTTAGGAAAATTAAAAAAAAAATGGTTTTATCCCCATGATATGGGTCTGATGGGGCTCACGGCCTCTTGATATTATTATTGCCTAACTGGTCATGTAAAATCCTTATTAGATTTATCTCTAGTATTGGCTCCATAAAATTTAAGAATTTATCTTATTATGTATAAGAAATTGATTTAGGAAATTTAAAAAAAAACGGTTTTATCCCCATGATATGGGTCTGGCGGGGCTCATGGCCTCTTGATATTATTATTGCCTAACTGGCCATGTAAAATCCTTATTAGATTTATCTCTAGTATTGGCTCCATAAAATTTAAGAATTTATCTTATTATGTATAAGAAATCGATCTAGTAAAATTAAAAAAAAATGGTTTTATCCCCATGATATGGGTCTGGCGGGGCTCATGGCCTCTTGATATTGTTATTGCCTAACTGGCCATATAAAATTCTTATTAGATTTATCTCTAGTATTGGCTCCATAAAATTTAAGAATTTATCTTATTATGTATAAGAAATTGATTTAGGAAAATTAAAAAAAAAATGGTTTTATCCCCATGATATTGGTCTGGCGGGGCTCATGGCCTCTTGATATTGTTATTGCCTAACTGGCCATGTAAAATCCTTATTAGATTTATCTCTAGTATTGGCTCCATAAAATTTAAGAATTTATCTTATTATGTATAAGAAATTGATTTAGGAAAATTAAAAAAAAAATGGTTTTATCCCCATGATATGGGCCTGATGGAGCTTATGATATCTTGATATTGTTATTGTCTAACTGGCCATATAAAATCCTTATTAGATTTATCTCTAGTATTGGCTCCATAAAATTTAAGAATTTATCTTATTATGTATAAGAAATTGATTTAGGAAAATTAAAAAAAAAAATGGTTTTATCCCCATGATATGGGCCTGATGGAGCTTATGATATCTTGATATTGTTATTGTCTAACTGGCCATATAAAATCCTTATTAGATTTATCTCTAGTATTGGCTCCATATAATTTAAGAATTTATCTTATTATGTATAAGAAATTGATTTAGGAAAATTAAAAAAAAAATGGTTTTATCCCCATGATATTGGTCTGGCGGGGCTCATGGCCTCTTGATATTGTTATTGTCTAACTGGCCATATAAAATCCTTATTAGATTTATCTCTAGTATTGGCTCCATATAATTTAAGAATTTATCTTATTATGTATAAGAAATCGATCTAGTAAAATTAAAAAAAAATGGTTTTATCCCCATGATATGGGTCTGGCGGGGCTCATGGCCTCTTGATATTGTTATTGCCTAACTGGCCATATAAAATTCTTATTAGATTTATCTCTAGTATTGGCTCCATAAAATTTAAGAATTTATCTTATTATGTATAAGAAATTGATTTAGGAAAATTAAAAAAAAAATGGTTTTATCCCCATGATATTGGTCTGGCGGGGCTCATGGCCTCTTGATATTGTTATTGCCTAACTGGCCATGTAAAATCCTTATTAGATTTATCTCTAGTATTGGCTCCATAAAATTTAAGAATTTATCTTATTATGTATAAGAAATCGATCTAGTAAAATTTAAAAAAAATGGTTTTATCCCCATGATATGGGTCTGGCGGGGCGCATGGCCTCTTGATATTGTTATTGTCTAACTGGCCATATAAAATCCTTATTAGATTTATCTCTAGTATTGGCTCCATATAATTTAAGAATTTATCTTATTATGTATAAGAAATTGATTTAGGAAAATTAAAAAAAAAAATGGTTTTATCCCCATGATATGGGTCTGGCGGGGCTCATGGCCTCTTGATATTGTTATTGTCTAACTGGCCATATAAAATCCTTATTAGATTTATCTCTAGTATTGGCTCCATATAATTTAAGAATTTATCTTATTATGTATAAGAAATTGATTTAGGAAAATTAAAAAAAAAATGGTTTTATCCCCATGATATTGGTCTGGCGGGGCTCATGGCCTCTTGATATTGTTATTGCCTAACTGGTCATATAAAATTCTTATTAGATTTATCTCTAGTATTGGCTCCATAAAATTTAAGAATTTATCTTATTATGTATAAGAAATCGATCTAGTAAAATTTAAAAAAAATGGTTTTATCCCCATGATATGGGTCTGGCGGGGCTCATGGCCTCTTGATATTGTTATTGTCTAACTGGCCATATAAAATTCTTATTAGATTTATCTCTAGTATTGGCTCCATAAAATTTAAGAATTTATCTTATTATGTATAAGAAATCGATCTAGTAAAATTTAAAAAAAATGGTTTTATCCCCATGATATGGGTCTGGCGGGGCTCATGGCCTCTTGATATTGTTATTGTCTAACTGGCCATATAAAATCCTTATTAGATTTATCTCTAGTATTGGCTCCATATAATTTAAGAATTTATCTTATTATGTATAAGAAATTGATTTAGGAAAATTAAAAAAAAAAATGGTTTTATCCCCATGATATGGGTCTGATGGGGCTCATGGCCTCTTGATATTGTTATTGTCTAACTGGCCATATAAAATCCTTATTAGATTTATCTCTAGTATTGGCTCCATATAATTTAAGAATTTATCTTATTATGTATAAGAAATTGATTTAGGAAAATTAAAAAAAAAAATGGTTTTATCCCCATGATATGGGCCTGATGGAGCTTATGATATCTTGATATTGTTATTGTCTAACTGGCCATATAAAATCCTTATTAGATTTATCTCTAGTATTGGCTCCATATAATTTAAGAATTTATCTTATTATGTATAAGAAATTGATTTAGGAAAATTAAAAAAAAAATGGTTTTATCCCCATGATATTGGTCTGGCGGGGCTCATGGCCTCTTGATATTGTTATTGTCTAACTGGCCATATAAAATCCTTATTAGATTTATCTCTAGTATTGGCTCCATATAATTTAAGAATTTATCTTATTATGTATAAGAAATCGATCTAGTAAAATTAAAAAAAAATGGTTTTATCCCCATGATATGGGTCTGGCGGGGCTCATGGCCTCTTGATATTGTTATTGTCTAACTGGCCATATAAAATCCTTATTAGATTTATCTCTAGTATTGGCTCCATATAATTTAAGAATTTATCTTATTATGTATAAGAAATTGATTTAGGAAAATTAAAAAAAAAATGGTTTTATCCCCATGATATTGGTCTGGCGGGGCTCATGGCCTCTTGATATTGTTATTGTCTAACTGGCCATATAAAATCCTTATTAGATTTATCTCTAGTATTGGCTCCATATAATTTAAGAATTTATCTTATTATGTATAAGAAATTGATTTAGGAAAATTAAAAAAAAAATGGTTTTATCCCCATGATATTGGTCTGGCGGGGCTCATGGCCTCTTGATATTGTTATTGTCTAACTGGCCATATAAAATCCTTATTAGATTTATCTCTAGTATTGGCTCCATATAATTTAAGAATTTATCTTATTATGTATAAGAAATCGATCTAGTAAAATTAAAAAAAAATGGTTTTATCCCCATGATATGGGTCTGGCGGGGCTCATGGCCTCTTGATATTGTTATTGCCTAACTGGCCATATAAAATTCTTATTAGATTTATCTCTAGTATTGGCTCCATAAAATTTAAGAATTTATCTTATTATGTATAAGAAATTGATTTAGGAGAATTAAAAAAAAAATGGTTTTATCCCCATGATATTGGTCTGGCGGGGCTCATGGCCTCTTGATATTGTTATTGCCTAACTGGCCATGTAAAATCCTTATTAGATTTATCTCTAGTATTGGCTCCATAAAATTTAAGAATTTATCTTATTATGTATAAGAAATCGATCTAGTAAAATTTAAAAAAAATGGTTTTATCCCCATGATATGGGTCTGGCGGGGCTCATGGCCTCTTGATATTGTTATTGTCTAACTGGCCATATAAAATCCTTATTAGATTTATCTCTAGTATTGGCTCCATATAATTTAAGAATTTATCTTATTATGTATAAGAAATTGATTTAGGAAAATTAAAAAAAAAAATGGTTTTATCCCCATGATATGGGTCTGATGGGGCTCATGGCCTCTTGATATTATTATTGCCTAACTGGCCATGTAAAATCCTTATTAGATTTATCTCTAGTATTGGCTCCATAAAATTTAAGAATTTATCTTATTATGTATAAGAAATCGATCTAGTAAAATTAAAAAAAAATGGTTTTATCCCCATGATATGGGTCTGGCGGGGCTCATGGCCTCTTGATATTGTTATTGCCTAACTGGCCATATAAAATTCTTATTAGATTTATCTCTAGTATTGGCTCCATAAAATTTAAGAATTTATCTTATTATGTATAAGAAATTGATTTAGGAAAATTAAAAAAAAAATGGTTTTATCCCCATGATATTGGTCTGGCGGGGCTCATGGCCTCTTGATATTATTATTGCCTAACTGGTCATGTAAAATCCTTATTAGATTTATCTCTAGTATTGGCTCCATAAAATTTAAGAATTTATCTTATTATGTATAAGAAATTGATTTAGGAAAATTAAAAAAAAAATGGTTTTATCCCCATGATATGGGTCTGATGGGGCTCATGGCCCCTTGATATTGTTATTGCCTAACTGGTCATATAAAATTCTTATTAGATTTATCTCTAGTATTGGCTCCATAAAATTTAAGAATTTATCTTATTATGTATAAGAAATCGATCTAGTAAAATTAAAAAAAAATGGTTTTATCCCCATGATATGGGTCTGGCGGGGCTCATGGCCTCTTGATATTGTTATTGTCTAACTGGCCATATAAAATCCTTATTAGATTTATCTCTAGTATTGGCTCCATATAATTTAAGAATTTATCTTATTATGTATAAGAAATTGATTTAGGAAAATTAAAAAAAAAATGGTTTTATCCCCATGATATTGGTCTGGCGGGGCTCATGGCCTCTTGATATTGTTATTGTCTAACTGGCCATATAAAATCCTTATTAGATTTATCTCTAGTATTGGCTCCATATAATTTAAGAATTTATCTTATTATGTATAAGAAATCGATCTAGTAAAATTAAAAAAAAATGGTTTTATCCCCATGATATGGGTCTGGCGGGGCTCATGGCCTCTTGATATTGTTATTGTCTAACTGGCCATATAAAATCCTTATTAGATTTATCTCTAGTATTGGCTCCATATAATTTAAGAATTTATCTTATTATGTATAAGAAATTGATTTAGGAAAATTAAAAAAAAAATGGTTTTATCCCCATGATATTGGTCTGGCGGGGCTCATGGCCTCTTGATATTGTTATTGTCTAACTGGCCATATAAAATCCTTATTAGATTTATCTCTAGTATTGGCTCCATATAATTTAAGAATTTATCTTATTATGTATAAGAAATCGATCTAGTAAAATTAAAAAAAAATGGTTTTATCCCCATGATATGGGTCTGGCGGGGCTCATGGCCTCTTGATATTGTTATTGCCTAACTGGCCATATAAAATTCTTATTAGATTTATCTCTAGTATTGGCTCCATAAAATTTAAGAATTTATCTTATTATGTATAAGAAATTGATTTAGGAAAATTAAAAAAAAAATGGTTTTATCCCCATGATATTGGTCTGGCGGGGCTCATGGCCTCTTGATATTGTTATTGCCTAACTGGCCATGTAAAATCCTTATTAGATTTATCTCTAGTATTGGCTCCATAAAATTTAAGAATTTATCTTATTATGTATAAGAAATTGATTTAGGAAAATTAAAAAAAAAAATGGTTTTATCCCCATGATATGGGTCTGGCGGGGCTCATGGCCTCTTGATATTGTTATTGCCTAACTGGCCATGTAAAATCCTTATTAGATTTATCTGTATAATTGGCTTTATATAATTTAAAGATTTATAAAATTTAAATTTATTCAGAAACTTTCAAAATTTATTTTTTAATAAAACTTATTTTCTAAATTATTCTGAATAACGTTTTCTTTTAATTTAGATTTTTTTTTAATCGCTTACGTTTTTAAAGAATTTTTTGCTCTTCGGGATGGTGCTACATTTTAAGAAATAGATACACATTTTCTGGAAAGCTACACTTTAGTCAAGACACAAACCTAAACAATTAGTATTGGCTGTATATAATTTAAGATTTTCACGTATCACATACGCTACACTAAAAATACAAATTTTTCATAAGCATATTTTTATACTTATCATCCATATGAACCTGGGGTGCTGGCCAGCTCTTATCTAGTATCATGGCCTATCCGCCTAAATAAAAACCATTAAGCAATATCTCTGATATTGGATGTATGAAATTTAAGGTTTCTTCATAGTATATGACTACACTACCAACAGAACATAAATTAGTATATGTATGTATTTGTATTTTATTTTTGATTACAAATATTTTTTAAGAAATTTGTTAGTTTTAATTTGGTTTAAACATGATTTTTTTTCGTGTTAGATACATTTTAATTATAATATTTTTTTTCGGGATGAGCCTACACTTTTTACAAAATTTACACTTTTTCGGGATGGCTACATTTTATCCGAGAAATGAACCAAAATTTCGGGCTCGGGCTAACTTCACTGACTTCAAAAATTGAGATTCAGCAATTATTAATTTCATTATATAAGGTATAAATTTGTATAATAATGAAATTTTTTAAAAATTATTCTTTAAAATTAAATTTTTGTACAGACTGCAGTTGAAGCATTCGAGGCAGAGGATCTTCCGGAGGTACCTAAGATTATTTTTGTGGGAAATCCAACTAGCATTGCGTATGTTTTAGTTGCGGGAGAGAGGTACATGTATTGTAATCCCGTAGAAGCTGTTGAATGCTGTTTTTATTTGTATATGGGCCTAAATATCAAATACCCAATTGCATGCAAATCTATTTGGCATTTCATTCAAAAAGGAATTTTCAAAATCAAAACAGAATTTGATGAAAATATTCTATGTGTGCTCACACTAATTAACGATATGCAGAGTAATAATTAATTTTAGTTACACGTTTTTATATTATTGTTTTATCTGAATAATTGAATTTTGAATTTTACTAAATATATATTTTCGATCTTATAAAATTTGACAACAATTATCTGTAAAATTTGTAATGTCTTTTTCGCAGATAAAGCTGATTGTTTACGGCATATTACGATACTGCATAAACACATTGAAAATTTTCGTTGTATTTATAAAGATTGCACGAAGCAATTTTCTCTTCGAAATTCATTTTTAAAACACATTAGTCAGAATTGCCGTACAAACTTAACTGCTACGTCAAAATTAAATGATGTTCCAGCTTCAATGTTTGCAAATTCTGTCAATCCAATCTCCGTAGCTGAGTTAAATGACAAATTTGTTTATTCTCAGGACAATTCTACAATGGCTTTCAATTCACTCACTCCAGTAGATGTAATTAATCAAATGTCTGATGAGTATCTAAGACTGATTTTAAAAATTTACTGTGATGATAAAATTTCTAGGAAGAAAGCGTTTCAAATTTTACAGATAACGTGCAACTTTTATTCTAGTTTCATAAAAAAATCTTTGTCGTTAACAAATAATGATAGTCCAGTTCTTTCTACCTTAACTCTTTTGAATCCCAAAATTCTTAGATCATAATATTTGTTAATGAAGGAACTTAAACGATTAGAAAATCAAGAATTTTTAGACCATTTGAAAAAATTGTTAGTAAAAAAAATTGATTACACAATGCAAATTATTCCGCTAACCAGTCTATTTACAGTTTTATTTAATAAAACATTATATTTAAATCATATTTGGCATATATTTCAAATTAAAAATTTTCTAAAAAATCTACGATGTATAATTATGTTGGAAGTGAGGATTGGAGAGCAATTGTTGATTCCCTTCCCCATTATGATAATGTGCAATACCTACTGATATTTCTATACTATGACGATTATGAGCCAAATAATGTTTTGGGATCTAGGTCTGGTGATAAAAAAATTGGCGCTTTTTACGTAAAGATACCTGTATTACCAACACATCTTAATTCAAAGTTGTCGTCAATATTTCTTGCCGGGTTGATTCACGTAGAAGATAAAAAAAAATTTGGGAATCAAAGAATATTGAAACCAATTATTGACGAGTTAAAAGAACTCGAAAGTACCGGTATTTATGTAGAACATAGAAACATTACAATAAAATTCGTAGTTTGTGGTATATTAGGCGATAATTTAATTCCATATTAGGATTCAATGAAAACTTTAACTCAAGGTACTTTTGCAGGATTTGTAAAACTCCTTCTGAAATTACTCAGCAACTTTGCAATGACAATTTATGTGAAATTAGATCTAGAGAAAATAATGTATTAGACTTACAAATTGGAAATGCAGCTGAAACAGGCATTAAAGAAAATTGTGGATTCAATTCGTTAAAACGATTTCATGTTATAACTAATGTAACCGTTGACGTGATGCATGACTAGTTGGAAGGGATTTGTTATTACAACTTATTATTAATACTAAAATATTATGTTAAAGACATATAAAGTATTTTTCTATAGAACAATTAAATTTTAGGATTCAAAATTGTAACTTTGGGGCACAAAGTATAAACAAACTGCCATTGCTAAGTTATGATATCTTAAATAAATCCAAATTTAAAATGAGTGCTTTTGAAATGGATAATTTTATCACATATTTCAGAATATTAATCGGTGATTTGGTATCGAAAAGCTGTAATTTTTGGAAATTTTGTTTAATTCTTGGTGAGATTATAAATTTAGCATTTTCACATGCAGTACTCAAGAATGACTATAAATATTTTAATATTCTAGTAGAAGAATATACATAATATGTTATATTTGAAATTATCTTGTTCACACCTAAAGCCCAAATTTCATATTCTTACACACTATGGACGAATAATGCAAAAAATTGGATCCTTAGTTGAACTTAGTTCAAGCAGGTTTGAAAAATTATTAATATGTCTAAACACAAAATAAATATTTTGTACACTACAGCACTTAGAAACCAAATAGCTTTGACATACGAATTGATGAATTTCCCATGTCTCGAACATGAAATAATTCCTGGTAAATTAAAACAGTTAACAGATAAAACTATTGCAACAAATTTTAAATTTATTTGTAACGGGCCCTGTTTTTCGACAAAATATATAAAACTTGACAATTATCTAATAAGGAATGAATCAGTGATTCAAATTGGATTGAATGATAATGGGGATCCCAAATTCGCAATTATAAAACAAATTGTTTGTTATGAAAGACGTTATTTTATTTGCGTCAAAGATTTAGATGTTTTCGGTTTCAACACACATTACTTTAGTTATGAAATTGAATTTACAGGGTATTTTCATACTTTGCCGCTAACGAAAAATTTAGTAAAAAATTCTCACAGTTTACACGTGAGTGTTATATCTAATAAAAATATTTTTGTTATTAATTATTTCAAGATACATATTTGAATTAATTGTTATTATTTGTAACTTTATGTAAAATTAAAACTAAATATTGTATGCATATATTTTTAATAAAATGCAATTTAATTTCTAATTTATGATTTGTATTTTATTATATCATTTGATAAAATGCGTATCTATGGATTGATAGTTGATGATTGGGATTATTAAATTTGCTTTAGCGCCTTCGTTTTAAATTTAGTAAATTGCATAATATTCCTGATCATGTGCCAATTATTTATATGATAAAATTAATCATATTCCTACGCATTTATCATATTTGTTTATTATAAATATGATGGTCACCACATACTATGATAAAATTAATCATATTTTTTTTCTGAGTGTTCACTTTTCAAATACAACTCAAACTGTTTGTTTTCGTTTTCGGCACCTCTATCTGATCTTATACATTTGGGCTTCTTATTAAACATGGATTTCACCATTTCGACATATAGTATTCCATAAATTTTTCAATCACCTCTGATTTTTTTTCTGACAAATATATTGTTGTATATCGGGAGAAATCATTTATTAATATTAGAATATATATTCTACTGAAAGCTGACACTGTCCTCATTTCTCCACATACATCTAAATGAACTAAATCAAGCATATTTTGTGCACGTTGTGCATTCTTTGGAAATTTAAGGCGCGTCATTTTTTCTTGCAGGCAAACCCTACACTTTTCAACATTACAGCAACTTTCATCAGTATACAGTGTGTTATTTTCAAACCCTGTACGTCACCAACTACTGCATGCCGTTAATTTATACTGTATTAACATCGTTTGGCTTTTGTAAATTTCACGTCGCAGCCTTTTTGCATCAATTTACGTACGGATACCAAATATGTATTAATGGAGGGAACCCTAATGTAACACGTGGCTCCAGAATCAAAGATCCATCCAAATACAAATTCTCCACCGGATAGTTCATCTTCATCCCGTATGTACTTGCATGTCGCCTCCCTCACCTAAACGTAATCTCATAATTAACTTCATCAATTGAACTTTACTATTTGCTGTGCTCTTCTCGTGGTATTCATGCAACGCTATCCATGCACCCTTCACCGAAGCAGCATTACTTTCCTGTTCCATTCATCAACTTTCGAATCCGACGGCTTACGGGGATTTTCAGCAATGCAACACCAGATATCTTTTTTGATCAATAATATGAATGTCAGTTTGCATATATCAGTTATGCCACTAAAATGAATGTCAGTTTGCGTAATAGGAAAATCCAAAATTCACAGCTAATTAATAAATAACTCAATAACGTGAACTGTTTTGTAAATATTTAGTTTAGGTATAAATGCTGTCATTAGTCGATTTACTTTACATAAAAAGAGTTTTGTAAAAAATTTTATTAAAATTTAATTCTAGTTCCTTACATATTGGAGACATACATAGTATCACATTGTGCCTACATACATATTTAGGTACATACACAGTATATTTATCCGATAATCACCAAATTTTTGTTAATAAAAACTTTCGTATTTAACAAAGACAAAGTATATTCATATTTCTTCCCTCCAACTCCTCAGCTTTGTAAAATATACGTATACATACATTCGTAGATAGTACATAATACTTATATATTGTTCTAATATTGGCCTTAAGACAGAATTAGAAGCAAAAAAAAAAAAATTGTTTTTGCTTAGTTCCCTAATGGATTTATAAGTGCCTGGGTAACGGTAAAACATAAAAGTATTAAATCTCTAAACAAAAAAAAAAAAAACTTGGTCGTTGTTTTTATAATATACGCTATTGTAAATCGATTTTCTTCGTACATATTATTTCCCGTTATCTCGTCAGCCGCACGTTATTTATATTTCACTTTAATTGTAAAATAGTTTTTCTTTGCAAAGATTTATATGTAAGATAACTATAAATCGTATAAATTTGAGACAGTAATAATTTGTTGATATGATTATTCATTAAACGATGGTACACTATGTCATTTTGTTGCTGTACACTATTTTATTATCTTTAATCGTCTGTCACGTTTTATCTTAAAGTTTATATTTTTGTACGTATACAGCGCACAGAGAAAATTATATGGCACACGAGCTAATCTTTCATGGGACAAATGAAAAAAGAACGTGCTTTTTAGAAGATTGTTAACATTATAGTTTATCATAAATTAAAAAAATGTGCTAAAATAAAATAAAATTTTTGATTTTATTCTTTAGTATATTTTACGTACCATAATTGATTGTGAAAAGCTTTTAAGTTATATTAATTGTTAAAGATATGTCAATTTATTAAGGTTTGTGTGTGCGTGTATATATGATAAGATTTGTTGAAGCTACGTGTGCTAATATCGCTGCGGAAGGTGTCATCTTTTACACAATAAAGTCTATAAATGGATACACATTTTTATGTACTCGTCGTCGGATACAACGACCATCGTTATAAGCAGCATATAATTGAAAAAGGAATTGAAAAGATAATGTAATAAAAATGAAGTCATAACTACACAATATCATACCCTTTTAACAGCATCATGATTTTAATGATTTTATTCATTATCGTAGTGGTAATGTTTTCAAACTAATTATAAAACTATAATAATAGCAGTTGTAATAAAAAGTATACACAATCTGGTTGTTATTACGGTTTTGATTCTATGGAACGTAGACAGTTTTTATGTTTCAATGATATGGTTAAAAATAAATAGTTCAAATAAACTTTTCCGAATTTAAACACAAATAGTCAGTTTTGTAATTGCCAACGATGGTCAATTCAGACTAATTTATTTTTTGTGCTATTCTCAGAAATTTCATATCTGGAGCAAACATTTTGAATTTTATTAAATTTTATTATGGTTTTATGCGAACATGACTAACATAAAAACGCAACTAATTTAGTATCGTCATTGAAATCATAAATAAAGATCGTTTCATCGTGGCGTGAGCTCATTACTAAGGGTTCGAGCTGAACTTCTTATTATGTTAGCCAAAATTGTATTCTTTAGTAATACCTCAATCTACGATCGTGGCACCGTTACATAACTTTGGAGGCTTAAAGTTGCTTAGCAACATAATTCGAGATCCTTGAATTAATTTAAAGATGCGAAGTCAATTTTCTACAAAAACCCATTACAGGAAAGTATGAAATGTAT
The DNA here is from genome assembly GCA_958295665.1 of Tipula vernalis. Lineage (NCBI taxonomy): Eukaryota > Metazoa > Arthropoda > Insecta > Diptera > Tipulidae > Tipula > Tipula vernalis. The sequence goes on from OY282558.1 coordinate 106,221,738, forward strand.
TTCAGATTACATAGTCAACTGTAATTCAGAAAGTATCAATTGAAATTCAGAAAATTTCAACATTCGTCTCTTGATGCAATAAATTGAATTAAAATTATATACTTAGTTTTACTGGATTATATATTATATATAATTAAAAATATTTTTTTATTTAATTATTGATTTTTATTTTATTTATTTAAAATAGATTTCTTTCTATTTGGTGATAATTCTTGATATATTTTTTAATAGACCGGTTTCGGAACTTCTTCCTTCTTCAGTATTTTTCTTCTATTGGCTTGTCAAATTTTTTCGTTTTGTAAACAATATCTAATGTTTGTTTTTTGTGGTTGCTTATTTTAATTTTAGAATCATTTCGTAGGTTTTGTTTGTTCTTGTGTTTAATTTATCGTTGAGTATTAGTAGGTTGCTTCTTTCTTTGTATATTTCTAGTTCTTCAATTCTGTCCATTATTTTTCCTTTTTTCATTCTGTATAAAATTTGTAGGTTAGTTTGCATATCTGTATATGAGTGTTTCTCGTTATATAAATGTTGTGCGTAGTTTGATTTAAAATTGTTTTTTGAATAATTTTATTCAACGGCACGAATAGACAACTTGACATTTTTCACCAATATATAAACAGTATACACCAAAACATTAAATTTACATTAGAGATAGAAACAACAAAATGCATAAATTTTTTAGACTTAACAATTCAAAATATAAACCAACAACACCATTTCAAAATATACAGGAAAGAAACACAAACAGATCATACCATACATAATACGTCAAACCATCCATACCAACAAAAAATATCTGCATTTAACCATATGATTGACCGCCTAAACCGCATACCCATGAACAACAATAATTATAAAGAAGAACTAAACACGATCATACACATCGCAATAGAAAATGGATACCAAGAAAACTTAATACATCGACTCAACTATAAAATCAAAAATAAAATACACCAACAAAACTTAACGTCACTAAATATAAACAAAAATGAAGAAAACACGAAAAAGTCCATATCTGTTACATACAATAATAATACCAGTAATACGATGAATAAAATATTAAACAGATATGGATATACAACAGCACACAAAACCAACCATAAATTACAACAACAATTAAAAATACATAAAAATAATGAACTTGAATGCGGAATATATAAACTATCATGTAACAATTGCACAAAAATTTACATAGGCCAAACTGGAAGAAGTTTCGAAAAACGTTTCCAAGAACACATCCAGGAATTGAATAACAATCATCCAAAAAACAATTTTAAATCAAACTACGCACAACATTTATATAACGAGAAACACTCATATACAGATATGCAAACTAACCTACAAATTTTATACAGAATGAAAAAAGGAAAAATAATGGACAGAATTGAAGAACTAGAAATATACAAAGAAAGAAGCAACCTACTAATACTCAACGATAAATTAAACACAAGAACAAACAAAACCTACGAAATGATTCTAAAATTAAAATAAGCAACCACAAAAAACAAACATTAGATATTGTTTACAAAACGAAAAAATTTGACAAGCCAATAGAAGAAAAATACTGAAGAAGGAAGAAGTTCCGAAACCGGTCTATTAAAGAATATATCAAGAATTATCACCAAATAGAAAGAAATCTATTTTAAATAAATAAAATAAAAATCAATAATTAAATAAAAAAAATAAAAATTTTAAATTATATATAATAAAAGTGATAAAAGCCACAATAATAATAAAAAATGGACAACTACCAGTTGTACAATACATGGATTATATAGAAAAAAAAATAAAAGATATAGCAAAAATATCTATGGTAGTTAAATTGTTATTATTTTTTGTGAAAAAAAATTAATCCCGAATTTTTTAATAGAGTTTAAAGATAATTGCGTTATTTGCCGCATTCCAATGACAGAAAATAAAGTTATAAATATGAACAATGCCACTTGTCCTATTTGCAGAGCTGTTGTCACTGGAACTGAAACCACAGTAAGAAAAAAGCACAAAAAAATACTAATCCATATCGCGAAAGAATTGTAAATTGTGCCAATAAAGGTGAGTACTGGGTGTCTTTAGCTGCGACGTTGGACATCAAGTAGAAGAGGATTGCAGTTAGTTACTGCAGCAATTAAAACAAAAAATAGTAACCAATTTCAACACATCGATATCTGCGACAACTGTAGGTGAAGAAAGTTCATAATGAACATTACACTATGAACTCCGAAATAAATAAAGGAAAAAGAGCAGAATATGTGCAACGTTTGAATAACTACGTCCAACAAGAGAAACAGATTGTTTGGATAGATGAAACCAATTTCAATTTGTTTTGCCGCCGGACAAGGGGCCATGCGATAGCTGGTACCAGAGCAGTCCAACTCCTTCCGGTAGCACAAGGCCCTAACTTCCATTTAATAGGAGCAATCTCTACTGCAGGAGTTGTGTCAATGGAGCTGAGAAGATGTTCATCTACAGCGCATCTAGCAAATGCATGGGTGGCAAGACTGATGCAACACTGGCAAGATATGCGAAATGAACTGAATTAACAAGGTAAGCTTGAATTTTTGGCCCGTTTTAGTTTTGGGTTTTTTTTTGTAACATCATTAATTTTCTTTCTCTATTTTTTATAATTTTTTTGAATCTTCAAATTTTATATAATTTAATTTCTAGGATCATGGATAATGGGGATGTTATGTACTTTGATTACTTCTCAAATGATTTCAACACGACCACTTTATTTATGACAATTTATTTATTGTATATTGGAAGTCTGTACTTGTTGCCTGACTGCCCAAAGATGATCATGCTTTTTGTTATAACATTATTCATTATTTTATATTACAATACAAGTATTTAAATATCTCTTAAATTAGGGGTTTCCAATATTTTACTATAATACATTTCAACTTTCCCCGTTTTTAAATAGATTGTTACTTACAATTAATTTCAATTAGCTATAATTTTATTTATACATCAATCTTTGTGGACTTCTTCTTTCTCGACCTGATCTTCTTATTGTAATTGCCGAATCACTTAACGATCGCCTTTTGCTATGCTGTTCGGGTACTGACACATGAGACTCCGTCTCATTCTCCTTGGTATTTTTGTAATGGCTTGTATCAATATTTGGGTTTCCAGGGTGATGTTTGTCCTGTAGTGTAGACAGCCGTAGTTTATTTTGATGACAAAACCTGGTTGAGTTTGTTAACTGTATGATGTAGGTTACCGCACTAACTTTCTTTACAACGCGTGCCGGTATCCATTTTAGATAATTATCAAATTCACGATAGAACATTACTTTCTCTCCTTTTTTAAAATTTTTATAATATGCTTTACCTAACTTATAATTCAACATATTATTATTTTTGCAATTTTGTGATTTTTTCTTATTTTTACAATTTAAATCAAAACTAACAACTTTTCCCTGTGAAGTAAATCAATTAATATTCTTGGTTTAAATGCAAAAATTAATTCCGACGGACTTTTAGATGTACTCATGGATGGTGTATTACGATGATGCAATAAAAATTTGTCAATACTTTGTTTGATAGTTAAATTTTTCAATTCAGGATCCAACAATGTTTTGTACAATACCTTTTTAACTGACTGTACATTACGTTCGGCGAGACCATTCGACCCACCATCCGATTGCGGATTATAAGGAGGAGACTTCAATAAACAGATGTTATGTTTTCTTGCAAAATCTGTAAATTCCCTTGAACCAAATGGAGGACCATTCTCGTACAACTGCCCCCACTCCGTATGGACTTGCATCTGCTGTTATGACTATGGGGTTTTCAGGATCATACATTTCTAGCAAATTATTACGGAGGATTAATTGTTTTGAATATTCGAAACATTTCTGACTAGATTCGGTCCATTCTAATTTTACATCCTTTTTCAATAAGTGATATAAAACACGCAACTCTATAGATAAGTTAGGAATAAATCTTCCATAATAGTTTAGTAACCCAAGATATGCTTGTAACTGACTTATAGACTTAGGAATCGAAGCGTTCACTATAGCTGTAATTTTTTCGGGGTTTGGACTAATGCCTTGCTCTGAAATTACATGACCTAGATAACTAACTTTTTTCTCTAATACTTTAGATTTTTCTAAATTTATTTTAACTTTGTATTCGTTCAAACGACTTAAGACTTTGTGAAGATTAGATTCGCAATCATGCTTGGTTTTACCACCAATTAAAATATCATCAAGATAGCAAGACATATTATTAAGACCTGATAAAATTTGATCCATAATTGACTGGAAGATAGCTGGAGCAGTTTTTAGACCAACAGGTAAACGAGTATAACGGAACAACCCTTTATGCGTGTTTATTGTTAGTAATTAACGAGAAGATTCTGACACTATAAGTTGTTGGTAGGCTCCACTTAGATCAATCACACAGAAATAAGTACTTTTAGCTAAACTAGCAAATATGTTATCAATCCTTGAAATTGGATAATGCTCAGACTTTAAGAACATATTTATGGTCACTTTAAAATCGACACAAATGCGAACAGATTTATCAGGTTTCACTACCACAACTATTGGACTTGCCCACTTAGCATATTTAACAGGTTCAATGATGTTCTTTTTTAATAACCGTTCTAGTTCTTTTTCGACTTCTACTCTAATCTTAAATTGTACTGAATAGGCACAATGGAATATAGGCTTGACTTCCTCTTCCAAAAAAATCTCTACGCTATAATTCTCAATCGGATGGTCATACTCTGGATTAGGTATAATATTTGGATATTGCAAAAAAATATTTTTATTTGAATGGTTCGTAATTGTATTTACCGTTTGTGTCCGAAAGCTTGACTTCTCAAAAAATTGCTTCCATTCCGGTTTTAAAACATTCAACCAAGACCGTCCAATTAATGGATTAAAATCTTTTATTGCATCTATCACGACCAATTCCAGTTTGTACTTCTCATCAATATGCTCGACCGTTACGTTTACTTTCCCAAGAATTTTAATTGATTCACCTGTAACAGTAGTAAATTTATTATTATAATCTTGAACTTCTAAATGACTAAATGATTTCTGGTACTTATCTATTGAAATTACGGTAACACATGCGCCAGTATCAACTTCGATTGCCATGAGTTTACCTTCTACACTTAACTGCATTATGCATGGCTGATCAACTTGTTTGACTGCATTGATAATTTTTACTTTGTTTCTGCAAACAACTGCTGTATGTCCGTACCGATTACACTGGAAACACCTCCATTGTTTAGCTGGACATTGATTTGGATTATGATTATTTACTCCACATCTTGAACATAGATGCTTAGTATACGATTTTCCTCTATAACTATGACTCGAACTGCGACTTGAATTTGGACTTGGACTTTTGTTCCTAATGTTTCACTGACCTTGACTTCTAGACTGACTTCTACTTCGTTGATAGTTTATTGGTTTACTAACCTTTGACTGACTATGGCTATATCTGTTGATCAACAATTGTGATTGTGACGACTTATGAATGGCTTTTGTCTCCATTGCCGACAGCTCCATATTTAGGGCTAACTCACGATACGTCGAAAAAGTTTCATCTGCTTTACTTAATAACTCTTGTTGAATTGAACTCGACTTTAAACCCACTATAAATTTATCGGATAGTGAATCATCCAAATAATTTCCATATTTGCAGGATTGCGCTAAACTTTTTAGCTTGACTATGAAACTGGTAATTGTTTCACCATCTTCTTGTACCGCTTGCATGAACTTGAACCATTCGACACGTTTATTAATTTTCGTTGCAAAATGAGCCGTTAACATTTGGACAATTTCACCATATTTCAATTCCTTTGGGGGCTTAGGAATTGAAAGCGACTTCATAATGGTATATATTTCCGGTCCAGCAAGAATTATAAAATACTCCGCTTTTCGCCATGCCCTCCTCGTAGTCGACAAAATTTCCGTAATTAACAACAAAATGCTCCATCGTTCCGATCATCGCGATATTTTCCTCAATTACTTGTTTTACCGTGGCTTTGTCTGGATCAAATTCGACACTTTTGTTTTCACTTCCACTAAACGTATTTGCAGTTACTTCACTGCCGCGTTTTTTTATAATTACTGTTAATTTATTATCACCCATACACGGTACGCGTATTTATTGTGTAATAGACTATAATTTGTATCCAATCTATAACATTCACACGCGATACTATGTACTCCGGTATATCGTTTCTGTACGCACTTATTAACAATAATTTTTTCTTTACCTCGTCGCCAAATTTGTTATGTACTTTGATTACTTCTCAAATGATTTCAACACGACCACTTTATTTATGACAATTTATTTATTGTATATTGGAAGTCTGTACTTGTTGCCTGGCTGCCCAAAGATGATCATGCTTTTTGTTATAACATTATTCATTATTTTATATTACAATACAAGTATTTAAATATCTCTTAAATTAGGGGTTTTGAATATTTTATTATAATACATTTCAGGGGAGACGTACGTTCTTTGCAAATACTTTAAAGATTGGCAGAATCATTCCTTAGGCAATTCGATCACCAAAATGTTAGCTAAAGGAATCGCTACCATGGTCATGGTTTCATGTACAATACGGAAAGATGATTTGCTTAATATTATTGAAGGTCATGATTCCATCGAAGTGCACGAAAGGTGTCGTTGCAGATATATTAGGCCTGGAAGTACACCAGAATCCAAATCCAAGAATTTAGGAGTAGACAACAATTCTGATGATTTTGAACCTGTTGCAGTTCAGGCTAACTTCAACTTTTCGGAAAAGCTCATGCTGCGAAGTTCAAGGAAGCTGGTTTGTCAATGTACGGTGCTCAACTGTTATTCAGGAAGCCGAATGTTCCTGACGAGTACAAGCTAAAATGGGACCAGTTACTACGGAAGTACAGGTTTCAAATGTATACAAAAACCACTGTAAAAGGGAGAGTTAATTTAGGGAAAATTCTCCCCACACTAGACGCCATTTAACAACATCTAAAGAGGGTATATTTTCAAGTCCAAGATATTCTGCACGCAGACCAGGTGACCATGGACCCAACAGAATGGAGGTGGAGAAAGGAAGGCGACAAACTGGTCCCTGTGAAATGACACAAAAACCTGCGAAAAGAATATTATGGAACTAATATTCTGTGAATGCGCAGGAGATTGTAATCTGATGTCCTGTAGTTGCAGGAAGCACGGCCTCCCTTGCAATCTTGCCTGTAAAATTTGTGAAGGCTCAACTTGCAACAATACTGAAAGATATTCAATTGAAAACGTTATTACAGCAGAGACGGAAGCTTTAAATGAGGAAGATGATCTACTTATGAATACGTCAGTTGATGACGAAGAAACTGAACATACTAGCGATGTGTCACTTGATGGGGAATTTGATATTTAGTTACGTTTTTAAAAATTAAAGTTATTAATTAATGAGGTAAGGTAAAGTTACAGTTGCATTGTATTTGATTTGAGTTCAATAAAAAATGTTTAAACACCAATTACATAAATATTGACTTGCTATTCATTCTATTTATTTCCTATTCACATAATTCAACTAGAATCAACAATACAAGATAAAAGTTCCGGTGCATCAGTTGTTGGGAGGGTAGTTTTCGACATATAACAATTTTCGGTTCATCTTTTTGGATTGTGTCGGGAAAAGCCACGGAGATGACATTCAGGGCCAGGTTTCGGTGCACCAGGTGTTCGGGGGGGGGGGGGTCGTTTTCGACAAGAAATTCGGATTGAGCGCCCCACAAATCGCCCCCACAATGATTTTCGGGTTGTTTTTGGTACTTTTATCAGGAAAATTCTCGGAGATGACGTCCGCGTACAGGTTCCGGTGCACCATGTGCCGTGGTGTATTCGCCAATGCCATATTTGAATTCAGCGACATAAAAAACCCCCGGGCGCTGAGTTACTCTCCTTCCCTGCGTGAATTTTGGAAGAGTCCCACGGAGATGACGTTCACCGGCGTTCCTGAGCTCTAGGTCGGCTGTGGGTCAATTTTAACATCATAATCGTGCTCAGCGACCTCAAAAACACCCGGGTACCCGATTTGGGCCAGTTCTGACTCTTATTTACAAAGTTATTAAATCTTCCAAAAGGCGTCTCAAAAAATGCATTTTTTGAATGCATTTTTGGCTGCAGCAATGCAATTTTCGGTTTGTATAAGGTACAAAGTAGCCACGTTTTTTACAAAATATTTTTGGAAGAGAATGCAAAAAACCGCATTCTGATCCGTCCTGTACTAAAAAATTCCGAACTTTTTAGTTCATTGCCTCGACTATAAATTAACATCTTCTGGTTTTTCATACATAAAATTCTTGTTGCAGAAATTGCTGCAATTGGATGAATGTTGAAATTTTCAGAATTACAATTGATACTTTCTGAATTACAATTAATACTTTCTGAATTACAATTGACGCTTTCTGAATTATAATTTACACTTTCTGAATTACAATTGGAAAAGGTGTAGTAGGAATAGTAAACCATTAAGGATGAGTTTTAGTATGCCTTTGTACTTAACGTCTTCATTTATCTTACGCGAAAAGAATCACTTCCTCTAAAGACTTTTTTTAGTTTCTGATGTAGCATCTCTAGTTAATGGTTCGAACTACCGACCTTCTATAAAGTACCTTAAACTTTTTGTTACTAGGTAAATAGCTAAAAGTTTTAAAGTTGAACTCCACACTCTCCAAAAAACCATTACTGAGTTGTTGCAGAACCGTATCCACTGCAGTGGTTGTTGCATTGATTGTTTCACAAAACTTTGTGTTATTTGCATAGATGCATTATTATTATTACACCAGCAAATGCCTCTTTAATTTTAACAAATGTATTGTCACACAATGTGGGCCAAATGTTGCCAAAGAAATCAAGTGTGTTCTCACCAAAAATAAATTTTTACGATCTGGAACGATCTGGAATTGTACAAAAAATAAAAACAATATTTTTGTAACAAACTAAAATGCAAAATAATAGAGTTGTTTGCGAAAACGTGACCGGAATCCCTAAAACGGGTTTTGTAACACTCCAGTTTGTCCAAACTTTCCCCATTCGTTCGAGTTCGTGACATCGAATTCCTAAACTAAAATAAAAAACTAAATGTTCTGGAACACCAAATATATAAAAAAACTTTGGGTTTTAAAAATGATACCACGCAATGATACCACGCAAATAGTGGTGGCATTTGTCAGAGCTTAAAATCAACAAAAATTGAATGTATTTCCATTATTCCAGGACCATATGTCCTAAAAAGTATATCAATAATCGTTAAAGTGGCCGGTTTTCTTCTCTATACTTTCTTAATTAGGATGTTACACTCTATGACAACTCTCACAGAGATGAATATATTAACGAACATTACGAGGATTGTAGGAGAATAAAACTGCCGCTCCAAAACTACCAAGAATGAGTACTTGTAGGGTAAAAATAAGTTTGGTTTTGAAACATTTTTGGCACTAAGGATTTGTGAATTGCCAATTTCCAGCGAGATAGGTTAAGTATTTCTCTTTGGTTACCATTTTGACATCGACCTCTTTGTAATTGGTATTTTCCTTTAAATATTGTCGGAATGCCTGGATTCTACATGGGCCGCATCATTAAGGTACACATGTAGGCTCCTCCATAATCGACTTGACAATGTTTAAGAGCTTCGATATGCACTAGTGGGAGAGCATCAGGGACGACATTTAACGAACCATTACGAGACAACTTCATGCTTTACCTCGTAAGTTTGCCCGAAAAATCAGGTTGGTTCATTAACCAACGAATACTGAAGTGGTCAATGATAATCATGAAAGAATGCTCTTCTACAACTAGTTGGAACTTTTACACGCTCATTAGCCCGGGTAGACCCTCCAGTTCCATTGCATGATATTTTCACTGGGCGACAGAGTTCAGCTTATGTGAATATTAAGCTGTGGGATACATAGTGAAAAACGCTCCAGACGCTTAAATAATACACGAGTTCGCATTACATTGCCAGAAAAAAGGACTTTTAGAGTTAGCAATCCGAAGAATTGGTGCCGTGATTAAAGCAGTCTTAAGGAAGTCAAGAGGTAGTTGGGCTTGATCGTTTCAGGATAGTTTCTGGTTTGGCTTAAGAAGATCAGTTAAAGACGAACATATGGTGGCGAAATTAGAGATAAATCGGTGATCCCACCCAGCCATACCAAGAAATTTATGGAGAGGTTGAGTTTTGGGAATGGAATAGTATGTTATTACTTTCACCATATACGAATGATCCCACTACCAATCTCATGACCGAGATATTTGGTCTCCCTTTGTAAGAAGTGATAAGTGCTCTTCAAGATTCACCGAAACATCAAGCAAAAAATCACCCGAATGGCATAACCGTGAACTGGTACCGAGTTCGATCCGAAACGGTAAATGCTGTTAATCCCTCAAATGTTAACCGAACGGGATCTGCTAAAAGACATCCTTAAGGTCTGTATAAGATTTATATCTAGGCATGATTTAATCCACTAAGTAATCCCTCTAGTCTAGATAGTCTCACCAGTGCTCTTTTAAACAGTCGTTACACTTGGACACTCCTCTATAACTCCAACAACCTATCCAACTCCTTGTATATCTCTGCTAGAACTGTCAGAGATCGTTGATAATAGTGCTGCGTTCGCCCTAAATCATTTTAACTCGAGAAAGGACATTTCTATAATTTGCCGGAGTTTGTTTTCTTGCTCAGGTGAAAGTTCATGGCAATTATCTATACTAAGACAAATTGGTTGCATAAGATCAGGAGCTCTACGAAACAGTACCCGCTTTATTTGTCCTTGGAAGGACACCAGCAATACGACTAATCGGTTGTTGTTCGCCGCTGGCGATTTGTAAAAATGATGATTGCATATGAGCTTAATTATTGCGCTGCTCTAACAAGGGTTCAGATGCTGCTCATAGTACACAAACATTTACAGGGCTATTCAACAAACAGATATAATGCGTGCCGTTTATGAGTAAGTTAGAATATGGTTGCTTGTTTTCTTGCGTATTAAAGACAGATTCCGAGATATCGAACAGATTGGCTTAGTGAACTCATTTGATAGGTTACGCTTAGAGTTAAAAAGCTTAATGTCCGCTGCAACCTAGCTGGCTGCAAAATGCTTTATTGGATCAATCACCAGACAAGGTCTGCAGCGACTATAATGAAATATTTAAGTTTAATGTTTTCGACATTTCTTACATTTACTATAACTGGTGGCCAGGTGTAAAGTTGCTTGCGTGAAGTTGAACTCGCTGCCAGCTCCGGGTTTTGCAACTTCCGCAGTGCTCTTACTGATCTAAGCTAGGTTTCTGAGCTATAGAACATTTTGTTAAGGAAGTCAATCTTAAACAAATCTCTAGAGCAAGGTTTAGGTGTTACACGTACCATGTCGATAATTGACTAGATTGGAAGCACAAATTAAAAATTATTTAAGCCGCTGACGGTGGATTCGGATACCTGGCGCCTATAACCATTCTTATCTGTGTACTGTCGATCTCTGCACAGATGGACATATTTTGTCGTTCGTACAAAAACAACAACAACATAATCGGTCTCTCTAAAAAATTTGAGAACTGAACACAAGAAGACTCGGGTGAGCTCCACCAAAGTTAAATAATATTCCGCCGAAAGACAAGGATAGAGACACGCTTGCGTATAGAAAAAAGTTAACCGGACCCAAGTTGGAAGGCAATGTTGCACGCTCTCAACTGAAAAGTATAAGTTTTCAGGAAAATAGCCCTGAGATTGCAACAAGGACGAAATTTCATGGTACCGTTATGAGGCATTTAAATGAGGTGCTCCACGACCAGCTGCTTGTGATAGTGATTGACCAATCACAGGACGATTACAGTATCAAACCCGCCAATTTGTAGAACGTGGAAGGGCTTACGCTTCCAGCTACCTAAGAATCCCACGACCTGATCCGACTTGAGCAGAATGAATTTGACACATGAATCAAATTAAACTGACCACATGTGCGGATGAAACATCTTTACTCCGATATAGGAGGTCACTGTAGGGACTTTACCATTTTTGGCCATAGATCCCTTGAAGGCAATTCCAGAAATGCTGCTGATGGGCAATCGGGATTGATAAACCTACAACTGGAAAGTTGGCAAACTCCAGGTATCAAAGGCCGATTATCAGTCAGCTGTTTTCATTATCAACAGAAAGTCACCGACTGCACTGGAAAAGACCAATTGTACCAGTAACTATGGTTTTAGTGTAGCCACGCTCAAAGTTTAATAAGAAAGATGCGGAAAAGCCGGAGGCACCGATATTGAACGCTCATATGGTCATCTTGAGGACAACAGAAGAAAATTCGAAACCTTTTCAACATAATTAAGAAGACATTGTCGATATAGTAACCACGGAAGCTGTCAGACTACTTTTTATTAGAGAAGGACTCTGATTGTATCGTGTAAGCTAAAAAAATCGGTATTCTATCTGCTGCTCTCCTGCTCAAAATTATTAAAAAACATAAATGTTGTCTTTATCCAAAAATCTTTGTCACTGGCGACTAAGCTCTTGAATTCAAGACAACCAAGTATGTGTTAAAGCAAAAAGACAGGTACGATTCGGTCGTGCTTACTATTTAAAAATAACCTAAACTGTTTTTTGCTGTCAAATTACAGCAATGCGCTGTAAAGCAGTTAGCATTAAGGTCGACAAACAAAACTACAGGCTAATATAATCTTACCTAGCATATGATGAGGTAAATATTGAATTGGTCAATCTAGGAAAACTTATTTTGGAATATCAGAAGTGTAAGTTTGGAGATGCCCTGTGAGTTTATGCATATTCTCAACACACAAAAAAATGGGCGCGGTGAGTAACTCCATACATTCTAAGTAGTAACCAACATATACGCAACAATCGCAATAAGTCGACTTTTGTAACTAAGAACAGATATGAATAGATATTGGAAACTACACAGCTGTTAAATCTAGGAATTTTCAGAGATATAAAGGCTATGCAAAGCAATATCTACTAACCCATCAATCCAAAGCAATCTTCAATCGTCTGAACTTCTGTTGGAGATTCACTTTCTGCGTTGTTCCTAATTTGTGCTTGCTACGTCAGAAAGAAACGGGGCTAGTAGCTGGCAGGGTCTAATGGTATGGTCCCATGTGGATGTCCAACAGACTCTTGACTAAACCATTTCCTGGTTAGAAGTAATTTTAAAAAGTAGCTTCAAATTCTATCACGTTCTTAACAAATGGACTAAAGTACCTATATTCATACCTAAGGTGCAAAACAGCCCACACTGCAGTCCTAAAGACCTTAGACCTATTAGTTTATCTACCTATGTCTAGAAAATTCTTTAGGTTAATTGTAAGTACACATGCACCGCAAGGAGGCATACCGCCCCTTTACTTTGGAATTTGGTCATTAATGACATGTTGCTAGAACTGAAAGGTAGTGGCTTAAAGGTGGTTGCCTGTAAGGATGGCATTGCTATTGGTGCCAGTGGTAAATATCCTAGTAACCTAAGTGAACTTATGCAAAATGCCTAGTGAATTCTTTCCGTTTGGGAGAATGGTTGTGAGTTGAATGCAAACACAAAACTATTATTTTTGTATTCAGTCTAATGAACTGCTCGGGGCAAAATGTAAATCAAAAATCGTTGAGTAAATTTCAGAGAATAGTCCTGTGGCAGTCCGGTGCACTGAGCAGCACATCTTCGCAGGCACACAAGACTTGGCTACATATGACTCCTTTAGACCTTTTAGGCAAATAGTTTGCTGTATTTACTGTCATAAAACTGAAACACAACTCAACGTAGACCTGTAATACTGGGGGACACTCATCTATTCTGTGTAGCAAAGAGATTCCTAAAAATACCGACTATACTATCCCGCCACTATCTTTAGACGTAAAGTTCTTGACTGTGATCATTTTCTTCACGGATGCTTAAAAAAAGAAAGCGGAAACCGATGCTGGGGTGTTCTGTGAGTGATAAACCTCTCCTTCTGTCTCTCCAGCTGTTGTAGCGTTTTTCAGGTAAAAGTAACTGCCGTAAAGGAGGCCGTAGAATGGTAGAAAGCGTTTTAATCACACCTACTCACGTCGAAAGTAGTCCAGTACTGTCTTTTATCTCTTGACGGGCCGGCACATTTTGATAGTACAGAGAATATAAAACCCGATGAACTAGGCTTACTATTATGGCCCATATGCAAACTTGTACTTCAGGGAGAATCTAGTGAGTTGACGTAAGTATCTCTTGTGTAATAACCCGGCATGTCTGGGAACATTTTTATTTGGTGGGATTTAAGCAGTCTTCATTGGAATATTATCAGGATAGTTGTCGTAGTAATTATAGGGTACTGTCTCAAAGGCAGGAATGCCGGTAGACTTCGATTTTTCTCACTTGACTACTATCGAAGTTTTGAAAACAAAGGGAGAGTATCTTCTCATCTTCTTTACGCCTGCCGCGTCTGATTTGTAACTAAGAGGCTTGCCTTGTTATGGAAACGGCTATCTGCGTTAGGTGGTTCTGGTAAAAGAAGCCCAGTTTTAATAGAGGTGATATCGATTTTAGGAAAATTAAAACAGTTTTGAGTATTATGAAGCTTTTTATAATTTTTTGTTCCCTCAAGTTTATTTGTTTGGTATTCAATGGCACTGTTACGTAAACACAATAAATTATTGGAAATATCTGATTTATCAACAATTTGCTATCGCTTCAATGATTTTTTGCCACAATATTGTGGTAAATAATCGGTTGTATATCAATGCGTCGACTTAAAATCGATTTTCATCCAAATTTAACAAAATGTGTGAGGTTAACAATGTAATTTATATGTATATGTATATGATTATCGACAGCTTTGAACAATTTTAAGTGTCTAGTCTCAAAAAAACACATTAAATTAAAATTGCAAATTAAATTGCTTTATTTTGGACAACACTTAATCAAATTAATCAGTCTAACGATTATATCACGAAAATATTCGTATACACGTGTAAACGAACAAATTTATCTATTTCGACGCTATTTATGTACATACATAGGTAGACAAATCTCTGCAGAATGTCTAATGAATTTTTTATAATTAGCTAAATTTCCATGTTTTAATCAAAATGAACGATGAACGAAAGGCAGACAACAACTTAAAAACCTTGTTGTTGTATTTCTAATTTAATAATAAATTTTTTAATCAAAAGATTTTAAAACTTTAATACAAATTGCTCTCCTTTTTGTTACAATTTTTTGTTGTTGTTGTATTTATATACATATTTAAGAAACATTGATTTATTATAAATGTATTATAATATTGTGTAGTCGTGCAACAACAAGAGATGCCTATACACTAGCTTATCATGCTCACAATTAATAATTTAAAGAACTCATTTCTTGAAAATAATATAACCCTGCCGTGATATAAATGTGATTTATCGCAAGCCTTATTTGGTACATCGGTGCTTAATTATATTATAAAGGGTTAACGAAACGAGGGTACATCGGAACAGCATTTTCAATTAACACCTTAAAATTTTATTTAAAAGTAAAAACAAAACAAAACAAAAAAAAACTCCCATCATCATTTTTCACTTCAGTCAATTCAATTAGTACCTACTGTTCGATGTTCGAAATAAATTCTTAATTTTTGTATATACCGGCAAAAATTTCAGCATTTTGATATTTTGTAAGTTGCATTAATGTAATGAAGCAAAAACTTTGGTTTGGCAAAAAATCTCATCGGAATTTGTATTTCACTAAAGCTTGTTGTACAGACATAAAATATTAATAGAATTTTCGAGAATAGATTTATGTTTTTCCGTCTTTGGTAATTTCGTTGAAGAAATCGAGCAAGAATATTGAAACTTTTATCAGCACTAAAATATTATTTAGGAAAAAAAAAAATCCTTCAAACAGTTTTCGTTTTGTGTTGTGCTTGTTCGCCGAGAGCTTTTATCTGATTTGATTTCATTTTCAAGCTGAATATAATATTATATGTTTATACCAACGATATATCTATATTAGTTGATAGAACTAGGTCAATATAATGATTTATGGCGTAAATATTATATTCTTTGTCTAACAGTGAATATAATTATGTGAAAGTTTTTTGATTAGTTTTCAATAGTTTTGATGCCAATTGATTATTTATGTTTCATCGATAGTTTTTGTTGTGTGCTTCCTTTTTTTCATGCTTGGCTGTATATCTTTGTTGGAGCGAAAAAATGGTTTGGCATTTGATGGAGTCGAAGGATTTTTGCCATTAAATTGGATCTCGATTATGTTTAGATTAGTTACCAAGGTTGTACAAATTATGTAAGTCTGGTGTATAAATGTATCCAGATAACAGAGAAAAATGTAAGATGTAACATAAAATAAAATAGCTCTGATCCAATTGTCTGTCTTTTTGACACAAATATTAATACAACTTTTTAAACTTTTGTAACTGCGCCAAAGGAAATCGGCCTATCTGTGCTGATTTTTAAATAAAAGTTGATTGAGAGTTTCAAAGTAAGTGATCATGACTATAAGCGAAAATAGTTGTATTTAAATCGTGTTGATTTCCTGCAACGAGCGAAGGTTTACATTTATTGTTTTCTTCAATCTTTAGTTCATTGAACTTCCACATGTGGGTCCTGTGGCCGTGCGAATTACAAGCGTCTTCAGATGACCAGTTTGTGTTACTCCTAATGGCGGTGTAACTGAAAAAACCTGATCACAGTGTTAGTTTACAATTTAATTTTTCATAACTTTATTCAAGGCCAAGGTTTTTCCTCGCTAATTCATCTGGAAATATTTTTCGGACTAAATTTTTGACCCATTAAATGTTAAGGGCACGGGGTGAATTAACTTTTTTTTCGAATTTCAGGCTTCACCCGAAACACATTTTGGTCCTAATAATGTCAAATTTACGTGTAGTCGAACAGAATATGCGTCCAATTATCATATAAATTACTTAACGCCCAAATACAAAAACAAAATAAATTTGTAGGCAAAATTTAAAAAGCGAAACTAACACAACTAAATAAATCTATGAGGGTATCAATAATAAAAAAATGTATAACTGTAAATGTAAATTTAAAAAAATTAAAAATAAATTGGTGAGATGATTTATCTCGTTCAAACACTCACCACAACTACCTTAACCATCCAATAACCAAACCAATTTAAACTAAAAAGGGAATTACTAAAAAATTCCAGATGCTCTATAACGTAATATTTAATTCAAGTTCAAAGCTAAGTTGTTTAATTAAACTTTCTATACTTCAGGCCACACATGCTGCACTGAAAAAAGCTAATAACACTATTTTGGTAAGTGGTTTAAAATAAATCGTTTATTTGGGCTACCTGAAAATTCGCCATTTATGAAAAAACTGCCTCTTTTCATTTAAAACTGTGACTCTCATCGATTGACTTAATTTTTTTCATTTCAAGACAAAACATACAACAAAATTAAATTCTTTTTATTTAAATAAATTCTTGCTTTTGCCAGACAGAGCTCTCGAAATTGGTATTCTACATTTGGGTAACTTCTAATTGTTGCACTGAGGAATATCGAATCTAACTCAATATTACATTCGATTGTCAACATCCGTCGAGTACAGACGTTCACAGTGAAAAAATATATAAAATAAAACAAATAAATAATAAAAAGTAAACCAGTGCAAACAAAAGGCAAATAGCGCAATTTTGCGCATTACACAATAAATATATACCTGTTAAAACAAGGTTGTGGAATAAAAATATGGAAAGTTTAAGGCAAAATACGGCGAGGGTACAGTTCCAGAAGACGGATCCAAAGCCTACTGAGCTGGAAATGATGCAATTTCTGGTGAACGTGGGATTAACCAGCAAAGAGATACACACACTGTATCAAGATTTGTACGATCGGTGTATATATATCAAGTTTAATAACGAACAAAATTACCAAAAATTTATATTGGAAAAAAGTTCACTAATCTTTACATATACAAATGGAACAACAACAGAAGTTACTGTTAAGGGTACAAGTGGTGTAATGCGTTATGTGCGGGTATTCAATCTACCACCAGAGATTTCCGAAAAAACTTTGTGTGAGGCCATAGTAGTAAGAGTAGTAGAGTAAGTTACAAAATGATTGATAGTAGTAGAGTAAGTTACAAAATGATTCGGTTGTTGAGTGACTCAGCAAAACATAATTTGCTTGAGATACTCAACAAAGTGTGGATGGGATCAAAAATACCGGACAAATGGAAAGAGAGCAGGGTGGTTCCCATCCCTAAACGGGATAGAGATCCAAATGTGGCAATAAATTATCGAGGCATATGTATGTTGAATGTTTTTATAAAAATCTTAAATGGAATGATGAAAGAGCGCAAGGAAGATTTTGTGAATGAGAATAATTTGTTGCCATCGACAACATTTGGATTTCGAAAGAACCACTCTGCAATTGAGTGTGTGGAAAAGTTTGTTTGGGAAGTAAGAAAGGATAACTTGAAAGCTGTTGCGGTATTTTTGGACATTGAAAGAGCTTATGATTATGTGGTTCCGTGGAAATTACAACAAATTCTATCGAATTTTGGATTTTCACGGAAAGTATGTATGTGGATAAAAGATTTCATGACTGATAGAAAAATGGTTCTGAATGGAAGTGGTTTTAGGTTGGAGGGAGTTGCAAATATTGGACTTCCGCAAGGGAGTAGAATATCTCCAGCTCTGTTCAACCTATATACCAGCGAGATACACCATATCAATACAGACAATCAAATCGTTCTGCAATTTGCAGACGATTTTGTAGTAATTGGAAAAGGGAGAAGTATTGATGTGGCGGCTCAAAGAGCGCAAAAGGGGGTAGATGACATAATTCAAAAACTTAAAATGTTGAATCTGAGAGTGAATCCTAATAAGTGTGCTTATATGAGTTTCAGAACAAACGTTGCAAATGTTAATATAAGTGTTTATAGTCAAAGTATTGAACAAGTAAATGCGTACAGGTATTTGGGTATTTGGATTGATAGACGTATGAATTTTGGGAAGCACATGAAAATTTTGGCAGATAACTGCAAGGAACGTTTAAATGTGGTTAAACGGGTGAGCAAACCTAAATGGGGCGCTCATCCGAGTGTGACTGACATGTTAAGGAAGGCCCTTATATCCTCCAAAATTGGTTATGGTATTAGTGTGTATGGGAATGGTTCGAAAGGGGCTTTTAGCTAATTAATGAAAGTAGAAAATGCATGTGCAAGAGTGGTATTGGAAGCGATTAACTCAACCCAAATACACACTCTGTGGTCTGAAATTGGTGATTCACCTCTCGATTACAAGAGAGAGTGGATCACAGTGAGAGAGTCGGTGAGAATGGTAACAAAGAAAAATGGAACGAGATGATAGTAAGATTACAAAATAGGGCGGTGTACAAACCGACATATAGAACTAGTATTGCACTTGAAAACTTAAACACGTTTCTGAGTATAGGCAATGCTGGTCCGCAACCCGTTCCTAATAATCTTACTGTATGTTTGAATATAGAGGAATTTAATAAGGGAATTAATGAAGTTATCGCTAAAATTATGTTTGGGAAAATCAGTCAGCGGTACGTGCAAGATGATATAGTTTATACAGATGCTAGTGTGAATGAGAATGGAGTGAGTGTTGGTGTATTTATGCCTGGTAAGAATGTGGAAAAGTATTTTAAAGTCGACAAAAGCATCTGTATAATGAACGCTGAACTGATTGGAATGTTTGAAGGAATTAAACTGGCTGTGAATGAAGGCGAAAGGAAAATAGTAATATGTTCCGATTCCCAGAGTGGTTTATGTTTGCTAAAATGTGGAGGTGGAAGGGAAGGCAATGTGTATGTTGATTTAATTTTTGAATGTGTTCGAGACTGTCAACGTGATATGACCATACAATGGATCCCATCACATAGACAGATCGAAGGGAATGAAAGAGCCGATATGTTAGCTAAAAAGGGTACATTGAATGACATGGTTCAGGAGTACGAAAGGAATGATGCAAGAGATGTACTTCGAATGTTTCAAATGAATCTGTGGAGAAAATGGGAGAGTGAATTTAACGAGAAAAGTTTAACGAAAGGAATGAAGTACAGAGTGCTCCGTGGTACTCCTTTGAGAATTCCGTTCTTTAAGTTGCTCAAAGGAGATACGCGAATGTTACGAACGGTTGAGAGAATCAGGCTGAACCATAGAAACTGGAAGGAATGCTTGTGGAAACGTCATTTGAGTAAGGACAAAGATTGTGAGTTGTGTGGAAGTGTGGAGGATGTTGAACATCTCATATTGGCTTGTCCCAGATATAGCCAATATAGATCAAAGTTCAACATCCTTCGGAATGCAAGAAATCTAAGTGATTTAATGAATGAGGGTGATTTTTTGGCTTACAAGGAAATGTATGAATTTATTAGGATGAGTGGAATAACAATTTAATACGAAACAAATATTTACTAGCCGATGGAATATGTGAGGGGATAATCTGGTTCTTTTTAAGAGTGAGGAAAATATCATTAAAAATGTAAATTGAATTAAAATATGTAACAGAAAATTATAAATATGATTTTTGGCGATATGGCTCTTTTTTTATGTAGGAGCCAAGCCTAATAAAAAAAAAAAAAAAAAAAAAAAAAAATAATCTATATTTCCCATATGATGATAAGTGTTTTAAATAGAACTTAATACATTTTTTCAGCGCTATGTTACTACGTTGTATACCTTACCCCTGCTTTTTAGAAATTATACAGATTCCAGAATTTATAGAGAAATCAAAACTTTTCAAAAAAAATCTAAGCCATTCCTTTTTTTATATCACGTGTGTGGCTTTCTAAAAATTGATAGTTCTTTTCATGATTGTTTTTGGGTATTTATGCTTTAGTATTATATTACTCCACGTCCCATTAGTCGTTGTAGGAGCAATGATGTTTGTTAAATAATAATTAATTTACAATAATTTCATAAATTATTATTAGAAATATTGAAAGTTTAATGACAAAAGCTAATTCACCATTTATTTTGTGTCGAGGGCAGGAAGGCAACTATGGTCAAATATTTGCAAATCAACTCCATAAGAAGCATGACAGCTGCACACGAAGTGAATGTAGACATTTTGGTCTTCGAGACAATCCTCAGATAAATACATATCCTTATTCAGCCACATGCGCTGAAGGTGTAATCTAAAATAACAAACCAACTTTTGTTGTGATGGGAAGTTTAGTGAAATTTTTGGCACAAATTCGGCCCAATTTTATACATATTTAATAAATAAAGTCTAATAAAATAAAATTTGGTCAGCACTGATAAGCAATTACTTCCGCTTAAAAAATTGTTCAGCACTTACTCGGGCAGCCTAATCAATTCAGACCAAATTTATGGCAGAACATTTCATAAACTGAACTATTCACCGATCGAGAGCCAACAGAAAATGAGATTATCTATAATTGAATTCAGATAAAAGTCGATTATTAACCATATAACCAATTTCTGGTTCTAATGATTTTTAGGCATTAATAACTGTTTTATGAACCTCTCAACTAAACCAACAATATTAAATATCCCTATGGAATTATAAATAAATAAAAGATAAGGTGGCAGTGGATTTTGGAAGTTTACATCCATATGAAATTTTCAGAAGAGTTAGCTGTCCAAGAAGACAACTAATTGTTAGACGAAGTATGATCTGTTTGAGAGGGCATAGTTATCTATAAACGATATTCGTGAATCGCGCTGGTGTTTTAGTTTGTCTTCCGACTTTAGTTGTCGATGATGCTTGTGCGGTAGTGGTTGCTGTGTTTGCATTTAGACACGACTTCTTGTTGCTGGTGGTGTGATGGTTTGGCTTGCTGTTTTGCATTGGTTGCTTCTGGAGGTTAAATCTTACTTTGTGCTGGCGTGTTTCCGATCCTGTCTGTGGCGCTGGTGATTTTTTTTTGCTTCTGTTGGCTGTATCTTTGGTGATTTATCCTGTACATTTGATATCGACGTTTCTTCTCTTGTTTCCGGCGTTGGTATCTGCGGCGTCTCTTGTTCCTTCAGTAGGTAGGCATGGTTTTAATCTGTCGATTGATATTTTGCACGGCTTTCGGCGCAAGCTAATTAGCAAAGTTTTTCCATTTTTTAAGTATTTGGAACGGCTCCACGTACGGTGGTTGCAGTGATTTCTTACAGTCTCACTTCTTCGAAATATTCGCGCAGTTCTTTCGCAAACTCGGATTGATGCGTGTGGACCTTTTTTGTTCGATTAGTTGGCTCGGCACGCGTATGTTTTCGCCGTAAACAATCTCTGCCGCCGATTACTTCAGCTCCTCCCGGTACTCTGTTCGTAGCTCAAATAGTATTAGTGGTAGTGTCCGTATCCACATTACGCCGCCTTGACACATGACGGCCGCCTTCAGTGTCCTGTGCCATATTTATAAGAAAAAGTTACATTTGGGATTGTATGCTGTGGTTCGTTTACGTTCGAAGCTCAACGTCTTAGCGAATTCGGTGAACAATTCAGACTCGGATATTGTGCGCCTTAATCTGTCACTTTCGACGTTGGAACTCCGAGACGTGCTCTGGCGACGGTTTCTGCTCGAATATGCGGCACAGGAACTGCCTTCGTCCAACGTGTGAATCGGTCAATTATTGTGACACAATATAGTTGACCTTCTGATGTTAGGAGTGGACCTATACTATATCCATATGTAACTCCTCGAATCTTTTTCTCACTGGTGTGAATTCACCTAGTGGACTTTTAATGTGCCTGCTCACCTTTGATTTTTGACACGGTATTCAGCATTGCACCATTCTTCTAACGTCGCGCTTAATTCTAGGCCAAATGTACTATTCTGTCATTTATTTAATTGATGCAGCTGCACCCGGGTCTGCGGGATTATGCGCGATTTCGAATACTCTTTTCCGCCATTCCAGTGGCATAAAAGGTCTTGTACTGCCCGTTGATTTCTCGCAGTAAATTTTCTTCTCTGAATTGAACGCAATGGGTACTGTTGTGAATATTAGCTCTTTGGCTGACGTCAACAACTCCTTAAGTTCAGTGTCCTTTTGTTGAGCGTCTGCCATCTCTATACTATCTAACCGAGATAGTGCATCGGCCACCACGTTCTCCGATCCTGCGATGTGTCTCACGTCAGTGGTAAAATGCCCTAAAAAATCCAGTTATCGGAATTGACGTGGGGACGCTTTTGCCGTATTTTGCCTGAATGCGAACATGAGTGGTTTGTCGTCCGTGTAAATGGTAAACATGCGGCTTTCGACAAGTTGAATGAATTTTTTACAGCGGCGTACAATGATAATAACTCCCTGTCGTATGCATTGTATCGCTGCTGTGCTGGGGACAATTTCGCTGAATAAAATTGGAAGTGTCTTCCATCCGTCATTGTTGTTTTTGTCCTATTGTTGTATGACTGCTCCCATTGCGGTGTCCGAGGCGTCAACCATTATCGACTAATCTGTTTCGACTGACGGGTATACTAGTAGTGTCGCCTCGCTTAGCTGCTTTTTTGCCATGGTGAATGCCTCCTCTGCTTCGCTTGTCCACTTTACTTGCATTGTGTCGTTTTTCTCGCTACGTTTCAAATAATCGTTTAGGATCGCTTGACAATTGACTATTCCTAAAAATCGTCGTAGGTGATTTATTGTTCGTGATAGTGGAATTTTCTTGATTTCGGTAACTCGCTCTGGTATCGGTCTTTTGCCTTCTGCTGATACTTCGTGGTCTAGAAATTTTATTTTCTGTTTGGCGAACTGACATTTGCTTGTGTTTATAATAATTCCGACGTTGCCCGAGCCTTGTGAATTTTGAATCTAGATGTTGTAAATGCTCCTCCACATCATCTAGGTAGACGAAACAAAAACTTAATCTTTGCAGGTGTTACCTGCGTTCCGAAAAGCAAATGCCAATCTTGTGAATTTGTATGACCCGAATGGCTTGGCAATGGCTGTCTTCGCGATGTCTTCCGGCTCGATAGGAATCTAGTGGTACGCTCTCACGAGAGCGTGGTGAAAATGCTTGTACCTGCCAATTGATGATTAAAATCCGTGATATATGGAATCTTTCGTGGGCAGGCGAAAACTCTCGTTATGATGTGGTATGTTACTGGGTGTGCTGGTTCTTCGTTAGCTTTAATTTTGCTCTCTGTCAATGGCCTGAACTCTTTTAGTAACTCGACGATCCTTTCGTCGATTCCTGTCTCTGTTATCCATCATATGGTTGGTACTGATTCGGTGGTTCTCGATGGCACGGCGAAAAGTGAGGTCATCGGGTCGATCAGACGACCGTGACGTATATTTACGATGAGACCAGTAAAATTTAGAAAATCCACAACGATTATCGGCATCGTGACATCCGCTGCTATAAATCTACATTGGAACGATCTCTTTAGACCGAGATCCAATGTTATTTTTTTTTTCCAAACTTGTTTATTTTTACGCCTGTTGCTGCGTAGAGCTGAAATTCGGTCTCCAACATTCCGCGACCGCGCAAATGTTGTCATGATAATTGCAATTTTGAGAATAAGACGGGTAAATAAAATAAATAGTATTTGTAAGTTTGATTAATGTATTCGTTTTTTATTTACTTGTAGCTACGTCGTATCACAGTTGGACCACCAATGGCTTTATATCTATTTACTACGCAAAACAAACTAAATCAGTTTTACAAGGGTTGAAGTGTAAGCCCTTTCTTTTCATTACAAGACGCCTCTACAATACGTAAAACATTTTGCGGTTAATTGTGCTGTCCAGAAACATTAATAACAAGATCGTCGGCGTAGCCCTGACGAGCAATATCTGCCTGCTGTATTTAAACAAATAGATTGTCAATAACCAATAGCCAAATAACAAGTGTGAGAGCACAACTCTATGAGAAAATATTTTGGTAAGTTTGACCTAGATTAAGGCATTATCAACTAAACAATCCATTTTAAAATGGCAAGATCAAAACAGAATTTGATACGATGTGCAAAAAAAGGCTTCCGCAATGTTCAGGAAGGTATTTATAAGAAACTCTTTATTATTGTGGGATTTTTGATCCTAGTTCATATGTAGAGTCGAATAAACATGGAAAATGTTTGAAGCTTAGTAAATTATCTGACAATTTTAATTATGATTTGGCCAATTTTTAAAAATATTAATATTAGTAAATATTTTGTTAAATTAATATTTTGTGCAATTCTATGTACACATATTGCAATTATAAATAATTTGATTAAAGGTATTCTATCATAAATCTTCCAATTTATTTTGAAAAAGCTTGCAAAACGTTTTTCTTTCATTAAGCTCCTTACAAAATGTAATTTTATTTTATTTATTTTCCGTTAGATTCAATCGGCCCTCCTTATGTGTCTACATATTATATCTGGGTATAATATTTGCTAGTTTTTCTCTATACAAATATTCGTACGTCTGGATATTTTGTCGACTATATATTGATTTTTTGAAGCTTCAAGGGAAATATACAACTAAAATTTATTTTATTTCTACGATCTAAGCTTTTTTTTTTTGTGTTTGTTTTCATTTTATTTTGGACAGTGAATAGCATAGTAAGATTTTAGTACAGCATATGGTGGATTTCACGGTCGTGCAATAACATTTTAGATAAAATATAAAAATTTGATTGCGCTTTGACTATGTCAAGATTTTTTATAGTGTCACTTGGATAGATATAAAAAAGCTTGATAAAAGGCAAGAATTATTTTCTTTGTGTTGAAACATCGTAAAAATATTTTGTAACAAATCATAATTAGTTTATAAAATGTATATTGTAATTCAATGGCAATTCTAAAACGATTCTTTTCATCTCAAAGTAGTATTACTGTAACTTAGTCTATATTTACATACCTCTCAAACTTCTATCAATTATAAAATCGAACAAAGTTTGAATTGTAAAAGTTTTAGTTTGTTTAACCAAAACTTATCATTAAGTAGTTTTACTAGAAGGTAAAAAGTTTTGTGCTTTCGATGTGAGAAGGTTGAAATGTGTCTGTGTGGGTAGTTAGTAACCAACCACTAACAATATAATATTCAATAAAATTTTATAGTAACATTGAAAACTTAACATCAATTTAGTAATTATGAATTCAAAAAGTTTTTATTTGTTGTTGCTTTTAGGAAGTGAAATCACATTGAATTCAATTACCGCTAAAATCACTTATGATTTTTTAATAATTATTTTGAAAGCGATTTTTTTTTAAATTCCTAGAATATTGGGATAAGTATAACTATTTGGATGGAACAACAGCATTTATGAACATGTAAAATTCGCGTTTACTTAGATCTTTAATTAATGTTGGCTATACAGTCTTGAATCCCAAATTTGTCTCATGTCTCGATTAAAAAATTAAATTACTTGCTACACATTGACACCAAAGCAGATATCATAATCAATTGCTAAACCACAGATTACCTCTTCAGATAGTTGCAATTTCAAATATAAGTACGGTAAGATGTTCTTAAAATTAAGAAGATTGTTTATGGCTCGGCCATATGCTTAAGTTTACCTCAGTGACCCGTCAGGGACTACCAGTTACGAGAGCAATCATTTGTGTTCTCGCTAAAGGTTGCGAAAAATTTCTAGCTAGAGCTCAATCACCATTTCATTATTGTTCTTCTTTTGTATTAACTGTTTCGCAGAAACGTTATACCGAACACAAAGTGCTTCTAAACCTTGTTTATAATTTGTCGCAATATTTATGTGTAGGCATCGATTTTTTTAAGATATTGAATTGGACATTCTACCGCAAGTAAATGATTTAGACGATTCTATATTAAGTTCGAATGGCTATACTGAATCATCTCAATCTGATCCAGTTGCGCAAAACTTGCCTTTGGCAATTAAAGATTACCTCTATGTTGCATTCATCAGCTGTGTGGCCTTAAAGAATGTAGAATTGAATCAAGCGAGAGTGCCTGGAGTTCCGCAGTAAAAAATCCATACATGTAAAACTGCCTTTACAGGCAATGCTCCTCAATGCTTGTGTCGTCTCGCCATGTAACTCCGCAGGAAAACCACGACAAAATTTTTTGAACGGCCGGCTGATTCCATCCAATACCTTTGGATAGAATCTCGTATTATTAAATTGGTTGCTGATAAATTCAAATTTGTCAACTTAACCATCAACATGGGGAAGAATTGTGTTATACTAAATCAGATTAAATATTAAAGGCATATAAAAGGGGGGCAATTATTCGAGTAGATCCCAAGAATATGAAGTCGGCCTATTCTTATCCAGTGCCAAAAACTCTTAAATAAATGCTTTGATTTTTGGATATTAACGAAGAACATCCCATCTCGTATAACTCGCACAAACTTCGCCGAATGCAAACAGAGTTCGGCGGAGTTAGAGGATTTATTTAATTTTTTTTTTTTTATTTCATATAGCAAGATGAAGCTTGAAACCGAAATGTGTTATATCCCAAATCGACCATAGGGAAGGATCTAAAATTAAGGGCCCATATGCAGTTAAAAGCATTCGGTTATTAACTGCAACCAAATCTCCAATCTTCAAGGCCATTTCAACGAAAATGTACACATTTTTTCCTCTGTTTTATATTGTAATCATAGATTATTACTTTCGGTTCGGTTCGTATTGATAATGTTGATTGATAATGTACTGTGTGAACTATTCGTAACCTCGCCCTGTTCCTGTGTACAAAATTAATAAAAAAGTATATTAAACTGAGCAAGAATAATGTTTTGGTGAGTAATACCACGCGACTGCAGAGAAAAGTACAAGTATCGGTTGCATCGGAACTTCGATAATCAGAGCAAAATTAAAACCTTGAATATTTGGAATATTTAAGTAACGTGCTGTGGTATTGGTGAAATAATGGGATTGACCATTGAACATTAAAGTGGAAACTTTTTTAATCTATGGAATATACGGTTTCCAGTACAGTTAAGAAAAAATGTATTTTTCTGAAAAGAAAGCAAAGGAAAGAGATTCGCAATTGTTAAAAAGGATATGGATATCCTAACATATACATATTTAAGACAAATAGGAAAAATTTACAAAACTAAATAAAAAACGTGACTAAATGTTCACAGTCTTGGAATATAATATCCAAACACAGTGTCACATTCTTTGTTGTAAAGTAAAAAAAGACAAATAAAATTGGAGGCCGATCTAAAAATACATTAAAATTTTGCAAAGAATTTTTCTTTTTGGAGGTGAAATATTTAAGCTCTAGCATTGGGAAAAGCATCATCGAATTTTTCGTTTAAATAAAAATAAAACCCCTCTTCCCCCTCCCCCCCCCCCCCCCAATTAAAACCAAACAATAATGATAGCTTCAACTAATAAAAGCTTGGGATTAAGATATTAAGATATTTTGCTAAATTATAAGAAACGCGACAAACAAATATAAATGCAAAATGTGAATAAACTATTAAAAGTTTTTAGAAAATAGCTTGGCAAAAAGTGGCAATTATTATTATTATTATTTTTTTTTTCAAAAAGTTCAAACATCATCGATAATCAAAATCATTATACATTTCACAAATTAATTCGAACGTTATAAACTTCTGCTGTCTGATGTCGCGCAAAGAGTTCAAATTCGAATGAATTAATTCAAAATGTAAAATATTCCAGAGAATATAATTTAATTGATTTTCTACTAAACATATAAAAAGCGCAAAAAACTTTTTATTCTTTTTATTTTCATTCCATCGGTCGATGCTCTTAATTCCCAATATTACAATTTGAATTAAAAACTTTTTTTTTTGTTTTTTGTGCTTTATGAAAGCGTAACAAAAACTTAAATAATTAATAAAAAATATTATTGAAGTAAAGTATTAAAATTATTATAATTTATGCAAAACTGGTTTCGACTACGATTTTCTTTTTATTGTGTGTGTTTGTTATTTTTTTTTTTTGAAGGATGACAGAAGAAGGGTTTTATATAATACCACTCAGTTAAATATATTATAGTTTTATGATAAATTGCAGTATTCAAATTTTTTATTTTGTTAAGCAACATAAAAAATTTTTACGGAAAATATATGTAAGATAAAGCGGAAAAATCTGCAATATTAAATAAAAAACGTGACTCAATGTGCACAGAGTTCGAGAGTATACAAACACAGTCATTAATTATTAGTTGTAAAAAAACAGGCAAATGAAATTGGAGGCTGATAACAAAAATATGTTGAAGATTTTCAAATATTTTTTCTTATTTTCCCCAAGCTCATAATCGATTGTTTTAATATGCTGTGGATGAAATTCAACTGTAAAGACACAAAATCTTAACTGAAGTATAAAAAATGTTGCTCCCATTTAAGTTAATGTAATCAATTTTGATTTCTTTAAAGATTTGTATTTTTGTGTATAGGGAATGGTCAATTTTCCAGTAAAATTTGAAGTGCCTTTATTCTTGGAAGATTAATTAGATATAGATTTTCTGATTTACATTGGTTTTCTTGCTAAAATGTAGCAACGTACTCCAACCATAATCTGGTACAACTATTATCATTATACAATTTTAAAAAATCGGTTTAAACTTGTTTTTGACTTAATCTTCGAGGATAATTATCTTCTAAAAAAAGTACAAACAAAAAAAAACCTTTAAGTTGTGTCATCTTTCCCAGATCGTTTCGCATTTAAAATATGTAAAATAAAAAAAATAAAAAATTATTTATGTATACATATTTCATTTCATCCCAATACAATTAGGTTATGTAGCCTCCAGTATATAAAAAGATATACAAGCACAAAAAAAAATAAAAATATAAAAAAACTTCTTCCCAATAGCTTTTCTTTTCGTGTCTCGCAGCACACCAAAGAAAATTGTAACTTTTTGTATTATTATGAGTGAAATGAATAAAATACTGTCATAAACCCCATTTTATATGCTTTGGATATGTATAACCATATAAACTCGAACAAACACATACATATATAATATATAAAAATAAAAGAAGCATCCTCAAAAATATAAAAAAAAAATGTTCTTTCCTTGCTATGGGCTATCTACAGGGATTCTAAATCAAGGAGGTACAATTGCTTAATTAACATTCGCATTTTATTTTTTATTTTTGGTTTTTGAGCTTTTTTTTATTACCCATATATACAAGAGAATCAACTTGATTACTTTATTGCTTGTTATTTAAGAGTATAATCTGATGTAATCAAATCTACAATGTTTTGTTGTACAATCATGTTTAATGGGAGATAAGATACGATGTATTTACTATAAAAGTTGAATAACTTTAAACATTTCTATTTCAATATAGTATGCAACAATCAATTACTAATCTTTTTCCAATTAAATTAAAGAATATTTCGTAAAACTGTTGGAAAATATTTTTATTTCACTCATAAAGTTTTGGGGTTAATCATTAGTCAAAATGTCATTTTCACTTAAACACATTTTTCTTTACACTATTTATTTATATAAATATTTTCACAAAATAAATAATTGTTTTGTGGTTTTCGTGTATGTATGTGTGTGTGTGTGTAAACGAACAAACCAATAATGTGTCACAAAAGACGTTTGTTACTTTTCGCACAGTTATGCGGTTTACAAGATTTTCTGTATATGTCTTGAGATTTATGTTAGGCTATTTTCAATTAATAATGTTTTGTTTGGTCTAAAAATATCTTATACGACTCGTATTACAAAAAGTAATTTTGATTTTTTACTCATATATAGGATAGGAAGTAATAATTGAATTTTTGAAATACGATTAAAATGACGAATAAAACCACCTATCAAAGATTTATTGATTTTTAAAAAAATCCCCCCCAATCATTCACTTCTACTACAATTAAATTTTCTGGTTGAAATAAATAGAAAATTCTTTTTCGTTATTAGATTTTCCTCTGCCATATAAAAATTTTTTGTTTTATTAAAAGCTAGGTTAACGATGGTATATTTTGTTTTGTTCGATAATTGTTAGCAGTGCTAAAAGGCGTAACAATTTGGCCTAACAGAACAAAAAAATAGAAACTATCTTTAATAGTTAAAATAATATATGCTTTAAAATATGTAAGTAAATGTTTCCTAAGAAATTTTTTTTATATGCTTACTTTTGGGTAAAAACACGAAAATAACCATTTTATTAATTTGATTTTCAGTGCTATTTGATAGGGGTTGCAAATATAGATCAAACAAATAATGAGTCAATATGAACAGTTTTTTTTAGAGTTTAACCATTAAAAAAGAAGCAACAAAGATCAAATCACAACACCTCTAATAAAGTTTCGACAGAATTGACCAAAGTTTTCTCACAAGCCGTTTGTGGCCTCAAATTACAAACTTTCAATTTCAATTTGCCTGTAAAATGTAAAATGTAAACTGTAAAATGTAAAATGTAAAATGTAAAATGTAAAATGTAAAATGTAAAATGTAAAATGTAAAATGTAAAATGTAAAATGTAAAATGTAAAATGTAAAATGTAAAATGTAAAATGTAAAATGTAAAATGTAAAATGTAAAATGTAAAATGTAAAATGTAAAATGTAAAATGTAAAATGTAAAATGTAAAATGTAAAATGTAAAATGTAAAATGTAAAATGTAAAATGTAAAATGTAAAATGTAAAATGTAAAATGTAAAATGTAAAATGTAAAATGTAAAATGTAAAATGTAAAATGTAAAATGTAAAATGTAAAATGTAAAATGTAAAATGTAAAATGTAAAATGTAAAATGTAAAATGTAAAATGTAAAATGTAAAATGTAAAATGTAAAATGTAAAATGTAAAATGTAAAATGTAAAATGTAAAATGTAAAATGTAAAATGTAAAATGTAAAATGTAAAATGTAAAATGTAAAATGTAAAATGTAAAATGTAAAATGTAAAATGTAAAATGTAAAATGTAAAATGTAAAATGTAAAATGTAAAATGTAAAATGTAAAATGTAAAATGTAAAATGTAAAATGTAAAATGTAAAATGTAAAATGTAAAATGTAAAATGTAAAATGTAAAATGTAAAATGTAAAATGTAAAATGTAAAATGTAAAATGTAAAATGTAAAATGTAAAATGTAAAATGTAAAATGTAAAATGTAAAATGTAAAATGTAAAATGTAAAATGTAAAATGTAAAATGTAAAATGTAAAATGTAAAATGTAAAATGTAAAATGTAAAATGTAAAATGTAAAATGTAAAATGTAAAATGTAAAATGTAAAATGTAAAATGTAAAATGTAAAATGTAAAATGTAAAATGTAAAATGTAAAATGTAAAATGTAAAATGTAAAATGTAAAATGTAAAATGTAAAATGTAAAATGTAAAATGTAAAATGTAAAATGTAAAATGTAAAATGTAAAATGTAAAATGTAAAATGTAAAATGTAAAATGTAAAATGTAAAATGTAAAATGTAAAATGTAAAATGTAAAATGTAAAATGTAAAATGTAAAATGTAAAATGTAAAATGTAAAATGTAAAATGTAAAATGTAAAATGTAAAATGTAAAATGTAAAATGTAAAATGTAAAATGTAAAATGTAAAATGTAAAATGTAAAATGTAAAATGTAAAATGTAAAATGTAAAATGTAAAATGTAAAATGTAAAATGTAAAATGTAAAATGTAAAATGTAAAATGTAAAATGTAAAATGTAAAATGTAAAATGTAAAATGTAAAATGTAAAATGTAAAATGTAAAATGTAAAATGTAAAATGTAAAATGTAAAATGTAAAATGTAAAATGTAAAATGTAAAATGTAAAATGTAAAATGTAAAATGTAAAATGTAAAATGTAAAATGTAAAATGTAAAATGTAAAATGTAAAATGTAAAATGTAAAATGTAAAATGTAAAATGTAAAATGTAAAATGTAAAATGTAAAATGTAAAATGTAAAATGTAAAATGTAAAATGTAAAATGTAAAATGTAAAATGTAAAATGTAAAATGTAAAATGTAAAATGTAAAATGTAAAATGTAAAATGTAAAATGTAAAATGTAAAATGTAAAATGTAAAATGTAAAATGTAAAATGTAAAATGTAAAATGTAAAATGTAAAATGTAAAATGTAAAATGTAAAATGTAAAATGTAAAATGTAAAATGTAAAATGTAAAATGTAAAATGTAAAATGTAAAATGTAAAATGTAAAATGTAAAATGTAAAATGTAAAATGTAAAATGTAAAATGTAAAATGTAAAATGTAAAATGTAAAATGTAAAATGTAAAATGTAAAATGTAAAATGTAAAATGTAAAATGTAAAATGTAAAATGTAAAATGTAAAATGTAAAATGTAAAATGTAAAATGTAAAATGTAAAATGTAAAATGTAAAATGTAAAATGTAAAATGTAAAATGTAAAATGTAAAATGTAAAATGTAAAATGTAAAATGTAAAACATTTTGAGTCGTAAAGTTTAGAAACATTAGCACTTAAGTTTATAAAAAATAAAATTCCAAAAATATTTATTATAAAAATTTATAATTTAAAATATTAAAATCAAAATCTAGAATATTAAAATTTGTCATATACATATTGTCAAATACACACATCTACTTTCAATCGGTGGAGGGGTACTAAATCAAATTCTAAGTGTTTCTTATGCCGTTCCTTGGCATGTCAAATGTGGTTCTATATTTGAACGTATTATTGCCTATATGGTTGGATAGATCATCTGAATTTAAGTATTATCATTAACCAAGATATATTTCAAATGATTCCACCATAGAATAGATTCAAAATTTATATTCTATTAAAAATTAATACATAAGATTAGTTGCAAAGTTTAAAATATCATTTAGTGCTTCATTAATTTGTAATTATTACTGAATTATTTGATTGCCATTTACCAAAACCTCGCAGATCAATTATTGACCCCCTCCCATTGAGTTTTGTTTAGAATTTATTTAAAACAAACTCAAATTGTGGAGGTTAAATACAGTGCTTAAGTGATCAAAGTTTTGTGCGTATTAAGACTTATTAAGCAAACCGCATTGTTTTCGAAGGTTCCAATCAAATAGCTGATTTATTGGCACTTAAGAGGTAGACCTCGGTCAATCAAAACAAGTTAACGTTCTTAATAAATACGCAGAGCGCAAAGCCAAAATGGCGGATGAAGTATGGTGAAATGAAGATGACAGATCAAAACTAGTCAGCACCAGCATATAATTTTTCAGGCCCTTGTCTACAAGAATTTACTATTCATAGAAAAGAAATCGAAGATTTAATCTTTGTGACATAATGCTTCCTGATCCCGAATATTACAAACCAAACAGAACAGTCATATTAATTGTGGTCCAACATTTGTTTTAAGTATTACAAAATGGGAAAATGAGAAATGAAGAAAACAAAGTTCTTCCACAGAGGCAGTGCTTGACTGAGAGTTAGGAAATAAAATAAAATAACACCGCGACAAAGGAAGAAGGCATCTGCGAAAATAATTTAAAAAAACACACAGTCAACGCTAAAAATGGCAATTATATTGTCAAATTACCATTTATGGAAAATAAGTTGGAGTTGGGGAATATTTGTCCATTGCGATCGACGGTTGCAGAGTATAGAACAGCGATTTCTATTAGTGTGGGGACTACATTGGAGCTCAATGGAAGAAAATTTTCAATCAAGTTAATATCGAAGATAATGTGGCAGTTGCTAAAAGAAAGGTAGCAAATTATTTGATCCAGCTATTTGGGTTGAAATGAACCAAAGAAGGGTGAACTAATAGTACGCCGCAATGCTTTACACCAAAATTTGAAAGCTGTTCAGGAATTAATGGGACAGTTTTTATATATTTACTGATTAGTAACAAATCATGAGATAGCTGCTTCGAAAATTGTGCGAACGAGAGCATAAATCTCATTAAAGAAATTGCTGAAAATCATTCATCGTACAACAAAATACTTCGAATAATTGCTTCAATTCACAGATATTCTAAAAATTGCAGGGCGGAAAACAAATTAGACAGTACCATGTTTAGTCGGGATGAATTGTTTGAAGCGAAGGCATCCTCAGTAAAGGCCGCAAAATGAAATACTTTAACGAAGAACAACGGCTGATTAAATTAGTCTTTGAAATTGGTAAAGGTTGCACTAGTTATTTTTTTTTTTTTTTTGGATCAGATCAGTCAATATTTCTTATGATTGATTCGAGCTAGCATAAACTGAATAACTATGATCTGACTTTCCAGCAATTTTGTTTTTAACCATTCAAGGTCAAGTTTACCTCTATGAGTATAGGAGAACTACCAACTTTCCTATAGTCAGAATGAAAACCTTTAATTCCTCATTAGTTTATAATCAAACAAAGTTTATATACCATGAATATATTCTGGAATTGAGACAGCTTTAAAGCACATTTCAAATCATATTAAATCACTCCATAATAGGTTTTTTCTAATATAAAGTTAGATAAAATCGTTTTTGTAATTTTTTAAGTATTGATATTATACTGGATCAACCTCATATTTCACATAATATATTTTAGGTTTCAGATTAGTGTTTTAATATCCTGAAAGCTGTACAAGCTACATTAGCGAAAAACTTATTTTTTACCTGCAACACAACATTTTGTTGAAAAGTTAAACCAATTAAAAAAAAAAATCCAGCGATTACAATTAATTTACATGATGTCAGGGTTTACCATAAATTTAAAAATATCACAAGAATAGAGGAGGTGTCCCCTCATAATACTTTTTAAACGAAATAAAATAATTAATATGCTGAAACATCTTGAATTCATTAAGAAACGTTGTATTTCAGTCGTTTTGAAATGTACTTGAGAGAAAGAAGTTTTCTTTTTTTATATTTTTTTGGAAAAATTTTCTTATTTAATTTTAATTATTAAATTTTTTTTTTTTTTGGAAAAACAGTATTAAAATGACCTTATAATTAATTCATTTTATTTTCACGCATACTTAAACTAACAAGTTGTGATTTATTTAATCCTTTTATATACTTTTTTGTATTTTACATAGTTGTTGTATTCAGTATAGCACAATAGAAAACAATATGAAGTATTTTTGTCATTTTATATTCCATTTTTCTGTAATTTTATTATTATTTCCAAAACAAAAAAAACAATATTAATAAGAAGAAAATAAAGTTTTTCTGAGCTTTTATTAAAAAACAAAAAACAAAAATAAAACTTTTCCAGAAAGTTTTCTAGAGAACATGTTAAGAATTAAATATAAAGTTAAATATTTTTAATTGGATAATACATTGTTGTTGTGAACTCTACTACCATACTTATATAGAAATTTTTGTTTCCTTTTTGTTATTTGATAATTACTCCTTAAAATCTCATAAAATGTTACACCCTTTAAAATAAAAAAGCAAAAGGAAAATATCCATCAATTCTAAGCTAATGATTTACCCAACCTTTAATTTTAATTTTCCTTTTTTTTTGTTTTTTTAAATTATATTTTGTTAGAAAAGGGAGTGAAGCTGAAAAACAATCCGAGAGTTTAATGTTTTTATGACACGACGAGAAAATGTATTGAGCTTTATTAAAAATCGTAAAAATTTGGCAAATTTTATTAATTATAATTTGTTATAATTTATCAACTGGAATTGGGCAACACTCACAAAAAAGGCGACAGCTATTTATGTTTATATTTGACTAATAATAAAATTCGATTTTTTTTTTCTTAAATGTTAATGATGATAAATGGGTTTGAAATAAATTTTTGACTTAATTTACACAATATTATTTTGGGTGTGTGTATCGTTTTTAACCAAATCGATACCATCATAGAAACCAATCATTGTTTATTATCCCTTTGCCCATTTACACTTGATTTTAATTAACACTAATACTATAGATCATTGAATTAGTAGAAAAGGGATCGAGAAACCAAGAAATACATTAATAGCTGTGTCCAATATTCGCAGAGTCCATTTATATGAAAGGCTGTAACATCCACTGCCTTATTGTTTCAGTTCGTTGCTTCTAGTCCTCGTAGAACGAACTCAAATTTCTACCATATATACTTTTAACATGATCAAAAGCGGCAAAGCAAAACCGGTTTATGAGATTTTTTACTTTTAGTCTTGGTATATTAACGTCAATTTTAGCTTAACAAATTGTCTACTAAATACAGTGAAGGGCATAAGGCAGGCTTGTTCTTCTACTTATGCCCATCTCTGGCAAAATTATCTGGCCCATGCATTATTCACAAAATTGTTGTTTGTTAAATCATTATAAGAACCAGTAGATGGTATCTACAGGTTTTCGTTCTAGACTAAACTTATAGCTAAAAAACCTGTAACTAAATCCTAATGGCAAATTAAAGCTATTTCTTTTATAAATTCCTTATTTTCTAGCAAAATAGTTTTACTTTCATTTCATTTCAAGAATTACCAAACAAACTTATACTACATTCGATTGTCAACCACTGAAAAGTACAGAGCGAATTTGAAAAATTAAAAATTAATTTAAAAGTAAAATAAAATAAAAAGTGAAAGATAGTGCTGTCCAAAATTATTTAGCGCAATTCTACGCAGTGAAAAATATACACCTTTGTAACCAGATTGAGGATTGAAAATGAACAGTTTGAGAAAAAAAACGGCAAAAATTAAATATAAGAAAACAGATGCTAAGCCAACGGTCAGGATTAACATCCAAGGACGTACACACTTTGTATCAGGATTTATACGAGCGATGTATCTAAATTAAAATTAATGGGGAACAAAAATATTTATGGCTCATTAGTGACACAAGTTCATTAAAATTTGAT
Source organism: Tipula vernalis (assembly GCA_958295665.1). Classification (NCBI taxonomy): domain Eukaryota; kingdom Metazoa; phylum Arthropoda; class Insecta; order Diptera; family Tipulidae; genus Tipula; species Tipula vernalis. The sequence continues at coordinate 106,259,315 of OY282558.1, forward strand.
TATGCAAATGGAACTAATACAGAAGTGACAGTGGAGGGAGCAATCGGTGTGATGCGGTATATGCGGGTGTTTAATTTGCCACGAGAGATAAGTGTCTAAACATTGAGCGAGGCAATGCACCGCTTTGGAAATTATTTGTCTAAAGGCGAGAAAAATTTGGCGCGAACTCTCTGCTACCTGTATTTTCAGGTGTAAGAGGTATTTATATTGAATTGGAAAGAGAAATACCTCAATTTATGTCCATCGAGAATATTAAAGCGAGAATATTTTATGATGATATGAAACAGCGATGCTTCAAATGTGGAGAGAAAATCACAAAAAAAAATAAGAATGCCTCTTTTTCAATAATACAAATATGAAAATATCATAACAGTTACAACAACCAGTTCAACAAATTCAACAAGAACCACTACAATCGCAAGTACGACTAGAACAACCAGTACAACAACAAATCCAATCAGACAACAAATAGCTTACGTTCAACGTAAGCTTACAACAACGCATGAACGAGTCAAATACAATGAAATTGTTAAAATCACTCAACTACACGAAGAGGCAGAAAATAAAATTGCAAAAATAAAAACGATGATCAACTTGCGCGATCATATAAAAGAACGAAAACAAAAAAGATTCATCGTGTTTGGACACGGAGAATGAAGATAACGCTATAAATGTGAATAAACGAAGTCGATCCCCATTCTTAAACGGGATAAAGATCCGAATGTGTCATCATATTATCGTGGCATATGTATGTTGAATGTTTTTATTAAAATTTTAAATGGAATAATGAAAGAACGGATGGAAGCTTTTATGAATGAAAATATTTTGTTGCCAGCAACAACATGTGGTTCTGTGGAAATTACAACAAATTCTTTCGAATTTTGAATTTTCACGGAAGGTATGTACATATGTGGATAAAAAATTTTATGAGTGAAAGAAAAATTGTTTTGAATGGAAGTGGGTATAGGTTGGAGGGCGTGTCGAATGTTGGACTTCCGCAAAGAAGTAAAACATCACCTGCTCTTTTCAACCTATATACCAGCGAGATACACCGCATAAATACAGAAAATCGAATTGTTCTGCAATTTGCAGATGGTTTTGTTATAATTGGAAAAGGAAGAAGTATTGAAGCGTCGGCTCAAAAGGCGCAAAAGAGGGTAGATGAAGTTATTGGAATATTAAAAATGTTAAATTTAAGAGTGAATCCTAATAAGTGTGCTTACATGAGCTTTAGAACGAATGTCGTAAATCTAATCATTAGAGTGGATAATAATAGCATTGAACATGTGAACATGTACAGGTATTTGAGTATTTGGATTGATAGACGCATGAATTTTGGGAAGCACATGAAAATGTTGGCAGAAAACTGCAAGGATCGTATAAATGTGAACGAACGGGTGAGTAAACCTAAATGGGGCGCTCACCCCAGTATGACTGGTATGCTAAGAAAGGCCCTTATATCCTCTAAAATTGGATATGGTATTATTGTTTATGAAAATGGTTCGAAAGGGGCTTTTAGTCAATTGATGAAAGTAGAGAATGTGTGTGCCATAATGGTACTGGGAGCGAATAATTCAACTCCAATACATACTCTGTGGTCTGAAATGGGTGATTCACCTCTCGATTACAAGAGAGAGTGGATCACAGTGAGAGAGACAGTGCGAATGATAACAAAGAAAAACGAGTTATGAAATGAAATGTTAGTGAGACTTCAAAGTAGGGCGGTGTACAAACCAACATAAAGAGCTGGCATTGCACTGGAAAATATGAATCTATTTCTAACTATACGCAATGCCGGTCCGTAACCCGTTGATAATAGTCTTACTGTATGCATGAATATGGAGGAATATAATAAGAGAATGAATGAAGTTATCGCCAAAATTATGTTTGGGAAAATCAGTCGGCAATACGTGAAACATCATAACGTTTATACAGATGCTAATGTGATTGATAATAATGTAGGCGCTGATATTTTCATGCCCGGTACGAATTTGGAAATGTGTTTAAGAGTGAATAAAAGTATTTGTATAATGAACGCCAAATTGATTAGAATATATGAAGGTATCCAATTGACTGTGAATGAGGGGAAAAGGACTATAATAGTATTTCAGATTCCTAGAATGGTTTGTGTTTGTTGAAATGTGGAGGTGGAAGACAAGGTAATGTGTATGTAAATTTGATTTTTGAATGTGTTCGTATCTGTCAACGTGATGTGGCCATACAATGGGTGCCATCACATAGGCAGTTCGACGGGAATGAAAGAGCCGATATGTTAGCTTAAAAGGCTACAGGGAATGACAGGGTTCAGGAGTATGAAAGGAAGGATGCAAGAGATGTACTTCGAATGTTTCAGATGAATCTGTGGAGAAAATGGGAGAGCGAATATATTGAAAATTATGTAACGAGGGGAATGAAGTACAGAGAGTTATGTAGTACTCCTTTAAGAAATCCCTTCTATAAGGAACTCAAAGGAGATACACGAACCATGGTAATTATTAAGAATGCTTGTGAAAACATTGTTTGAGTGAGGATAAAGATTGTGCTTTTTGTGGATGTGTGTACGATGTTGAACATCTGATTTTGGCCTGTCCCAAATTCAGTCAATACAGATCAAAGTTCAACATCCTTCCGAATGCGACAAATTTAACAACAGTAATGAATGAGGGAGGTTTGGTTTATAAGGAAATGTATGAAAATATTAGAATGAGTGGAATAACAATTTAAAGATAAACAACCATACAAGAACTACTAGCATGATATGTAAGGGGATTATCCGGTTCCTTCAGAAATAAAATAATTAGAGTGGTGGTATGTATGAATTTTGTTTGTATTTATAATCTATCAAAGGCATTTGGAGCAAAAATCATTGAATTTTCTGTATTATTCTGTATTACCCGATCAATAGGCACCTTCTAAAGATCAATGATAAAAAGATTAATACGACAAAATTTAACAGAGGTTTATGGCGTTTATGTGTTTATAGAAAATATTTTATTTATTAAAAACGCCACTTTTAATTTTTGTTTATTTATTTATTATGAAAATTTTATTTATTATTTATTTTGTTTATCACAATAAATAAATTATTTATTTTTTTACAACAATTTATTTTTAATGTATTTATCACCATTTTGTTAAGGTAATTTAAGACAGTAAGACAGCGCGTGCGGCTGCCACAAAATCCGAGACGAGACTGAAGAAAATAAATTTTATTTGGTTTTTGTGTTGTCTCTTTGTATGGAAGAGATAGTAGTTAGATGGTTACATGCGTGTGTTCCCAAATGGTACAACGTTGAATGGCGTGAAGACGTTGCACTAGTTGTTGGTTGAACTCAGACGCCAACGCATGTAGGTGATGTATTGTAGCGGAGCATGTATGAGTGAGCCGCTACAGGTTTATAGCTTCTTATTTAAAATATAATGTTTCCAATTTTATAATTTTCGATATATTGATGTGAATCATAAATATTACCTTTTAGAAATTCGGATTTTGTTCGTCGTCATAGGACGAATAAATGTCTGATACCATTTAAGCCCAACACCTTTTTCCAAATTTTTATTAAAAAATAATCTTTTGAGTGATCCGAAAGGCTTTTCATATATTATAATATGAAATTAGCACGGCGACACCTAACTCAAATTTGAAAATATCCGGTCGGATCGAAGAACATTTTATTTAGTCTAATTGGTGTAAAAAAACATCTACTCACAATAAATGTTATCATTTATTAGAAGATTTTCTAAAAGGTACTTTTTACGATTTATTTTGATTCAGTTTTAAAAATTCGCACCGGTTCGGGTTTTCAATGCCAAAGGTATGATTCGGTTGTTTTTATTTATTCGGATTTTCTTTAATTTTTTAAACAAATCCGTTAAAAACCTAAAATTTTTGTTCCGTTCTGGTATTTCGTGTAATCGGATCATAGAATTTATTTCCAAAACGTTGCAAAGACCACCGTAAATGCGAATATTATTATACCGAATGTGCATGAAAATAGATGTTGTGTTGTATTGAATATAATTGAATTTTTGATCTCTAAATTCATAAATTTAGGTAATTTTTAACAAATTTGGTTTTCAATGTTTTCCTATTTTTAGGGAAAATTTTAAGATTTTTTAGTGCATTACTTGTAAGCTATTGAATTAGTTTGCGATTGTCAGAGGATTTATGGTCACATATGTGTTTGTTATTTCTATTATAGTATAAAATTTTCCAAAATCCTTTTCTATAGTAAATTTTATTTAATATCAAGGAAATTTTGTACAGCCCTATAAATCGTGGTGGATTTTTTCCCTTTCGTTTGCGAACAATTAACCGTTCATTGTCAAATAATAAACGAATATCCCAGATTTCGGGATACTCCAGAATTGGTAGTTTATCATTTATATGATAAAACAAAATTATAGCTGTTTTGTAAAATATGTTTTTATCTATTGATAGATCGACCCTGAATTCAAATTAAAATAAAAAATTGAAGACATACTTAGTGACAAAAAGCTGGGAAATTCTGAGAATATTAGGATATACGATGAATGCACCGAATTTGCTTTGTTTTGTTCTAAGTTTTCACCTGGTTATTTTGATAAATATGTCCAAAATTCTAGTTTATTTCAACTATGATTCTCTCTATAAGCTTAAACAATTTTTTAAAAATAAATAGCCAAAGTAATTTGTTAATACTATAATTAAAGAAATAGGAGAGTAAAAGCTGTTAATTTTCGATCATCTTATTAAATTTATGCCGGACATACAGCAAAACGGTCCACCCGTCTGTTTATATATACATTTTTTATTTTTTGAAAAGTGAGTTACAAAACATATTCTATTTATTCCGGATCGTTTTCTCAGCTTAATTTGGTGCACCCGTACATGTTCTCCGTGGCCCATCCGAAAAGGTCATAACAGCTGCGTGTATTAAACTGGATGGAAATGAGTTGTCATAATGAGTGGTTATTGTTCAAATCATACTTCGTATTTAACTGCAAATACCCAAACGATTTGCACTCTTTCTTTTGATTTATTCACGAAGTGAATTTAAAAATGAGGCAATCATACTTAAAAGAATTGAAAAATATGCTAGGTATTTAAATAAGCCAACCTAAAAGAATTGTTTTCATATTGTAACGGTGACACCTAGTGTGTAATAGAATAAGTTAAATTAATAGCTCAATGTTTTACTGTACTAAAATGGAATTTTCCATGATAAAATTGTTCTAAATGTTTCTACACTATTCTAACTGGAAAAGTCATGAGCTTTCTAGAAGTTTGGTTTGTGTATATTAAAAAGCGAACAAAGTCGAATTAAATTGAAGTGAAGATTAAAAAGGAATTAAAAAGTGATTTAAAAAGTGTGTTTGTGAGAAATAAAAATTATAAGTGCACAGTAAAATTGTGTTAAAATTAAATTAAGTGATTTTGTGAATTAGTGTTAAAAAAAATTGTGTTTTATTAATTCTTGTGCTAAATAAATAAATTCGTTGGTGATAAATTAAATTGATTTTGTTTTATTCACAATCCAGTGATATGAACCTTAATTGACAAGGCAAAAACGTAACAATATTCTTAATTATAAGTTCAATTTCAATTTGAATTCAATTCAATTTCATTATTTTATCAATTTTGTTTTCTTAATAAATCCAAAATAAATATATTTGAAAAATAAAACATACCTAATAGGTCAGACTTTTAAGACTTATACATGCTCTTTTGAATTTTAAATCTAATCTTCTGTGTGTGGATCAAAATTGTGGGACTTGTTTTAAAACATACAGTGGCTTAACCACACGCATTTAGAAGAAACGTTAAATTATACTGTTGATTCAAATTTGAACGATGATTTTTGTACTTCAGGTTTTGTAGAGAGCGGTATTTACGATGATAAATTGCCAAAAATTAGATCAGGTTTTGTTAGAAAAATTTATGAACTTTAATTTAAATTATAACCATAGAGACATTCGCGTGTTTTACCTAATCAATAACCTCTGACCCTCTGAATGAATTACTGAAGTCTGAATTGAATAATTTTAAAAACCCATTCCAACATCGTAAAACGGAATAATTTTTTTCTAAAGTTCCTTTTTTACCAAGATAAATCGTTTTAGGTGTAAGAAAGGACAGGATATGGAACAAAAAAAAAAGAACCTGTGTGATTACCTACGAACGGTCTCTAATAGTTTTTCCTATGTACCGAATTTAGAAACATTAACATTTCTATGCAAAAATGAAAATTTGACCAGTCTAATTTTGTTTTGGAAGAGTATCTTAGTTGTACTAGCACAATTCGATGTAGGTAATCCGTTCAACAATTCGAAGTAGGTAATCCGTTAGGAAGCAAAACTGGAATTCATAAGGTGAGGTTCTAGAATTTTATTTGACAAATTTTTAATCTGGGAAATCATCAAAATTGTTTGTTAAAAAATATTCGTTTAGTTGGCTCTTTGTCTCAGTGCTGACGTCAAACGATCCGTTTACGACCTCATTATAGAATCCATTATAAATGATATTAAAACCCTTGAAACAGAAGGAATTACCGTTCAACATAGATAGGCTTTAATCAACATTAAAGGCTCAATCTTCTCTTTTAGCCATGATTACCTTTCAGCTAACATTTTATTTGGGTTGTATGAATCGTTTAATTCAAACTGTTTTTGTTCCTTCTGTAGAACCCATTTAAAAGATTGAAAGAAATCATTAACTTATAACCCAGAGTTATTGCGAACTAGAAACGATTATGAAGTTTACGTGCCTGGTCAAAATTTTAATTTTCAGAAATTTTGCTCCTTAAATGATTCAATATTTTGATACTTTCTTTTGAAAAGAAAATATTTATTTAAAAATGTTTAAATATTGAAATTATTTTTTTTTAAAGTTTTTATTTGATATTAATAATTTATTATTTTTATTTAACGTTGAAATAAATGAATTATTAAAAAAACAACCGTAAACTAAGAATTTCCTTTAATTTTGCCATTTACATGATTTTCCATACAAAACCCGATTTTCCATTTACACGGTTTTCTGCGGAACCAAGCTACCGTGAAAATGGGCGAATGGCTGTATTTTTTAGTGTACAAATTTTTATCCGAGAAAAGTAAATATGTAAAAACTCCGATTTAACAAAGAAAAATTGTATCAGATCGGTGGGATACTATGTGACACCGAATTGGAGTCAGGAGAACTCCTTTTTTATCTAGGTAAGTTAATAAATTTGACGATTGAGATATACTTATTGATCCAATATTTCCATTGGTATTCAACTTATGATTTTTTTGTAAGTTGACTTATTGTCCAATATGATTTTACCAGATTTTCAGTTGTTTTTTATATTTCGCTTCACTTATTAAATGCTAGCGGCAATACTAAGAATTCACATTTGCCAGTATTTCATTAGCTTTACTTTCTTAGATTTAAAGTATTCATGACCATTTCTGTTAAAACAGCGAGTTGTAAAGTTTTGGTGGTTCCTTAATTTTCTTTATATTTTTTATAAGAAAGTAAAAATTGTAAAATGGCAAAAGCGATTTAAAATAAAATTTAAAACCTGAAAAGGTTGGCTTATTTATTATTAATTTTTTATACCAATTATTGTTTATTGTTACAAAATAAAATTTCAAAATTTACCGACAAAATTTTATTTTATTTTTTTTTTTAATAAGCACGGTTAATTCTGATGTATATAAAAAACATCAGAGTAATAAGTTAACAGTTCAGTCACTAAATCCTGATAATATGATTGAAAAATGATGTATTTTTTGCAATTCTAGCAGATCGAAATTGAATTGCCGAACTCATAACAATTTCTTCGCTTCATTAATATTAACTACTAAGCTAATCGTAAATTTTGTCATTTTAGTTTAAAACAAAAAACAGTAACTTGGCACAATTTAGTAATTTAATATACATAGAGCACACAAAATATTCAAACAAGTCTTTAATTTTTGTTATATATTTTTTAAAGTGGATCCCTTTCAATATTCAGAACTTGGGGGATCGATTCCAATCGACAATTATAACCTTTTTTCAAGGTTTGATTCAATTTTACCAATTCTTCAGCTGTTCTTTAAACTAAGACCTTCTGTTTATAGACTTCTCAGAATTTAGGCAAAAATAATTTCGAACGAATAAGTAGAAATAGGGTTAAACTTGACCGCTTGTCAAAAATTTTATTTAATCCATTTTATCAATCAATTTGCTGATTGCAAAATTTGGTCACTTGAACATTTTCTTTGTCGTCCAACTAAATAATGACATACTTCAAAATCGATTTTGATCTAAAAATTGGTTTTGAAACGAAACAATTAAATATCACATCAAAAAAATTTAATAAGCTTAATGTTTAGAAATTTTGAATCCAAAGCCGAACTCAATTTTCCGAAGGTAGTTTTTAAAATGTATTATTATTATCCGCTAGTGCAGTTATTATCCATATCGGCAAAAGCGTTATCCCGTCTTACTAATAACAATACTCTGTTTCAGGCAAGGAAAATGATTGGTTAAGAATTTTCTTTAAATGGTAAATACTAGCAAATTTTGGGCGAAGTGGATAAAAAAAGCTTTTACTAAATATTTTTCAAGAATTTTACTTGCTATTAAGTGAAATTATTCTATTCTCTACAGGTTTTAGATAAAGTTAATATTTTAACATTAGTTGATAAAAATTTAAAAGTTTTTATATTTAAAAATTGTGAATGTGCAAAACAACAAACGACCAACTAATGTTATGACATGGAATTCTTGTATATCTTGTTTAATATCTATAATTTTATCAGGTGTTGGTTTTTGATAGAGTTCCGCATTGCTCAAATTTGGAAATTATTAGTGGCGGTTCTATGTAACGGGCTAGTTGGGCTCAGCTCACCCTGATTTATCGCCAAATATTAGTATACAAATATTAATAATAAAAATGTATACAATATCCTTTCATTTCTGACTATTTAAAAAATATTTGTTCACCCTATTTTAGGCTATCTTTAGATCAGCCAAAACAACATTGAAAAAAACATGACTTATTGTGTTTTTCTTAATATGGCTTCGCTCCGGGCTAAATTCCAATCAGTCCGCCTTCAAATGAAATTGAATTTGAAATACCTCTCCCTTCTCTTAAAAATATTCTTTTTTGTTCTTCCTTTTATTTGTAAATATTGGGTGTAAACAGTGAATTTATTTTTTTAAGGTTTTCTCTTTTTCTCTATTTTATAATTTCGGTGACACCAAAATATATTCTTGCTGCTCTTACATTACAAAAAAAAAGCGAAATAAAAAAGGCGTGTCAAATAAAAACTAAAAATGGTAGTCCTGTTTTTTAATTGGTTTAAATTTATTTAAGTTTGATTTTTTACCCCAATAAATGTCGCTTGTTCGTTTCATATTAAAATTGCATTGATGCGTTAGTGACGTGATACAAACGCAATGGGAAATGAGAAATCACGTGATATTAGGCTTAACAATATAATATTGAAGGAGCTGGATATAACGCGGAGCTAAGATGTAATGTCCTCGTTGCTTGGGCTATCTCCCACAATCGATCTATTATTGCGATCCAATAAATTAACTCAAAAATAGCGTACAGTGCCGAAATTGTGCAAACAAATACAGATTACAAGTGCGCGATACCCAGTTAAAGGAATAACTTTGAAAAGTACAATAAGGGGGTTAACAACGATTGAAATTTCACCAGATTATTAAACCTAGAAATGAATATTTACATTATGAATGATTTATCTAAAACACTTTCTAATGGCAGCCGCCCAAAACAAAAAAAATAAATCGCTCATACTTTGGCTGACCCAGTAGATAACAATAAGAACATTGAAATCGATGTTGTTATGGGTGTTGGCTTTTTTTTTAAAATACTGTTTGACGGTAAGAAGGAAGGTTCAAATAAGCTAACCAATCACAATATACGCTATTCTGTTGAATTATTGGCGTTGGTGATGTGCCCATGCCAGAACAACAATCCCTTATTGTCAATTTCGATCTTAATTATGATCAAACGCTCAGAAAATTCTGCGAGTTTGAGGATTTTCTTACGGATAATCATAAACATGAATTTACATACTGTGGTGGCCAAGGTCGTTATAGAGTCAAATTGCCATTCTTTCCAAACCTACGTTTACTTGGACAATCGTTAACGTAAGCTCTGTCACGATTATCAAATCTAGAATGAAAACTCCAGTCAAATCAAAATCTTAAGAAAGAATATGTGAAATTTATGTACGAATACATCAATTTGAATCATATGGAGGAAATTACAGCGGAGGACCTACCAGTTTAACTAAGCCATCCCTTTTATCTGCCGCATCATCCAATAAATAAGGAATCAAGTATCACCAATAAAGTACGCGTATATTATTTGATGGTTCAGGAACATCCCGATCTTCTTCGATTTTCATAATGCGTTTTCGATTGGACAGTAAGTCTGGCATTAATTTAATAGCATTCAAGTCTGGTATTGAAAAAATTTACAAACACACAAAAGTTCATTCTGTTCATGTTAATTATCAGCTAATAGTCAGGAGAAAGACACCTGTTAAGGTTTTATAGCATTTCAAACTTAAGATAGTGACATTTGGAACCACGTCATTTATTTTTCTGGTGTTCAAATCATTGCTCCAGCTAGCCAGAAATGTTGAAAAAATATAGCCTGAGGCATCCTGTGTAATCAGTGGGCTTAGGATTCTTAGGTAAAGATATATTTTTTTGAGAAATTCAAACGTTTTACTTTGGCCGAAACTCCGCTAAGTTAGATCAATAAATTAAGAACAAAATAAACGTCAAATTAAATTATCTCAATAGTTTATTGCATATTGTTTGACGATCCCGAGTTCTTCTAGAAAAGCAACGTATGTGCCTTTAACAAAAATGAAATTAAATATTCACGTTGTGACATTCATCTGATTAGGGCAAAACATGGAAATGCACGTAAAAGAATTCATGGGAATTTAAATGAATCAAACAAGCGTTAAAATTCCTTAACTATGAAAACTTAGCAAATGCAATTCTACCCCATATTTTTGCATGGGGCTCGAACGAAATCTAGTTTTTAATCCGAAAAGTTTCAAGTTATTATATGTTCGATGTAAATATTGAATGTAAATTTGATTATAAAGTGTGAATGACTAACTGCATTATTTTACCAAAATGGTACATTAGAAACAGATTTCGAATTACAGTTCAAACACGATAAATTTGATCAAAATTAGAGAGAAATCAAAAGATAACCAAATTAGCTTCAATTTTGAATTGGACGTAATGATTGTGAATGAAATTTGATGTAGAATTATAAGGCAACATTTTAAATTTAATTTAGAAATGAAAAAATTCAGAATTCAAACATGAATTTTAGTAAAATGTTGAGTGTCATTTAGTTAAGAAACGTCTGTTTGTGAATTTCAACATATCGAATATAAAATTAGGATTTTGAACCAAAATCAGGGCTTGACTAAATATTGAGTGGATTTTTAAAAAAGTGTGTTACATTGAACTACGACTCCAACATTTTGAGTGAAATTTAAAAGAAAGTAACAAAATATTTCTGGATTAAGCTACATTTTGCATGGAATTTAAATTCAAATTGTTTTACAGACTTTAGTTAAAAATTGATTTCGGAATTTAGATTGGAAGTTGATCAGCACATTCTGCTTGGTTTTGAGCAAAAATTTGAGTGTAAATTTGTGGTTTCAAACTTGATCTAACCATAATTTTAATTGCAATAAGGTAAAAATTCATCTCAAATAGCCAACAAAATTTCCTTTGAATTTTGTTTAGAAATTCGAATCGGAAATTTTGAGTGGAACTTGATTAGGAATTTAAATTAAAGGAAATGGTTTTGGCATTCCATACCAAACAAAATCTTTAGTATAAATTATACATATGAATTTAGTTTCAACTCGGATTTTAATTTCAGAAATTTTGAAGAAGGTTATATTGCTCAATAGAGTTGGTTTTCAATTAGAGAACAAAAAAAAAAGAACAAATTAGGTGGATCAAATAATAGATACCTACATAGTATGTGAAGGGACAACCAAACTACATATTTTGAAACCAATTTGATAAAAGAATAAAATTAGATTACAATTTCATCAAGGATTTGAATAAACTTTGAGTGACATGAAATAAAAACTTGAGTGAAATTTAAAGTTTTAAGAAAGTTTCAACAATTATTTTGGTATTCTAATAATTGATTATTGTAATCTTTCTTTTTATGTTTGAGTGGTATTCAGATTAGTAACTTAGTTTAAAATCAAAATGGATTTGAAAAAAATCAAGATTTTTGGAACAGAAATTTTTATTTTTTTTTTGTATACTTTGTATTGCATTTGAAAAACACATTTCGAAAACAATTTTAGCAAAATATTATTTAATGCACTTTATGTGACTGAGTTTATATTTTAAACACGATTTCAAAAAATTTTTTAGTTCAACTAAAAAATTAGAAATCGACCAAAAATCTAAATGCTTTTTGTTTTATAATAGAAGCATTTCTATTTTAAACCGTAATTGTATTAAATCTTAAGTAGGAAGAGACATTAGTAATAGAGTTTAAATTACAATTTGATTTAAGCAAACACATGAGCTTAAGTTATTTATTTATTTAATATATTACCTACAGTGGTATACAATCGGCTACAATAATCTAAATCAAAAAATGAAAAGTATGTACATAACAAAATAAAAACAATGAAATGCCTATAAGGTCTTGAAAAGCTCACGTCTAAACTATTCTCTAGTCAAATTAAAATCAAAAACATCATATGAATATTTCAAAAGTCGAGACGTGGTCAAGGCTGGCTCCGAAAGTTGATAGTTTGTTGAGCCAGAATCGATTAGTACGATCACGACGACGCAGACAACGTTCGGGGGCATAAATATTGAGTCGTGCGAGTAATTCAGCACAATCTACACGATACAAAAAAATGTCGCGAACAAATAAAACGCAAGCCGCTACCCGACGTTGCTCTAAACGCTGTAATCCCAAACGGTTGCAGCGCTCATGATAATGTGGAATAGCATAATTATTCATTGATGGTGTACTGCAAAGTGCGTATAAAACAAATTGCTTCTGAACGCTTTCAATTCTATCAGAATGGCACTTATAAAAAGAAGACCAAACCTGCGAGGCGTACTCTAGCGGAGAACGGACAAAGGTAACATACAACGACTTTAATGTAAGCGGGTCACAAAAGTCCCTGCAGTTATGCTTTATGAAACCCAACATCATATAAGCCTTTGCTATAACATAATCAATGTGCCTCACAAACGTCAGAATGAAAGAAAATACTACCCCAAGATAGAACATATACTCTACCCTTTCCACGACTCCATTAAACAGCGAATACCCATGATATATCGAAGAGCGAATGCGATAGAAAGAAATAAGAACTTAAAATAGTTGGCAAATAAATTACAGATATCCGAGAGCCGACTTGCAGATGAGTTCTGATAAATCATAGGTGGCGGAAATCCAACAATAGTAGTAAAATCTTCTTAAATCTGCAAAATATAATTATTATAAAGGAACCGGTTCAAAATTCGAAACTCCATACGGGCTGCATTGAACCCAGAGTAAAACTTATCCCCATGTACCTTATATAATGAATGAAGTTTATTACGACGCTTCTCGAGTAGAATGATAAACTTTATACTTTCGATGCCATCCATGATCCGCTCGTGCAGCAGACGGATAATCTTGTTCAAATCCACTCCTTGTTGAAGAAAGCTCCAGTCCGAATTGGCTTCGTTTCGGTGAAATTAGTATAAAGAGACATAATCGCACATCTAAAATTAAAATGAAAACCATTATTGTAAATAAAATTTGTAGCACACTTTTCATGAAATATATTTATCAAAATAGGAGTATGGTAAATGCTCGCACAGCTAGTGAAATCCTCACAAGATGAAATCTCCGAATGTAAAACATCAGTAGCGAAAACCAGGTCCAAAAACTTGCTTTAGCTGTTGGACACTCTGTTCTGTTAAGTGGTAGCAATGCCCGCAAAATATTCTATCGTATGTAACACCCTTTCGTCTGTAGAAGACGAAGTAAAAACTCCATCAACATCGAACCAAATATCATCACTAAGATTAAAGTTGCCAACAAACATAATGGGTTCGCCAGCTCCTACCAAAGGTAACACAATTGAATCAACAAAATTAGTAATCTCCACATAATAATCCAAGTTTGAGCCACTAGGAATATATGTATACAGCGACCACGATCACGGAGGAATTGGCGACCTTTACACGGACTGTAATAATATCTATTTGAGAATGACAAGCGATCATCGCGTTCAAAATCGAACACTTCACAGCAATCAGCACTCCTCTACCTTTCATGCTGGTTAGGAAGTTATAACGGTCTTACGTGTGGACGACTTATTTTGATGGAAAATATTCCTAGGAATTAAACCTGGCTGTAAGCCAGGTCTCACCAATAGTTATAATGTCGTAATCATTGTCAAGAACCCCAAACCGAAAGGCTGTAGCTTTGCCCCAAATGCTGGATGCATTGTGGTAATAAATCGACGTAAATGCCATCAGTTTAGGGTTCAAGTGACCAATGATAATACTGTTGCGGTTGTCACAATTTAATTCTTGTCGGGTATTCGACGGAGTAATACTGGTGCTAAAGTGGTTATTATGTAGGTAGTTATTACGATTATTATTATTATTGCTATTAATATTATGCTGGTAAGGATGCCGTAATACGACCCTTTCCTGAGCGGCGAAAGTTGATAAATGGTTTAATCGCACATTCTACAGGCCAAATGCTCCCACCAAAAACTTTGTCAAAACTTTGAGAATCCAGGCCAATTTTAAAAGAGATAAAGTTCAGACGGCTTTTATCCACACCCCTTGCAACAATTTCGTGGTATTCAACATTTCCAGTTGGAATTTGTAATTTAGAATAAATGTGGTTTTTTATATCATCGCACGTAGTAGTTGGTTAGAAGTTAGAGACGTGCAAGTACTTTTTGGGCTTCCCCATCTCCAACTCGGACTGTTAGGCATCGATACCAGCAATCAGAGTTTTCAGATCATCCAATATCCCCGAATGAACATTTCCTTTAGCGGTGGTGTTAACACTATTCGCTGATGTACCAGCTAACAACTTACTAGATACTAGCTAAAAGTCAGCAAGCATTTTTGCTAACGAGTTGCCAATCTCACTTAGTTGTCATCATCAGAGATTGTAATAATTGTTGATGACTGCAGTAAATGTTTACGCAATCGTTACAAATAAATTTAATATTAGACGAATTATTACACAACTTGGCATTCGCAATTGGTATCAACGAGCAAGCAAAATGAAATTTTTTACCACAGCCACCAAAACAGCACAAAAAATTATTGTCAACAAAAATAAGTTAGCTTAAAGCTTGAGTTTAGAATCCAGACTGCCTCAAATAACAGTTTGAGTAGATTTTAAAAATTTAGTTTAAATTATTTGGGCAAAATTTTTATTTATAACGGGGTAAAACAAGATTTGAACAAAGTTTGGACTAAAAATTCAATTTCAATCCAACCGAGAGTTTGAGAAATCTGAATAAGTTTCGAAGTATTTGAATTTTAAGCAGTAATTGAGTAAAATGCTGAGTAGAAATTGAATTTGAATAGTAATTTGGACTTGAGCAAAAACATAACTGTAATGTAGTTTTTAGTTTATAAATTGAGTTTGTATTTCGAATTGGACTGGCAAGAGAAAATTTAAATATTACAATAGTTACAATTATAAAATAAATTTGAGCAAAATTTTATGTTTAGAGAGGGCAAAATTCTGGGAAAAAGATATTTTTGAATTGCAAAATTTTGGTTGCTCTTAGATAGAAATTTTGTGATACTTTGAATATAAATAGGCTAAGTTCCAAACTCGATTTAACAAAATTGAAGGAATAATTGAGTTATAATTTTGAGTCAAATTTAAAATACAAAATTGACAGTTCAATTTCAGTTTTCGTTTTAAAATGATGCAAGAAGTGTAAGTTTTATATTCCAAACTAAATTTTAGCTGAAATTAGTCAAAATTGCTATACGAAACATGATTTCAAAAAAATAACAAAATTATGGTATAGTATCAGCATGAAGTGTAAAAGAATATGAATTCTAAACTGTAATTGAATATTATCTTGATGGCAACTTAAATTACAATTTGAATTGAGCAACAACTATGAGCGTTATTTAGTTTTTATTAGTTTAAAAGATGCTTTAATACCGTGAATATTTTATTCTCAATTATTAGGGGGGCCTTTTGAAGTAAGTATCGTTTACCAGTCCAAATTTTTTTGTGTATAGTTGTGGAACAATTTTTAGCTACTTCTCCAATACTTTGTAATCCAGGAAAGTTAGTTTATCTAACTTTATAGCAAAAAGCACACACTTTTTTGTTATTGAGTAAATTGAAATCCTCTTAAGATAAGCTCTAGTTTTGGTTTTCTTTTTCAAATTTGACCAGATTCGTGTCATTTTAATCACATATTCTACCACTTATTTTGCAATTTTACTTACACATTTTAGGAAAATATTTTTGATTTTTTAGAATTAAAACGATGTATTAAAGGTGGCCGATTCGACATTTTACGTAAATAGGCATCGAGTTTCAAGGAATTTCTTACCGCAATAGAGTTAATGAAAGGCTGCGCTAAAAAACGCCAGCTTCTTTCAGGTAGATCACGTTCAATTGATCCTCTGGTGTGGTTGCCCCCTATGATCATTACTGTAAAAATTCTGTTCCAGCAAATAAGGCTATACTCTCTGTAAAATTGTCGATGATCGGAACAGTATGAAACGTGAAATAAATCAAATAGAATGTAAAATATTTCGCATTATATCTATTTCAACGATGAATGGTTCGAAATCCATGGATTTTGCTATAACCCATTTGTCGCATAACCATCCAAAGAATGGAGTTATTAGCTGCTCAAAATTACTAGATATGCCCTGAGCTTACATACATATGTCTCTCCCTTAGAGTTTAAAGTACGTAAAAGTCGACGCCAATCCCCTCACATCGTAGTTATTTTATTTACTAAAATTAATTCACCGTTGAGCCTAGCCAAGCTATTAATTTCGTCATATTAAAACTCATCTCAAATATATCACATTACAATAAATTGTAAATTGATGTTGGCTAAATTTTTGAGATGTTTATTATTTTGTTGTGACATAGTTATCGTGCATGGAACATATAGATCCTGTTACAGCAGTATTCAATTACATATACCCATTAAATTCAACTCACATGTATCCCTTGTTATTCGATTTCTTGTGTAATAAAACAAAATTTTTTCTTTATCTCAACAATAATTCAAAAGGTGTTGCACATAGACTCGTTCATATTATATATATATATACGTTGAACTAACGCAAACAACTTTATTTTACGATATAAGAAGCTACACGATCATTATAATACACACACACACACACACACACACAAACCCAAAAAAATGTCCAATAAATACATGTAATAGGTCGTTTCTATGATTGTAATATAATATTTTTTGTCGTATTATTGAAACTTCCATAAAAATTCAGACAATAAATACGAAAGCATTTTATATTTTCTGTTTGCCTCTCTGCTCTAGAAGTTGTACGTTTTTTTTTTTTTTTTTTTGCTGTGCGTGACAATAATTCAACGTGTGCGTTTTATTTCAGTAATCCTTTGGATTTACAAAATAAATAATCTTGATAAATTTTCCTCCCCATTTTTTCCGTGTTTACGGTTATTGTTGTTGTTGGTATATTGTAATCAATTGCTTTATTTATTCTCACTAAACTTTAATTTAATACCATAAATTCAATATTTTTGGATTAGATTTTATGTGCCTGCGTCAGAGTATCAAATGAACTGTAACGTACGTGCTAGTTTATGATATTTAGCGACAAAAACGCATCAGCATAGGCGTTATAAAATGTAGATACAGCTTCAACAAATATTTTCTTGTGTTACCTCTGCGTTACCGCGGCTGTAAAATATTTATACAAATACATTTATCTTCTCATCGTGAATACGGAAAAATTATACAAAACGGCGCGAGTACGAATAAGATAAATAACATTTTTTTTTTACTCAGATTTGGATTTTGTTGGTAGAAGATTAATAGTCGAATTTTTATTTTGGCATTTCCTTGTGAAAATTTTTTTTGTTGTTATAAATTTTTTTTGGGAAGAATTTTTGCTTTACATTGTTTGTCGAGTATTTATTTTATGAATCGATTTAAGATTTTTTTTTTTTGTGCTACATAATTTTGAGATATTGCTATTTTATCTCTCAATAATATTTTAAGCAAACAATTTCGGTACACAAATTTGTACTTTTTTAAATTGTAAACAAAGGATAATAATAATAATGGTATGGAAATTATTGTGTCATACCTTGAAACTGTTCGAATTATTTGTTTGTTCTTAATTATGACAAAACATTTTAATTGGATCTTGATCTATCTCCTGGAAAAATTAACATGATTTGGAAGTGGAAAAGAGTACTCAACAGTTTTTAATTGTCAAATTATAGTGAATGAAGTCCATAAATTGTTAAACGCCGTGTAAATTTCAAGGTCAGACTAGCGTACTGCAGAATTAGTACAGTCTCCGTTATACAATTACAACTATAAATTTCGTCATGCAACTGAAACATTTTGTCAGGTATTAACGTAAATAATAAATCTCGCGTTATTATGATTTTTTCGACAAGCTCTTAGAAATCGCCATGCAACCGCGGTTGAGACTTGCAATAAATTTTTATACGTCCGTAATATAAATTTAAGCGAAAGAACAATATGGCGAAGGTTGGGAGAAGCAGATCTTAATGCCCGAAGGCAAGCCACGGATTCAGAATTTCTGCCATAACACAGTTTTGTTTGGCTACAATTTGCCATGGAACATACAAATTGGACTGAACCTGATTGGAGCCCAGTTATAGTTAGCGATGAATCGAACTTTTGTTTGTGGTCTCCTGATGGGCGAAAATGTCCTTGCACCTTTAGCGAAACGGTTTGAGGCGGCTCAGTCATGGTGTGGGTGGGGATTTAAATGGATGTACATGCCGAGCTTTAACTGGTTCGAACCGGATCTATAGCGGCCGTTCGCGATATTAGCAAAATATTGCAAGAATATGTTTTTCCCTATACGCACCATTTACAGATAATAATTTCATTTTAAAGTACGATAATGAAAGGCCTGATGTTGCAAGAGTAGTGAATAAATATTTGACAGAGTCGGCAAGGTGCCCCGATTTGAATCCTATAGAATATTTGTGAGAAATTTTTGGTAGAAGAATTCGGTATCGTATTCTAGCTCCGAAAACGATAGAACAACTCCGAAGCGCGCGTTTAGGGGTAAGGGAAAACACCTCACAAGTGCGATATCCAACAGATTATGCATCATTAGAGTAATGGAGAACTTCCCGCTTACTATAGAGGATGCGAAGTAGCCATGGAACTGTAAAATCTGAGAAATCTGGTGCTCAGTAACAGGACAATATCTAAAAACCCAGTAGAACTACCACAAACAAGTACAATAGTAGGCCGAAAAACATACTCTCAGATTGTACAGCAGCGGAAACAGTAACTAACAAGGAAAACGGCCAAAGCCTAGTTCTTAAACAAATTCTAAAGAATGTGGAAGCTTAAAAGTTGAGGCTACTAAAACAATAAAGCGCCCTGGACGCGATAACTAAGCGGTTAAATAAGCAATAAACGTATATCAGGAACTGAACTTGGCTTGTAAAAACATCTATAAATCGCATTTCAGCATCACAAATATCCGATCAAGTCATAGACGTGCAGCCTTTTTAGCAATAGAAAGAATAATGTGACGGTGACACCTAGCGTGTGATAGAATAAGTTAAATTAATTGCTTAATGTTAAACTGTACTAAAATGGAATTTTCCATGATAAAATTGTTTTACTCTATTCTAACTGGAAAAGTCATGAACATTTGAGAGGCTTGGTTTGTGTATAAAAAAAGGCGAACAAGATCGAATTGGATTATTAGTATTTAAAACGCAATAGAGTAAACTTGTAAGATTATTAGTAATATTTGGTAAGCGATAGAGTAAAGATTAAAAAGGAATTAAAAAGTGAATTAAAAAGTGTTTTTGTAGAAATAAAAATTATAAGTGAACAGTAAATTTTAAGAATAATTTATATAAAGTGACTTTGTGAATTTTTATTGATAAACTGTGTTGTAATAAATTTTATGAAATAAATAAATTCGTTGGTGATAAATTGAATTGAGTTTGTATTATTCACAATTTAGTGATACGCACCTTGATTGACAAGGCAAAAAGTAACAATTGGTGACAGCGGTGCGATTAATAAGGAATAAAAAGGTAAAGAAAATGATTCTCAACGAATTAAAAGTTCCAGAATTAAAAAGGGAACTTGAGAAACGGGGTTTGGCTACTGATGGTAGTAAAGCAGCTTTACAAGCGCGACTACGTGAGGCCATGCAGAACGAAGGGCTGGACGCGGATCATCATGATTTTTGAGGGAAAGTAACGGATACGGCAATCGTAGAGCACAAAGTAGAAGATAAACAACCGTTGGTTGTAAAGACACAAGAACATTCTGGAAGTTTCGATTGGTCGCAGTTAATAGCTGCTATGAACCAGATGACAGGACAGATGAGTCTAATGAAACGCTTGCTTGGCGCAACAAGGAGAGCAGTCGAATCAAGAAATGAAACGACAAATGGACAAGTTGGAACAACAAAATCAGTCTAACCAACAAATTAAAGACCAAATTAAAGATGGTCATAAGAGATTCGACGATAAGCTTCTCGAATTATCAACTAACATACACGGCGAAGTGGAAAAGCTGCAAATGGAGATTCAAAAGGTTGATGAAAAATTGGAAACGAAGGTTCAACATGTTGAAGAGAAATTGCAAACGGCGATTCAACAAGTTATGGAAAATATCAACGTCTCGAGAAATGTCTAACTGATGTCAAGGCAAGTGGAACAACGACGCAAGTGGTTCAGACCGTTCAATCAATGAAATTAAAGCCACCAACATTCAACGGAATACCATCTTTCGGCATTTTCAAATTTCAATTTGAAACTACAGCCAATCAAAACCGTTGGAATAATGAAAATCTTATCGCAGCGCTAATTGTGGCCCTAAAAGGTTAAGCAGCGGAGGCCTTAGAAACCATTCCAGAAAAGGATTGCAACAGTTATCTCGAAATTATGAAGGCGCTGGATATGAAGTACGGCAGTAACCACAAGCGTGAAATCTATCGAATGGAATTGTAAAGCCGCCACCAAAAAGAAGGAGAATCACTTCAGGAATTTGCATCAGCAATCGAGCGATTAGTACATCTAGCACATACCAGTACATCGGCCGATTATATGGTAAGGCTAAAAATTAACGCATTCATTGACGGCATTCGAGATCCAGAGACACGCAGGGCGGTGATGTTGTCACCTAAAGCAACCTTTGCGGAAACCATCGCTTGTGCGTTAACAAATGAAACTGCACGAGCCATCACCAAACCGTCAATAAAAATACGCCGAGTAGAAATCGATACAAGTAAAAACAAGGAGCGGTCAACACTAAGATACCGAGATGGAAGCGGCAAAATCAGATGTTGGGCATGTGATAAAATCGGTCACATCTCTCGCGACTGCTGGGAATTAAGAAGAGGAAGATCACCATCTCCTATGCAGCGACGACCAAGCGGGGAGCAGGCGTTGGCTAGGCAAGAAGGCCAAATGACGACAGAGTCGTTAAACTTGATAGAGTCAGCTTAAAGGGGCAGAAGCTGACTTCCTCAACCGATTGCCCCATAACCTCCATCCGCGTTTCGAAAGTAGCAAGAGGCGTTGACAGCTAAACAATCAAAGGCGACATTGATGGCACGGATTGCATCATCACCCTGGATACGGGAGCAAATCGCACGATTGTCCGGAAAGATCTGATCGATGGAGGTGTATAACCAGCCAATGGATTGAAGTTACAAACAGCAACTGGAGATAGTTCAATAATAAAAGGCAAAAAGATCGTGAAAATAAAAATCGGGAGAACTCTTTTCCAACACGAAGTGCTGATTGCAGATATTGTGGATAAAGTAATTTTGGGGATGGACCTCATGAGAGCAAATGGCTTCGTGGTGGATGTTGGACGAGGAGTTTTAAGTTACGAAACATCGAGTTGCCACTTCAATCTAGTAGTGCCGGAGCAACTATAAGGCAAATTATTATTGATCATCGGGAGAGCTGCCACTGAATTCGGAGACGATCCTATGGGGAAGATTGGAGGGAGGTTCTGGGTCACCCAGGTTGTGGGTTGTGGAAGCTAACGAAGAGGAGAACGGAGCCAAGGAAATTATAATCGGAAAAGCCCTAGTTAAACCAGACAACGACTATAGAGTACCAATTAGGACTCAAAATCTCTCGGATAAGACGAAAATCATCAAGAAAGGGATAGTCATCGGCAAATGTAACAAGGTTTCAACTATGGTAAAGTGTGAACAGAAAAGTCCGATTGAAAAAGCCGACCTGCAAGAGCAGAAAGAAATGGTAGAACAACTCATGCAGAAATGGACCGAAGATCTTACTGAGGCACAGAAAGATTCTGCACATCAACTAATCAAACAGTACACGTCCATATTCTACGTACATCTGATAATAACGGAAGGACCTCAATGGTAAAGCATCGAATTGATACGGGAGCGGAGATGCCGATTCGTCAACCACTCAGGAGGCTACCTTTGGCAAAACAAGAAGAAGTCATTCGAATGGTGACAGATATGCAGGCAGCAGGAGTAATCGAACCACCTAACAGCCCATGAAGCTCATCGGTAGTATTTGTCGAGAAGAAGGACAGTAGCATGAGATTCTGCGTTGATTACCGAAAACTCAATGCTGTAACTACAAAAGATAGCTACCCATTGCCAAGGATCGACGAAACATTAGACACATTATCGGGTGCTCGAATATTTTCGGCATTAGATCTACAAAGCGGCTATTGGCAGGTGGAAGTCCACGAGGAAGATCGCGAGAAAACGGCTTTCAGTGTGGGTAACGGACTTTGGCACTTTAATGTTATGCCGTTCGGATTATGTTATGCCCCTGCGACTTTTGAACGATTAATGGAGCGCGTGTTAAAGGGATTACATTGGAAAACTTGCCTAATATATCTGGACGACATCATCGTTATGGGGAAGGATTTTGACGAGCATCTAAAGAACTTGGCGGAAGTTTTAGATCGGATACAGGCCGCCGGATTGAAGTTAAGTCCAAAGAAGTGTAAGCTGTTCAGAACTGAAGTCAAATGTTTGGGTCATCTCGTAACGATTAATGGAATTCACACCGACGAAGAATAGATCGCAGCGGTAAAGAACTGGCCAAGACCTAAAAATTTACACGAATTACGAAGCTTTCTGGGATTGTGCACCTATTATAGACGCTTCGTGCCAGGATTCGCTAACATCGCCAAGAGTTTACATGAGTTGACCAGGAAGAACAAGGCATTCGAATGGAAGAATGACCAGGAAGAAGCATTCGTGGAACTAAGGAAACGGTTGTGTGTCGTGCCAATCCTCGCGTACCCTATACCCAACGTGAAATTTATTTTGGACACCGATGCATATAATGACGGTATAGGAGGTGTGTTAACACAGGAAATTAATGGTCAAGAAAGAGTTATTGCGTACTACTCCAAAACATTATCGAAACCGGAGCGTAATTACTGCGAGACACGGAAAGAATTGTTGGCTATAGTGGAGTGTGTCAAGCATTTTCATAAGTATCTTTTTGGCCAAAAATTCCTTTTACGGACAGATCACGGCGATTTACGGTGGCTGTTACAATTCAAGAATCCAGAGGGACAAGTAGCACGCTGGATCGAACGTCTTCAAAGTTATGATTTTTAAATCAAACATCGGAAGGGTAGTGCACACAGAAATGCCAACGCATTATCAAGACGGCCCTGTCCAGTAGAATGTAAACATTGTGGCCATGTTGAAGCAAAGGAAGACATCATCGACGATCGGCTTACACAAGTGCTGCCTGATGAGGAGTGCACCGACGAAATGGTCAGGAAAGAGCAATTAGATGGACGGATTTATCAGTTATAATGGAATGGAAGGAAAAGGAACACCGGCCAAATTGGAGCGAGATCGCGAACAAAACTCCCATTGTCAAGGCTTATTGGGCTCAATGAGATAGCCTCCGTCTTGAGAATGGCTGTTTAAAACGATTGTGGGAAAGCACGGATGGCAAAGTGAATCAATTGTTGATGGAGCAAGTGGGGGCCACCTTGGAATTAATAAAACTCTAGCAAAGATACGTCAACGATTCTACTGGTCAGGATGTAGGCAGTCAGTGATAGAATGGTGCCAAAAATGTGACCAATGTGCGGCGGTGAAGGGACCCGCACGCAAAAGTCGTGGAATCATGAAACAATATAACGTCGGAGCACCATTCGAAAGAATTGCAATGGATGTAGCGGGGCCATTTCCCACCACCGAGAGCGGCAACAAATATGTGCTAGTAATAATGGATTATTTCAGCAAATGGCCGGAGGTGTACCCCATTCCCAATCTGGAGACGACAACAATAGCTGATGCCGTAGTAAACAACTAGATTAGCAGATTTGGAGTGCCGATGGAGATTCATACCGATCAAGGACGGAATTTTGAATCAGTGGTGTTTCAAGAAATTTGCCAGATGCTCGGTATAAATAAAACGAAAACAACGCCTTTGCATCCACAGTCAGATGGTATGGTGGAAAGATTCAATGGTACATTGGGAGAATATCTAGCAAAGGTCGTTGAGAAAAACCAACGCAACTGGGATCGACATATACCGATGTTTCTGATGGCCTATCGATCAGCAATTCATGACACAACCGGAATGACACCAGCTAAAACGTTATTTGGAGATAATCTACGGTTATCTGGAGATTTAAAGTTTGGGACTGTACCATCATCGGCTTTATGTGGACAGGATTACGTAGACCGAAAGAAAGAGGAACTTAATGAGATTCATCAATTTGTACGGGAGAAAATACGGATGTCAAGTGTCCGGATGAATGCTCGATATGACATACGAGCAAATAATCAGGGCTTCCAGGAAAGGCAATTAGTATGGCTTCACAACCCACAACGGAAAAAGGGATTATCACCGAAGCTACAACCAGCATGGGAAGGACCTTACACTGTCATTACAAGGATGAACGACGTAGTTTATCGGATACGGAAGGGACATCAAGGTAAACCAAAGGTGGTGCATTTGGAGAGGCTGGCCCTGTACAGAGGAGGTGATTTGGGTCCTATTCGGGACGAACAGGCTTAGGTGGGGGGGTAGTGTGACGGTGAAACCTAGTGTGTAATAGAATAAGTTAAAATTAATAGCTCAATGTTAAACTGTTCTAAATGGAATTTTCCATGATAAAATTGTTCTACACTATTCTAACTAGAAAAATCATGAGCTTTCTAGAAGTTTGGTTTGTGTATATAAAAAGGCGAACGAAATCGAATTTGATCAGTAATATTTGGTAAGCGATAGTATAAAGATTAAAAGGAATTAAAAAGTGGTTTAAAAAGTATTGTAGTGCGATAAATAAAGTAAAAGTGATAAGTAAAATTTAAGAATAATTTATATAAAGTGATTTTGTGAATTTTTATTGATAAACTGTGTTGTAATAAATTTTGTGAAATAAATAAATTCGTTGGTGATAAATTGAATTGAGTTTGTATTATTCACAATCTAGTGATACGAACCTTATTTGACAAGGCAAAAACGTAACAATAACATATTGTGACGGTGACACCTAGGGTGTAATAGAATAAGTTAAATTAATTGCTCAATGCTTAACTTTACTAAAATGGATTTTTCCATGATAAAATTGTTGCGTAATGTTTCTACGCTATTCTAACTGGAAAAGTCACGAGATTTCTAGAGGTTTAGTTTGCGTATATAAAAAGGCGAACGAAGTCGAATTGGATTAGTATTATTTTGTAGGCAATAGTAGTGGTTTTCCAATCGACCACCGCAAGTACTTGTAAGTGCGAAAAATATGGCTCGGCTAAATGTCGATTGGAACACACAAATATTATGACATAAGAAAAACATAACCTCTAAATTTTAAATTCACATAATACCAAAAAATGGGAATATACCTGTTGGGAAAATCAATTTAACAAATATCCATTTCGCCTAATGCTACTTATCAAAATATCATATTTTGCAAACAAGCTTTTATCAAAAAGTTTGTTTCATAAAACTCCATTTATACTTACTAGTATGGCACAGTCAGCTTATCAGTTCAATGATAAACACTGTGATTTTAACCAGTGGATTTTTTTTATTTATTTATTTGATATTTAGTATTTATTTAAATATATATATATATATATATATATATATATATATATATATATATATATATATATATATATATATATACATATATATATATATATATATATATATATACATATATATATATATATATATATATATATATATATATATATATATATATATATATATATAATCTAAAAACGCATATTTGTTTAGTCGCTGTAAACTATTCAACTCAAATCTATTTCACGAAATCTAGGTTACAAACATAAGATACCGTGTATTTGCTGCATTTACGGGTTCCTGGTTTATCCATCGATGATGATGTGTCCTAACCTAAAAGTGGAACAACATATAATAAATTTTCCGGATTGTATCTATTCAATTAAATCCTCTTATCTCATTTGGATGACACTGGAGTCACTCATTTACCGCACCTTGGCCTAAAAATTACAAATTAATAGTATAAGTTATAACTTAGCCTCATCTTTTTAAAATTTTAAATCTCTTTCCTTTTTTATACTTACAAATGTGTAAACGTCAAAATTTCAGTAAAGTAAATTTGTTTTGATTGTATAGAGTAACACTTTGGATTCGTGTAGAGTAAAACTTTGGATTTGTGTAGAGCAGTACTTTGATATAACACCTTAACCAACAAAAAAAAAAAAATTATCAAAAACAAAAACTAACAAAAATTTGTATAAAGGCAACAACAAAATTATAATTGGACCAGTCTTCGTTGTAACTGTCAAATTGCGAAATAGTCACCTCACAGCATTCAACAATAATTATAAAACACATAAAAATCAAATATATTTATTTATAATAAAATTTGTAACTGGAAATCTTAATCTCGCTTGTTTTTTTTTTTTGGTTTGTGTTTTTATCAATCTGTGAATTCGTGTATATTATAATTGTCTTGTTTTAATTTGGAAAATTCAAGAACCAAGCGGCCCTCGCGGAATTAACAGTGAACTCCGTCATATATATATATATATATATATATATATATATATATATATATATATATATATATATATATATATATATATATATATATATATATATATATATATATATATATATATATATATATATATATACGTTATATACGTATATATATATATATATATATATATATATATATGTGTATATATATATATATATATATATATATATATATATATATATATATATATATATATATATATATATAAATATAGCGAAATTTATTTAAAAAGCAGGTATAGGAACTAATATAACTACCCTAATATAATTAGGATTAAGTTAAGGAGCACGGTTGGGGTTAAGTTGAAGGATGTGTCAAGTGTTAAGTTAAAAATTAATTTGGGGTTGAATTGGTGACTAAGTTGAGGGTATAGGGTTAGAAGTTGATTTTGTGATTTCATTGGAGATTACGCTGGGATTGAATTGGAGGTTGAGTTGATGATTGAGTTGGATTGTAAAGGGATTAACGGGTTCAGTTAGATATTGAGTTTAGATTGAGTAAGGGATTAAGGGGTTCAGTAAGGGATTGATTGATTCGGGAGTTAGTTTGAGTTGACTTGATGTAATTTCACGAACGCACGTAATACAGACCGATGATTTGATTACCTCGTGAGGTTTCAGCCCTTTATATTTTGTATTCTTAAGTTGCCAAATACGACGTGTTTCTTTCTAAATTAGTACGAATTCCACAGAAATTTAGAGGATATTGCGCCAAAACAAACCTAGTAGCTTTGGCTTTTTCAGTAATATCTTGAAATTTTTAAATTTTATATG
This sequence comes from Tipula vernalis, assembly GCA_958295665.1. Taxonomy (NCBI): domain Eukaryota; kingdom Metazoa; phylum Arthropoda; class Insecta; order Diptera; family Tipulidae; genus Tipula; species Tipula vernalis. The sequence continues at coordinate 106,287,406 of OY282558.1, forward strand.
GTTTAACGTTGTACTTCTCAATGATTCTCATTGGTTAATATAGATTATTTTTAAAATGCAGGTTACTCAATCTTAACTTAGGTTTTCAACAGTCCTGTGTTTCTCCAATCTTTCAACTGTTCTGAATGTGGCAGATGTCTGTGGAAATTTTTCTTGAAGTACTCGTTGACCTTTTTATTCCGTTCAGGATGTCGATTTGTTGTTAAATTTTTTCGCGCTTTTTGTTACATTAAAAAATATAACACTGACTTTTATTAACATAAAAACGTAGAGGTTGCTTTCAAAATTTCAAAATAATAAGATTTTTGACTTTAAAGTGCGTCGCGTTTTAAATGGCACACATGTGATTTGCTGGCGGACGTGCTAGTGTTTGCTGAACTACGGTTGAGCATTTATTCAGCTGAAAATGGAAGGCAATTTGGTGAGGGGGTTAATTTCGTTTCTTTTTAAATTAATTAAGAAACGGCACATTAAAAACCACATTAGGGCAAATAAATTTTTTGTATGCATGCAGGTTATTTGTTAATGCAGCTTTTGATAAGAATATAGGTCCAAGTAAATAACCATACCAAATAACATAACCTAATTAAATTCGTGTCGGAGCTAATGCTATCAACAAATAGATTATACTCAGCGCACCTCACCTGATTATGTACACACGCAGAGATGAAGCATACACCAATTGATTTGAAATAATTTATCGGAGATAGAAGATCAGCAAGTCATTGGACAAAATAGCAGCGGGTCGCTTAGATATGGTAATTCCAGCCACGCGAGAGAAGAATTACTGGTCCGAATCATTTCATATACGCAGCCACGCCGCTTAGTGAATATCCAGTTTGGTGGGTGAACACATACTCACGTATCCACAAGCATGATTGAGCGGGACAAGCCTTAAAATATTTGGCAATTTTTCATTGAATAAATAAAAATAGTATAACGTAGTAAACGTCGTGGTGTTTGCATTCCTCAATATTTAAGCGGAATCTGATAAATTAAATTGAAAAGCTATTGTTCTTAAATTATCTCTGCTTTCGTATTGAAATATAATAATAAATTCAATAAAATTATGCACTTGGGGTTTTATTTGATTTTATAAAAGTTTCAATTTTTTATTTTATTTTTTAATGCTCGCTTCGTTCACGTCGTTTTATAACACCCAAAGGGAAGTTTTTTTGGATTTTTTTTTTTGCATTCAATATTTTCGCAGGGAAAATAGCTTACCAAAATTTTTGAAACCGCACATAAATAATAATTGTTTAAGGTTACCTTTTTAATTGGATAATTATAGCTGACAAGAAAATATTCGTTGCTCACGTTTTTTAATTATGGGTCCAGTTTTGTAGAGTTTTGATTTCGTACTTCGATTAACGTTAGTCGCAAAAAATCTTTTACCGGAATCAAATGTATGTGTTATTATCATTAACATATACACACATACTCATAAGCCCTTGTGGCAAACATAATACATATATACCACATAAAATTGAATACATCTTTTACAGTATGAAATACACGCTTTTATGCTTTGGAAAAAACTTTTTGCCAAAAATAAAACCAATCATTCATTTTTAATGAACTTTTCCATTTCTCCTTCGTTTTTACGTTTAATTTTTATAAAAGCACACAGAAAAAAGTTTAAATTTCAATTTTGTTTATTCTTCGATACCTTCCGTTCCTCTTTCTAAAGAAATACATAACTTATCAGTTAGAGTTTGAAACTGTTACACATATGTATATCGTACATGTGCTTTATCATATTTTAAAAGAAATTGATAATTTAAACGCAATCAACTGCAGACTTTGACTTTATATTTTGAAGATTTCGCAAATACCACTTGATGAGCACACAAACTTTACAAAATTAAATCATTTAGCTTGTTCATAACATTCTCGTTTCCCTAATCATTTTGATTTCGAAATCCTGATTAAACAAAAAAACTTTTTCCGAAAATTCAGCCCTAGTAACATACTTTCTCTCATATACCAACATTAATAATAAAGCCCGCATGAAATTCTTCCCGAATTACCGCACAATAAAAAAAAAAATGAAATTGTTTTTGATGACAGAAGTAACTTTATTTATGAACTTTTCCTCCTTTTATTTTCTGTATCTATTGTATAAACACAAAAAGCACGAAATAAAGCTGAAATTCGTAAGTTTTTATATTGCACAAACAAAAAGAAAAATTTAAGAATTTAATTTTTGAAAAAGGAAAGTAAAAAATAAAAACAAACCAACAAACATGTACATACATTAGAACTTAGTTATACAAACTACACCATACAAAATGAATTATTTATTTTCATAAAAGATTTGTATTTATCCTAAAGGCTATTTCACGAATAAATTGCTTATTTCTTATTTATTTATTTAAGTTATAAGGGTTTTGTTGTTTTTACTTTTTTCCCAATGTGTAAGTGTTAATGGTAAATAAATTTCAATAACTAGAACAACAATATTGTGTAATCCCTTATAAAAAGTTTTATTTTCAGACTTTCTTCACGATTTTTATTTGGTTTTTCCACTAACACGTTTAAATAAGGAGAATAAAAATCAATTTTATATACAGCAACTGACAAGGGAATATACTTGAGGAAGTGCTACAGGTTTTAATATATTACGGGGTTATGAAATATGCAATATTGTTTTGAATGCGCTGATCTGTAAAAGTTTACGTGTCTTTTTTAGTAGTTTACTATTTGAAAAAGACTTTTAAATTCCTCTTTTACTTTTCCCACCATATGAAACGTATAGTGGTTAATAGGACTCTAAGATTCGATTTAACAAAATGTGGTGTCTGTCCGTACGTCCTTCCGGTTACATATTGTTGCCATTGGGTTGCCTTAGAAGAGAAAACTACGAAATGGATCTTATCAAAAGTAGTGATTTTTGCAATAAACAGCAACAACGATTAGTTAAGCCTTGAAAAATCGAACAAGCACTCCATAGTTCACTTTAGGAGGTTCAATATGGCTTGCATGCGTGCAATTACATGTGAGTTATATATGCACAGAGTCAGACTAAGGATTAATTATTCTTTTAGTATTTGTAAGGCCTTATATTTAAACTCGTTAGATCGAAAATCTAAGTATTTTTTAACTAGGATGTTATTGCTAATGGCTTGGCAATAGCTTAAATCCATTTTTAGGTTTTTGTAATTTTTATGGAATTTCCAAATTAGTTTCAGATATGGCGCTGGGTCTCTAGAGGGCAAACCATTTTCAATGAATCTAAATCGATTTGGATTAAACGCAGTTTGTAACAAAATAAGTTCCGGATGTAGTTCCAATATGAGTACCGAATTTCTCAGCCGACTTGCATGAAACTCGGATTTAATAATGGAATTGGTTCGTATTGTCTTGATTGAATAAGAAGTGAAAAGAACAACTTTTTACAAAATAAAAATTTTAGATTTATTAAACAAACATAAATATTGTGCTTGGCTGTTTTTATTTAAAATATCATTAGGACTCAAAAGTTGAGATAATAAACTTACATTAATCAGGTAACTACTCTTGGACCATTTCAATTGCCGTTAATTTTTTACAAAACAATTTATAGTCGAAATATAACATTCCAAGTATGAACAGTGGTACTCAGAGTTCAGCCGCTTGAACTTGAAGGCGTTAATGATTTAACAGGATACATCCACACAAATTTTGTGAATAAATCAACCATGACCTATTTTGCAGTGATTATTAAGGTAGGTAGACCAGTTTCGTTTACCCATCTTTCATCCGGAGAGAGTATACAAGTATGCATGGTTGAGCAGTTCGATTGCTTTCCTATACCCAAAATGACCTCTTTCATGTGTGTGAATCCAACTTTGATTTTCTATTTTTTATTTAAGCTGAAGTTTATGTTTAAGGTCATACAAATATTTATCGCGTTGTATGTTGATGATGTCGCCGGTTAAATATACAACACGATTTTATTTAGCCTCGAAAAATGTAATTTGCACTCGTCACTTATTCCACTAATGAAGGAAAGCACAACACTTTTGTTTAATTATCACTTCACTATCACTACACAGTATAAAACAAAGTCGCTTTCTCTGTCCCTATATCCTTATGTATGCTTAAATCTTTAAAACTACGCAACGGATTTTGATGCGTTTTTTTTTAATAGATTGAGTGATTGAAGAGGAAGGTTTATATGTATAATAACATCCATTAAATAGTAGAGAAATACTGTTATTTTGAGGTTTCTAATGTGATGTCGTAAATAATTACATTTTTTTCGCTTACATTGCAAACGCAGGCTGAACCCTACGAGATTTATCAAAATAATGTACTAAGTATTGTACACATTGAAAAAATCTACAGAAAACTCCGCGATGGTATATGTCTATCTCTTATGGATATCCCACAATAACATTTTTTTGTCATTTACTTTTTACGCATCAAAATCCGTTGCGAAGTTTTAAAGATCTAAGCATACATAGGGATATAGTGAGACAGAGAAAGCGACTTTGTTTTATACTATGTAGTGATGATTTAAAAATTGCGGGACATAGCGTTTCTCTTTTGTTGTTTATGATTGTTGATTATCTTTTGTTTTTAGTCGCACGAATTTAATTAAAATCGTAGTTTAAGTTGAGGTATTTCAGTTAAAAAAAAGAACTGAATATAATAGGCAGCTTTTGTTTTTTATGATTATTGATTATCATTTGTTTCTAAATGGTAAGTATTTAGATATTTTTTACTGCGGCACATACTTATAATATGTCAATTTGTGCATAGGTAATCATACATATGTATAGAACTGAGTAAATTTTGTACAGAAATTATAAAGTCATGTCTGGAAGACGTCGTCGTTCGAACATAGGTCGTAGTACAGTGAATGCCAGAAGAGTACGTTCAGCAAGAGATGAAGAATCGTCAACGGCACGTGAGGCTCGCCTCAGTCAGGCTCGGGATAGATATAGAGCTGAGAGAGAGAGAGAGAATCTTCAGTAGAGCGTGAGGTTCGCCGCAGCCGGGATCGAGATAGGCATACGGTTCAGAGACAGAGAATCATCAGTAGAGCGTAAGGCTCGACTCAGTCAGCTTCGGGATAGATATAGAGCTGAGAGAGAGAGAGAGAGAATCTTCAGTAGAGCGTGAGGTTCGCCGCAGCCGAGATAGGGATAGACATCGATTACAGAGAGCCAGAGAATCATCAGCACGAGTTACTAATTCATGGGTAAATAAAGAAAATTCTGCCATGAATTACGATCCTTCGATTTCTTACAAGGACGATCGTATAGTATCAATAGGTACTATGTCAGTAGTGTGTGAACATTGCTTGGCATTGATATTCAAGGACGAATCGAAAGGCATGTGTTGCTTACAAGGAAAAGTCAAATTAGAAGAAATTCTTCCTCCACCTGAACCACTTCACTCTCTTCTTACGGGTGATCATCAGAAATCAAAATAATTCATGCGCAATATACGCCGTTATAATAACGCATTTCAAATGACCTCTTTTAAGAGTAAGCAAGTCGTTGAGCGTGGGTTCATGCCTACATTTAAAATTCAAGGGCAAGTGTACCACTTAGCTGGGAGCTTGCTACCACTTCGACCCAATGATCACAAATTTCTGCAAATATATTTTATTGCAGATCCAGATACACAAGCATCTACGCGGTGTTCAAGTGTTGCACAGCCAATTGATAGAGATTTGATTAGATCTCTCCAAGATATGTTACATTCTCATAATTGCCACATACAGTCTTTCAAAACTGCGATTGAGATACTTCTGACTTTAATGTCGTAATCCATGCAAATAAAGTTCCTGTTGGAGAACATAGAGGACGATACAATGCGCCTTCCACGAGTGAAGTAGCAGTGATGATAGCTGGACAGCAATTTGACAAAAGAGATATTGTATTGCATAGTCGTGATGATA